>VDFB02058242.1:244132497-244176732 GCA_007258455.2 Sequoia sempervirens | reverse complement strand
GACCTTCTGGCCTTTTGTCTACCCTTGCTTGGTGTTGTGGACATTCATAGGCTCGATGCCCTTCTTCACCACACTGGAAACATGTTCCTCTGAAACCACCTCTTCCAGATCCTTGTCCATATCTCCCTGGTCCTCTACCTCTTTGATCACCCGCTTGTTTTGATCTCATGAGGCGGTGAAAGTTGTCATTCCTTTGGCTTTGGCTGGTACCCACATCTTCACTTTTATTTTCATCATCATTTCGGCTTCCTGAAGGTCTGCCATTGCCCCTTCTGCTTTGACCTCCTCATCCTTTTTGCTTGCCATCAAATCTTTTGTTCAGCTTCTCTTCCACCTTTAGAGCAAACCGATACACATCCTTAATGGTGGTCATTCTGACTAGGCTTAACTCTTGAATGCTCGGTCATAACCCATTAAGATATCGGCTACCTTCTCCTTATTGGCCTCTGTGTGACCCCTTCTGATGATTATCTTGTGAAAATCTTCAGTATATTCTTTCATAGATCTACTTCCTTGCTTTAACCCTTTCAATTTCTTCAACAGATCTAACTCGTAGTCCACTGGTATGAATGCTTCTTCAGTTTCTCTACCATGCGATCCCATCGGTGATCTTGCCTTTTCCTCTTTGATTTCTTTCCAACTGGACCTCTTTCCACCAAATACTGGCATGGCCCTTTAGCTTCATTTTCGCAAACTTAACCCGATCTGGGTCCTCTATTTCCTCATACTCAAAATATTCTTCTAGTTCGTTGATCCAGTCAATCAACTCTTCCGAATTCAGACTTCTGGAATAACTGGGGACTTTTGCTCTAGATATTTTCCCTATCTTTGAAATGGCCCTTATTAGCTGCATTTGGTCTTGATCAATTGCTTCTTCTTCTTCTTCTACATCTGAACCTTCTTCCTCTCCTTCATCCTCACTTTCCTCCCTGGGGTTTAACCCTCTTCTCAATTGCTCTTATAACGCATCAATCTGTCTCTGGAGGGCTACCAGTGCATCTCTTCCACTAGCATTTATGCCGCCTCGACCACCTCTGGCACCACCATGCCTACCAGGAATCACTCTTGGAGGCATCTTTCTTGACCTTGACCCACAACCACGGTCCTGGTGTGAACTGCCTCACGATCGGCGATCTGTCCACACGCTCAAGAAAACCCGCTCTGATACCACTTGATGAGGGCGCAGCCCAAGACTTAGAAAAGAACCCACAAACAAGAGAAATTTTATTATTCAGAAAATGGAGCTTCTTACATGCAGAGGATCTTAAATCCCCAAGTTCTACAATACATGCAAGTTACAGACAGCTACAGAATAACCTTTTCGTAATATGCGAGCTTGTCCCCAAAAAGTTACCCAAAAATTAGAAACCCACCCATAAATAGAGCACCTCATTAGTTTGGAGCTAAAACAACATTCAAAATTGAGTTTAGGCGGTTTGGCGCCAAAAATTTACAACATGAAGTTCAAATTTCAAAAGAGCATTTGCAATTGTATCTTTTAGAAAGTGTGCCAACTTCCCGGGGCCATAACTTTTGATCTGGGACTCCGATTCGCGAATCGTTTGAACTGTTGGAAAGGTCTCAAAGTCAATAACGCGCTCAAAATCCACTACGCCAATTTCATAAAGTTTCAAGGCCATTCCGGGAACTCTAAGTGCCTCAAATCTAACTCAGAAGATTTTCAGGTGCAAATCTGGGAAACTAAAACTGCAATATCTTTCAACCCAGGAACAGAAAATAAAAACCATAAATTGGGAATTTCATTATGATGAAAAGGGTATCCAAAAATGTAAAAACATCTAAAAACCGAGAAACTTGAAATTTAACTATTTTTGGGTGATGCAAGATTGCCCTTACACCACTGGATGCTCCTGCATCATCACACTGATAGGTGTAATATACAATGGCATCAAGGGGAGGAGTGGGATGCGTGTAAATAAATTTTTGTTAACTTTTTCAAGAAACTACTAAAATGGCCGACATATATTAGATAAATGATACATTATAAACCTAGACCATTAATTATCAGGTCTTATATCTAATGGTGGATATTTTGTTGGCTTGTCTTGCCCTAGAATGTAACCCTATTTTATGAGGGCATTGTATTATGACTACGAGAGAGAGACAGTGATGTATTATGAGAGTCTATTAGTGGTTGTGTTGTCTCTAGATCTCTTAGTGGTGATACTCCTATGAAAAGCTTGCTCTACAAGTATATTGTAATCTTTGTGATTTATGAATAATATTTTGGGCGACTTTTGGAGTGTGAATTTTTTCTCCCAAAAGGTTTTTCCCCACATAAATCACCGTGTCATGGTATGCATGATATTTATGTTTATTTTTGTTTAAGTTTTTGTAACTATTAAAGATCTGTAACTTTTTGCATTTTTATCCTCTCAAGATTTGTGTAGGAAGTTGTTCTGCTACCTTAGCTTCCTTACAAGTGGTATCAAAGCTTGATCACCTTTGGTTTTAGTTGTGGGTTGTTGGGTTTTTTAAACTAATCCAAATTTGAGTGGGAGCTTGTGTAAAAGAAACTTTGTAATCTTGTTGGAAATAATTTTAAGATTTGGAAGCTGAAGATGGAGGATCTATTAATAGATTGAGATTTGTGGGATGCTATTGATGAGAATGTTTCAAGGCCTACAGATCCTACTCAAGCTACTTAATATGATTTTATGGACCGTCAAGCCAAGGGTCTAATAAAATTTTGTTTGGTAGACTGTATTTTAATTAATGTCCACAAGGAGACCTTTGCACATAAAATATGGAAGAAGCTTGGTGAGATGTATCAAGCCAAATATTTAGTGAACAAGATTTTCTTGAGGAAGAAGTTGTATTCCTTGAGAATGGAAGAGGGTGGACAAATCACAAACCACTTGGAAGCATTCAATATGTTGGTGGCTCAATTGGCATCAGTTGGTGTCAAGATGGATGAGGAGGAGAAATGTGAGATCTTGCTTTGTTGTTTGCCTAATTCGTGGGGTTCTCTTGTTATGGTTATTAGGAGTACCTCTGTTATATTGAATACTAAAGATGTGGTGGCTTCTTTTCTTTCTAAAGAGATGAGAAGGAAGGTATCCATCATTGCCAAGTAAGCCCTAAATGTTTATGGAAGACCTAAGGAAAAAGGAAAGAAGAATGAGAAGTGTGACAAATCCAAGTCTAGTGGGAGATCTAAATCCCCTGGAAAGTCCAAAGTTATTTGTTGGAACTACAGTAAGCTTGGAAATGTTCGTAAGGAATGCAAATAAGAAAAGAAGAAGAAAAAGAAGAAATTTGAATATGATTTTGAGTCTGAGAAGGAAGATGGTGATTCATTCATTGCAACTTTGGCAACTCATGTAGGTAATGATGCATGGTTAATTGACTCAGGTGCATCTTTCCATATGACCTTTAATAAAGACTGGTTTTCTGAATATGAAGAATTTGATGGAGGTAAGGTGTACTTGGGTGATGATTCTCATTTAGACATTGTTCATCATGTTAAAGTTAAAATTAGGTTTCCTGATGGTAGAATAAAAAAAAATAATGGTGTGTTGCATATCCTTGGATTAGCAAAAAATCTATTATCTATAAGAAAACTAATAGATGCAAATATGCATGTAGTATTTTTTGATGTAGGATGCAAGATGGTTAGAGGTGATATGGTGATTGCTAGAGGTGTTGGATATGGGACATTGTATAAGATTGATGCATGCACTGTTGAGTGAAATAGTACTTCTTTGAAAAGCAATTCTATGGAAGAAGTGAGGGTTTCACCTTTAGTAGATGGTCATGGCTTTTGGGTACCCAAGGGCGCTCTTTCTTTTGAAACAAAGTTACCTATAGAGAAAAGTATGTTATGGCACCAGAGACTTGGCCACATTGGAGAAAAGGATCTAAGGACCTTGAAAAATAAAAACCTTGTTGAAGGTTTTCCTGATTGTAATATTGAATTTGATTTCTGTGAGCATTGCATATATAGAAAACAAAACCGCGTTCTATTTTACTTGAGTTCTCATAAATCTTGTAGTATATTGGATCTTATTCATTATGATGTGTTTGGTCCTATATATGTTCATTCGATTGGTAAATCCACATATTATGTTTCATTTATTGATGATTATAGTAGAAGTACATGGCTATATTTTTAAAAGAGTAAATATGAAGTTTTTAGTCGATTTAAAGAATTTAAAGCAATGGTTGAGTTGTGGACTAGAAAGAAAATAAAATGTTTGAGGATTGATAATGGAAATGAATTTTTTTGTAATTATTTTGATAGATTATGTAAAGATTGTGGTATTCATAGACAAAAGAAAACTTTGTATTCTCCACAACAGAATGGTGTTGTTGAAAGAATGAACATGAAACTGATGGAGAAGGCTAGGAGTATGTTGAGTGGTGCTAGTCTAGAACAAAGGTTTTGGGCTAAAGCTATAGCCATTGCCTATTACTTGATTAACAGGTCTCCTATATCAGCTCTTGTTGGTAAGATGCCTATAGAGGCATGGTTGGGTCACAAGACTTCATTAAGAAATCTTAGAGTTTTTGGTTGCGAGGAATATGGAAATGTGCTAAAGGAGAAGAGAATAAAGTTGGAGAACAAGGTTGTGAAATGTATCTTCATCAGAGAAAATTATGGTGTGAAAGGATACAAGCTTTGGGATCCTGTTGCACCAAAGGTAATACATGGTAGAAGTGTTATTTTTATAGAAACTAAGCCTTTTTTTGTTACATTGTAGCTAGAACAAAGTAAATAGGAAGATGTGATTCAATTTCCTTCTACACCTTAGAAAGTTGAATCAAGGCCCAAGGATAGACAAGAAGTTGAGGAGAGCTCATCTAGCTTTGGATCTTCAGAAGAGGAGGAAGAACCTCCAACTCAACTTTTTTGTAGGTCTACAAGACATAAACAACTAGCTGAAAGGCATTCACTTGATGATTGGAGATATATTTTTTCTTTGAATACTAACATGGATGAACCCAGATTTGTAGAAGAGGCACTAGGTATGAATGATGCAAAATCTTGGAAGATTGCTATGGATGAAGAAATGACATCTTTGAAAAAGAATGATACATGGGATCTTTTACCATTTCCTAAAGGATGAAAACCTATTGGTTGTAAATGGATGTTCAAGAAAAAGATTGGTTCAGATGGAGGTATTGAGAATTACAAAGCAAGGTTGGTTGTGAAGGGTTACTCTCAAGTTGAGGGTGTTGATTATGGTGAGATATTCTCTCCTGTTGCAAATATGACATCCATCAGATTTTTGCTTTCTATTGTTGCTGCTTATGATTTAGAGGTTGAGAAAATTGATGTGAAAATTGCTTTCCTTCATGGTGATTTGGAGGAGGATATTTATATGACACAGCCAGAGCACTACATGGTGAAAGGTAACATAAAAGTAAATTGGTTTACAAATTGAAGAAATCTTTGTATGGCCTAAAATAGAGTCCTAGGATGTGTTACCGGAAATTTGATACATATGAGTTGAGTTTGGGATTTGAGCGTTCTAAATCAGATCATTGTGTTTATTATAAAACTAATGGTGATCATTTCCTATTTATTGCATTATATGTTGATGATATGTTATTTATTAGTATAGGGAAAGGTATGATTTTAGAACTAAAATCTCAACTTGCTTCTAAATTTGAAATGAAAGAACTTGGTATAGCTAAACACATTCTTGAGATGGAAATTAAAAGAGAGTGAACATAAAGCTATGGTTTGGCCAAAGTAAGTATGTCAATTCAATTTTACAGAGGTTCAATATGTAGGATTGTAGACCATTATGTGTTCCTGTTTCAGTTGGAACAAAGTTATCTATTTCATATTTTCCAATATTCCCACTAGAGATGGAAGACATGAGTAGAGTGCCTTACTAGAGTGTAGTTGGAAGTCTAATGTATGCTATGGTTTGTACTAGACCAAAAATTGCTCAAGCAGTGGGAGTTCTTTCCAGATATATGTCTAATCCTAATAGAGTTCATTGGGATGTAGTTAAAAGAATCTTTAGATATTTGCAAGGTACCTCAAATTATTCCTTATGTTATCATAGTAATGTGACTAAAGATGAGATTTCCCTTGATATTCATGGTTATGTGGATTCAGACTAGAAAGGCGATGTTGATAGTAGAATATCCACCAGTGCTTATGTTTTTACTTTATTTGGTGGTGCAATTAGTTGGATGAGTAAGTAACAGGCTATGGTTGCTTTGTCCACTACGGAAGTAGAGTATATGACAACTACATGCTTGTAAAGAAGCCATTTTGCTTAAGAGATTTTGTTTAGATATTTGAATAAAAAAAGGTGTAGTGACAATTTATTGCAATAGTTAAAGTGTGATATGTCTAGCCAAGAACTCGACATTTCATGCTAGGACCAAGCACATTGATGTACAATATAATTTTGTTAGAGATATGGTCCAAGATGGTAGGGTGAAGCTGGTTAAGGTAAAGACTTTGATGAATGTTGTTGATTCTTTAACTAAACCTATGAGCATAGAGAAGTTCATATGGTGTTCAGAGACTATGGGCCTTTTGGCCCCTAGCAATTAAGAGACAATGTTTACTCCCTCCCATTGCTCTTGCAAGGTGTTCAACAAGTGATAAATTTGTTGGGAAAATGCGTCTCAACCTTGCAATTATATAAAGGTTATTGTTGATAGGATATATATATATGAATATATATATACTTCCTAGTTACGCCGATAGGTGTAATATACAATGGCATCAAGGGGGAGGAGTGGGATTCATGTAAACAATTTTTTGTTAACTTTTTCAAGAAACTGCTAAAATGGCCATCATATATTAGATAAATGATACATTGTAAATCTATACTATTAATTACTAGGTCTTAGATCTAATGGTGGATATTTTGTTGGCCTATATTTCCCTAGAATGTAACCCTATTTTATGAGGGTGTTGTATTATGACTATGGGAGAGAGACAGTGATGTATTTTGAGAGTCTGTTAGCGATCGTGTTGTCTCTAGATCTTTGAGTGGTGATACTCCTATGAGAATCTTGCTCTACAAGTATATTGTAATCTTTGTGATTTCTAAATAATATATTAGGAAGCTTTTAGAGTGTGGGGTTTTTCTCCCAAAAGGGTTTTCCCACAGTAAGAAGTTATCTACTCTTAATAGACAATAAATAATCCTATTTTTAGAAATATAGTTCAATAGGGATTTCTCTAAAAAAATTATAATATTTTTATTTTTATTTTCAGCAAAGAAATCAAAAACTTCATCAGGATGCTAAAAGTCTAAGGTTTTATGTTGTTTTATATTTGTATTTTCTCGATTTTCTTTTCTTTTCCATGTTTTGAACAAGGTTTTTCTTGTTTGTACACTAGTACAGAAACACAAATCTATGATTCAAAAAACTACTAAAAGTTGCTTATAAATGACTAAGCATGGTCATGTGACCATTATTAGTTTATTGCTAGTCATTTATAACATGACCAAATTGATGACTAAACCATTTTTAGTCATTTGTTGGTTGTTTTGATTGATCAATTTGGTAGTATATTTAGTTGTTAATTTGGTAGTATATTTGGTAGTATATTTAGTCATTGATTATTTTTAGCTGGTGATTTATTTAGTCATCGTAGTCATTTATTTAGTCATTGTAATAATTAATTGCTATCAATTAGTAGTATATTCAGTCATTTTTATTCACTGATTTCCATCCATTGGTAGTATATTTAGTCATTTGTATTAATTGATTTCTATCAATTAGTAGTATATTTAGCCAATTCAATTATTAATTGATGTCAATTAGTAGTATATTTAGTCATTTTAATTGGCTAGTATTTGAGGATTCAAACATAAAACACAGAAATACACATCAATCATTAATTGCACACAATAAGACAACCATTAAGAAGGAAAAATCACTAATATTTATTAAAAGAAAGGTGTTCTTGCAACTTGCACAAGTCTAAAATATCTATCTTGCTTGAAAAATGCTTAGAAATAGAGTATTACAATATTTATTTTTAATCACAAGACTAAAAATATGAGTTACAATGCACAAAAATGACAAGAAAGAAACTTCTCCAAAAAAAATTTGCAATGATGGAAACACATGCTTGGAGCGCTTCAATGCAAGCACATGCCCCTTTCATCTCTTAAAACTTCTGCAACGTGGGAAATCTTCCTAGAGCAAGATATAACGTGTAGAATCCAAGAAGGAGAGTGTTGATTGTGTCCCATATATGAAGCTCTCTCCTTCAATGCAGCCAGCAATAACCCTAGAATCTTTCTTCCTGTATATGAAATGCACCATCTGATATGAGAAAAAGGGTGATGCCTTTTCCACCATGGATGAAGTTGTGCCTCAATGTAACCAACAAAATTAATATTAGTCTCAATTCAGAAAGAATAAAAGTGCATTGTATATTGCAAGCTTACAAAATTAAGTCCAAACACAATAGAAAGATAAATCAATTAAAAAACTATAGCATTGTCAACAAATACCTTAAACAAAATGTTTTACATAGGCCTGAAATATGCATATTGAACCCTTGATTTCAAAACCTTAAATAAAGTTTAAGAAAGGTGATACACTCAGATTATAGAATGAAGTTGACATAATAGAATGAAGGCTATATATCAACACTAACCAAACTTGAACAACATTATCAACAAAAAATTCCTAGAAACCAAGCCCAGGAATGCCATTAGAATTAGACAACAAAATTTCAACCCAACAACATATATAAATATAGGTTGAGAATTCCAGAAACACTACCTTTTTAGTTGGATCCTAAAAATGTTGTAACTTAAATGTTCTCTAAAACATCTGTGGAAAAGCAGGACAATGTACTAGTGAGGTTCAAATAGTAAGGAGATTGATGAAAGATAGAGGAATTAAAAAGATATCTGCATGTAGTTGGATTGAAGGGAACAAAATGATACATGCATTTTTGTTTAGGAGATAGATCACATCCACAAACATGGGAGAACTATGCAAAATTGGAGAAATTGGCTTGGAAAATGAAGGTAGTAGGGTATTTCCAGATTCAATACTTTTACTTAATGATGTGGAATAGAAGAAAAAAGAATCATTTATCTACCACCATAGTGAAAATTTAGCAATTGCATTTGGTTTGTTAAACATGGCCCCTGGTACAACTATTAGAGTTGTTAAGAACCTTCGAGTATGTTCTGATTTTCACACTGCATCTAAATTCATCTCCAAGATTGTTGCAAGAGAAATTGTTTTGAGACATGTGAACCATTTCCATCATTTTAAATAGGGAAAATTTTCTTGTGGAGAATATTGGTGATGCTAAATGAAATAATATGAAAAAATGCTTGCACTATAATAATGTGCAATACATCAGATATCCAATAATAATGAAGGGACATCCATCAAAGCATAACAACATGTATTTTTTTCTCATATGTTGTAGTTACAAGTGCCCTGCTAGAAATACATGAAAATGTGGAAGCATAGACAAGGAAAGCAATGTGATATCATGGAATGTAGTGATTATATGATATGTTCAAAATGGTTTTTTCTAAATATTCCTTAGGAAATTTTAAGAAAATGCAACTAGTGGGTGTAAAGCCCAACTCCTCAACCTTTGAAAGTGTTCTTCCTTCCTATGTGTGAATTGGATCTTTTGATGAGGATATGAACATCCATCAAAGCCATATTTGGAAGTGGATTTTATTAGATATTATAGTTGCAAGTTCCACTTCGAATCACCAAAGCCTTCACAAAACCTTGTAAATAACCATTGAGAACACCATGTGGTTGTTGTTGGGCCTTCGTGGTGATGTTAGGTAAGCACCCCGTATCACCACGAAGGCCCAACAACAACCGTACAGTGGTCGTCTGCACAACTCCTTCAATAAAATCACCTTCTTTGTGTTCCAAGCACAAAGTGATAAATATATAATCTACTGTCACACCTCTCACTAACACTATTATTTTATTAACATCGTTATCCTACTGCCTCTACAAAAGAGCTCCATTTGAAGGCATCTTGACTACATATTATGCACAACAAACCACTACAAGTGCAACAAGATGTTTGCAAGATAAAATATATGAATTCACTGAAACATTACTGTCTAAGCAACATAATATCTTCAAATGAAGGAGCACTATAACTATGACTGAGAAAACATTGTGTAGGAATTGTTAGCACTGAGAAATGAAGAAGATAACACATTGAATTAGGTGACTAAGATCACTAAAAGGAATATCATTGTTAGAGAGTTGCAAACTGTGAATTGTCCTTTGTTCTATAGGACTGAGAAAGTAAGAACACTATTAAACAATGATTGAATCATAAAAAAAAGTCCAAAAATAATGAAAGTTACTGTCAAATGGTGACAAATATTTTTCCTCTAAGTCATTTGAACATGGTGATTGAGAACACAGTGAGTAAGAAGTAAAAGAATACTAGATCATAGCATTGCAAAATGCTCATGAGGTATGCAATGAACTTCACTATTCTTTTGATCACAAAGCAGATCAAGATAATAACCAACATATTATGTGCACAAAGAATGTTCATGGAGGAGTGAAAACTTCCTTACAAAGCAGACTTTGAGGTGAATTGCACCTGCTATTTTATGTTGATATGGATATGTTCTAACCTATAGTTAATTTTTGTAGAATAACAAATAGGCTAAATAGTCATTCATATACAATTGTTTCTAATTCAAAATTGCTATACCTTATTCTGGGAGAAAATCACATGGAGATTCTATACATAAGACACCATTGTTTCAAATTCAAAATTGTTGGCTCTTTCACAATTGTTTGCCTCATTTATTTGATCTAAGATAGCCTGATGTATAGAAGATTCTCTCAAAATCATAGTAAAATCCTTTGTTCCAAGAAGATTGTTCAGAATCTTCCCATCATAACAATGAACAAAAGCATCAGTCATTAACCTGAACTTTGCAAGAGTTTCATCAAATTCTACTTTTCACTCTCTTTTCCATTCTAAATTTCAATTTCATTTGTGAAGAACTTCCTTAGCATGTAGATCTTGTTGTTAGCCATAACTTTACCAAGTATTGAGGATAGCTTTGAGTTTTCACCCAAGCAGTAATTGAAAAAAATTGGCTTTACTAGATACAATGTGTTGAAAAGCTCTTTGAAATTATTCTGGAAAAGAGTTCCCAAGAGTATAATGCATAGTTTTGTATTAACCTTTTTGCATGAATTTCATATCTTTGATCGGCTATTTCAAGCTTGATGACCTTCATCAAGAATGAGAAAAGCTTTTCTCTCTAAAAGTAGTTTTCCAATATGCTTAGCCTCTTCAGGAAGACTAGAAAACTACTTTTAAAGAGCCCAAGTCTGCTCATTCTTGATGAAGGTCATCAAGCTCGAAATAGAATATATAATATTAATACAATATATATAATATATATTAAAAAAATAATAATAATATGTAATATATATTGTATATCATATATAATACATATTATAATATATCATTCAATATATTATAGAATTTTAATTTTGATATAGCAGATATCCGTTTTATTTTAAAACAAATATCTATTATTGGAAAATATATATTTTCCCTTCACATTAAAATTTTTATATTATTATACATAAATAATATACTATTAAATATATTATATATAATATAATATAATATAATATTATAGCATTATATGTTATATTTAATATTATATTAATATTAATTATAATATATTAATAATATATATAATATATTAAAAGATAATATGAACAAAATTATATTATATATTTTATATTAATATAACACCCTAGAAATAATGGATATCCATTTTGAGATACCCACCATACTTTTTCAGAGCCGTTTTAAACAAAACGGATATCCGTTTTTCTCCAAAATTGATATCCGTTTTTCTCCAAAGTAGATATCCATTTTGAAGAAAAATGGGTATCCATTTTGTGAGAGTGAACAAAATGGATAAAAATTTATTTTGTCTATTCCAAAAGCCCCCACATTCTCTGCTCTATCAAGAATATCGTGATTTATGTGCATTAAAGATAAGAAATCACTTTTGGAGCACTCCTTTTCATAAATTTTTTATTCTTTAAATCATTTAGTACATCTTTGGGTTGGGATAATTGGAAGCAATAGTCATCATAAAGCGAAAAGGAAGGGGAATTTTCAAGTGGAGGAAATTGAGGAAAGTAGAGCAAAATATAGAGAAAGGAAGAGGTTGCAAAGAAAAGTCATGTCAAATTCCCTTCAAGGGGAAGGCTCCTCTTTACCTTTAAGTGAAATTCAATGTGACCATGATATTGAATTTGAAAATATTAAAGAAGAAATTGAAATTAAAACTTTACAACATGATAATTATGTGCAAAATGTTGAACATGAAATCGTAAATGTTGAGCATGAAAATGAAATTCAAAATGTTGAACACTCAATTGAAAATATTAATGTTGAACATGAAATAGGTGAAAATGAAAAAATGAATGTCAATGTATCCCCTAATTTGTAAGAAGAGATGATATTTATGAAGAAGAAAATGAAATCCTAAATCCATCTATTTGTAATGAACCCAATGAAAATGCTCAACATTCAAGAACCCCTAAATGGTTACTTGAAATAGATGAGAACATAATATATAATCTTGATGGGAAAAGGTCATCATGAATGGTTTGATTGTGGGATACCAATATGTTCAATCAATATTTTTCCAATAAGACATTAACTGAACAATGCCAACATTTTGTGCAATTGCTAAAGTCTTAGAAAATGAGACCACTATTAAAGAAATTGAAGATTCATGTCACCAAAAAGTTAGAAAAATATAGTATTATTGTAAAAAAAAATTTTAATGCTCTAACTTCTATTGGAAAGACTAGCAAGGAAAAATATAAAAGAGATGCCCATAGAATTATCACAACATCAATAGTAATCCATCATTTGAGAAAGAATCCTTTAATGAGACAAACTTGTATTAATCTAAATCTAGATCATAAAACACTATCTAGAGCACTCTCAATTAGAAGAGGAAGACTCAATGTTCCTTTTCAAAATGATATGTGGGATTTTAGTGGGAGGCTTCCACATGTTGATAAGAAGCTACCCAATATATAAAGATGCAAATTGAACAATTTTGAAGCTCTCACTCTACAGTATCACTTAATGTAAAGGATGTTTTAAAGTTAAGAATTGGAAATTGAGACCGCCCACCACATCCTAAACATTTCTTGGAATGTAGCCAAACAGTATTGTACAAACCATTTTTTGAAGCACATCCAAATTTGCAAATCTTGCAAAGGGATTTTGAGTCATGTAATCCATTTATTGTGTACCTATTAATATTCATAATACATGTTTCAATGTATCATGAACTATTATGCTATATTCATTCTACTTTACATACTAATGAAATTTTGTAGGAATGTCATGCAATGCAACTCCCCAAGTCATCTAGGGACTTGTTAGAATCATTTTTTATGTTTTTTCAATGCAGTGGTTTATCAGAGTTTGTAACATGTTTTCATGAGGGAAAAGAACACGATTTTTCTAACAAGATTGTTGAGAAAAAAGGTTTAAGACAGTAAAATACAGTTTTGAAGAGTGGAGGTGAAGGTTCTAGATGCGAGTTGGTTACAAGAGAGGTAAGTATTACAGATTTTATTTTTGATTTTAAGAAAAATATTTTCTATAAGTATACAAGGCATAGCCATAGGTCACAGTGGTTGGATTGACAATTCAAGATGTGTAAGGACTCCTTCCAAATTGGAACTATTTTATCTGTATTTGATTTTTTTGAAAATTACACATTGTATCCACAAAATAAGGTACAATCACAATATTACAATTCTATTCAAATTTCTAATTTTTCCATATAACATATAGACATGCCCCTGATAGTATAGAAGAGGACAAGAAGATAATCAGGGAGTGCCATTTTTACATGAGTGATGATAAATATCATTCATCTGAGTTTATGCAATTTTTTTATTTTTTTTTGAGTTCTTAGAGGAAAAAGGTATTACAATGGGTCAAAATCTCATTTGGTTAGATAATTGCACAAGGAAATTCAAGAATGCTCATATGTTTTATTGGTTGCTAGCAGGGTGCATGTATAGAGGGGTGTACCGTTGGCCTCCTACAATGATTTAATAACTAAGCCCTTACAACCATGATTCAAAGATTGGACATCTAACCTGAATAGCCATTTCAATCATCATGAAGGTGCATTTAACTTTTCAACCCAAGGCCGTGAACTTGAAATGGGTCAACACAGTATGTGCACTAGGAACCCAAAGTATCCATTTTCATTCTACAACTAAAGAACTCACAATAATGAAAGTAAATTTCTTAGAAGGGAATACCATAAATTCCAATCATCAATCAACAACTACATAAAACTAAAATGCATAATAGGAATGAAAATTTGAGCAACAAACAGGGCACTACTATGTCTGCTTTGGCTGCAGGAATAGTCACAGAATGGAATTCTAGTGGCTGCAGGAACAGTCGGTGCCATATTTCTAACTAATTACTAAAAATCAAGTAATACAAAACTAATACTAAACTAAGAGGACATATTATTGACCAAGTGCCCCCCCTTGGATAAGTATCCTCTAAAACTAATAAGGACTCAGATGCTCGAACTTAGAACTTAATTTTATTCACTGTAAATCATGAGTACAAAAGAGTAATGTATTTGTATTACTAAAAACTTTAGAGTGCAAGTACAATATAAAATTGTGCAACCTCCAAAGAAGGAGCATCAAATCTTTATTTATACTATCAACTAGACAAGGTAGTCAACTCCATGACTGGGAGGATGCCATTTAGGGAAAATAGAGAAAGTAGAGCGGTGACGGTTACGCATGCATGGAATCTGGTCAGACATGTAGGTCCAAACATAGATTTAGCACAAAAGTAATGCCCACTTTTGATCAATCATTAAAGTCCACTACAACAAAGTTACATTCACTTGCATGAGGAATATTCTATCGTCGACCTCCTTTGACCTTGAGTGATTCCTTTGTTGGACATTATGGTGCATGCCTAGGTGGCGGTGTCATCCTCAACTTAGCATCCTCAAATTAAATCTGCATGGCAATGTCAGTACACACAATAACTGCATATCTATAACCACCTTAAGGAACATTCATTAACCACATACAAAATCAATATAGATAATCCACATAATATGCCAATGTCATTAAAACTTGCAAAAATAGGATTAAACCCAATTTCTATGGTTTGAGGGAAACATTATGAAAATATCAACATTTAGCATCAAAGTTCATGATAATTGCCATCAAATAAACTATAGAATCTACCCAAAATTGTACCAAAAACTAGGCTCATCACTCCCCCCAACATAATGTTTTGTTGGTCCTCTAGTAGGGGAAGGATTGCTCTGATATTTGCAATTGATAGTTGTCCAACATTAGTGGCTACTAAGTGTGAATTAGGGTTCCAATAGAATCCTCCCAATCTATCCAATCTACTCCATCTCTATCTCTCTATAGCAATGTCATACTGGTAGAACTTGAAGTTTGGCATGGGCCACATGAGAATGGGTGGTTGGAAAGTCAGGGGAAACCAAAATCGCCCCTTTGTTCTCCCAATCTGAATATATTTATCAATCCTTTTTATTGTTGTAGCATAATTGTGGATGGAATGGGGTTCAACCTATTTCAGCTCATCAGCTAGGCTATTCCATCTTTGTGATAGGTATCTTCTCATAGTTTCATCCTTTTGCTGCTGCCTTTACCTCATACTCACTATAAACTACCCCAATCCAAGGCATGATCCTATTGCCATAACTAGGTCTGAGAAGTATTATGAGCCATTCTCTGTAAATATTCTTTGGGTTTCTTGATTCAACCCTAATGGGCAAAGGGATGTTAGAATCCAATTGCTTATAAGCCCCATGTTGTTGTCCCCAACTAATCTCATTTTTCACCCAAGACATAAATTCCATTAATTGGACATCCCCAACATACAACAACAGATTCCAATCAAGCTCTTGAATTACAACATAATTATGCAAATAAAATTCACACAACAAATTCTTTATTTCAGGTGAGACAATCCTATAATCATTGAAAAATTCATTAGGAGTGTCAATAGAAGGATTCAAACCTGAGATAATCCTTGACAGCTTAAAAGAGAGATATTTCTCTTTCAGGTGCAGAGCATAGACCCTTGGAGGGGTCCTACATTCCAAAATCTGTGGTATCAAGGTTGCCATATCATCCACCCTCTTCTTCAGGGTTGCAATTTATGTATCCTTATCTTCAATCTCCTCATCCCTCTTTTGTATTTCCTTTTTCAATTTCTATTTCTCCTTTTTCCATTCTTCCTCCCTCCTTTGTATTTCTTTCCATAAATTAAAAATTGTCGTATGTATTATAAAATTAGGAGGATTATGAATTCCTACACATCTTTTTGTTGATGGTTGCTCCTCATATAGTACTATCTGCATGGACTCAGGCTGTCCAGTTGTCTCTAGCTGCGGGGGTACTGTTTCTTCTCCCACTTATTGTTGTAGGGGCGCTTGTTCTTGTTCTTGTTCTTATTGTGGCTGTAGGAACTCCTGCTTTGGTTCTGGCTATTGCTGCAAGACCTCTTCATGTAGGACTTCTTGCTAATGCTATAGGAAATCCTAATTTTCCTCAAACTCTTCTACAATGTTAGCAAGATCGGCTAGTGTTATATTTGCTGCTCTCCCAAATATGTCTTCTTCTTCGACATTCACTTGCCCCATTGGAGCTTCTATGTCCTCATGTGGTATTTCTCTAGACTTAGGGCTTTCTTGTAGAGGCGTACCAATCACTGGCCCAGCTGGTCTTGATTTCCTAGGAGGGCTCTCACATTTTTCTTTAGCTATAGGATGAACAGTGTTAGCCTTCCTCTTCTAAGAACTTGGCATCTTTCTTTCTACTAGTTTCTTTTTGGCCTTTCCTTTTCTCATTTCTACTTCTCTCTTCTGTGCCCTAGTTTTCATCAGGGTGCCAAGTGGAACGTCGTCACTAGAATCTGAGGATCTTTCTTTTTCTGAGTGCTATGTTCCAGAAGAACTAATTTCTATGGTTTCTTCTGTTGCAGGAGGGTTTACACTAGGGCCTACGCCAGAGGTTGAAGCACCATGAGTGGCTTTAGCCATGTTCAATCTCCTACTAGACCTATGATGTTAAGTCAAAACCCTAGGTTGCAAGTGCCCAGGTCTAATTTTATCAACATTTATAAATTCTTCCTAGGTCATTCTAAACACATCATGTAGAGACTTTTCAACTAGCAATTTAATCAGACAATGGTGGGAAACAAAATTGTCCCTACCTTTTTGGGTCTCGACTGCCATGATTGAGAGAAGATTGTATGGCACATTAGGCACATTCATCCTCCTCCCGTGTCTCATATGACTCAAGAGTTTGAAATGTCCTAAATGTAGGTTCGACAGACGACCTTCACAGGTGAGATACCTTATAATGTAGATGACTTCCTATTTCCATGGTTTGAGAAGAGAGGTTTTTTTTGCACCCTGTTTATCCATGCTGATTGGAGGGTCACCATGTACTGTAAATTTGGCCCTAACAAACCTAGCGTCTCTGGAGGCAGGGTAATGTTCACCATTAGCAAGTAACCCTATAACCTCTGCAATTCTTTCCTCAATTTCCACAACCTCCAATCCTTTTACTGTGGCTTTTCCTTCATAAAATGTTTGGGCAAATTCAAGTGTAATGCTTTCATCAAAGCCATCCACCTTCAGGAAGTAATCTAACCATCCAAAGTTTCTAAATTTGGCCAGGCATTGTGCATTCTACAATAAAACATCATGAACCAAAGGCTCATTTTGAATTATCCCTCTTCATATTGTCTGCAATCAACTATCACTCTATAAAATTTTCTTCCTGTAATTCTTGCCTAAAAACCAAACAACTTCCTACAATACCTGCTAAATTTCCAGTGCCAATATCGATTAAATTTTCCCTTTCTTTTGTTTTTCCTTTTTGTTTGCAACTTAGGATTATGATAGGGTCAATAATGGCAAGAAAAGGAGTGATAAAGGAGAATTATGATGGGAAGAAATGGCGGCTGTAGTTAGTGTCACTTCACACATACGAGCTGTCCTCTCACTCAAATTTCAAATCAGCTCATTTTAAATTTTTTGACGTAGCCTAGCATAAATTAACACATGGGAAATATATTCACATCTTTTTCTTCCCCCCCAACCTAAATTTGGACATGTGTCTGCACATGCGAGATGGGGGTGGTGATTTGACAGGGAATAATGACATGTTATGTGAGCGTCTATACTAATGTACAGTAATTAAATGAATGCACTTAAAATATTATTAAAAGATAGCAATTAATGCACACATACCTTAATGTGTGGAGGATTTGTTGCAAAGATCATGGAGAAAGTACCGTTCACCTTTTTAGGGAATAAATTGAGCAATTAATGAAAATGAAGTGGAATGAGGTGAGGTGGAATGAAGTGATGGAAGAGAGAGAAAGGTGGTGATGGATGGGTGAATGGACGGATGGGTGAAGAAATGGACTTCCACAAGAGCAAAAGTCTTTATTATGACAAGTGTGTACCTTAATTAGCCAGAAGGAGGGACACTAGGTCCACTTCCTTTGGCTACAGGAAGCTTGGGTGCTGAATGTTGGGTGAATTGCTGCAAGAACTCTTCTTTGGAAGCTGGCTTGTGATATAATTTGAGGCGATGACCATTGGCAAGTAATTTGAATTTGATAGGGTCAATGGTAGTGAGCTAAACAACTCCATTAGGAAATACCTCAATGAATTCATATGGTCCTAGCCACCTTGTCTGCAATTTTTTTGCATTGCCCTGATATCTTGAGTCATAGAGTAGGGCCCAATCTCCTGGTTGGAATTTATTGTCCTTGATAAATTTTTCATGCCACTTGATTCTCTGATTTTGCACTACCTCTGTATGATGCAGGGCTGCTCTCCTTATCTCATCCAAAGCATTTAGTTGCATGATTCTTTCTCTCTATGCCTTAGAAATATCCATCCCTAAATCTACTGCAATCCTAAGATTCTTATATTCAAATTCAATGGGCATCATGGTTGTCTTTCCATACAACAACTAAAATGGAGTGAAGCCTATAGTTTTTTTCTAGGTTGTCCTATAGGCCCAAACAACTTCTGGTAATCTATTTTTCCCAATTCTTTCTATGAATAGCTATCATTTTGGTTAGAATGGCTTCAATTTCTCTGTTGGTCACCTCAACTTGGCCATTAGCCTAGGGATGATAAGGAGTAGATTTCCCGTGCCTTATGTTGTACTCATTAACTAGTGCGACAACAAGGGTTGATGTGAATTGAGCCCCTTGACCAGTCACTATTTCTCTTGGAACTCCATATCTTGTGAAAATATCCTCATAAAGAAATTTTGCAACCTTGTTATCTCTTGCATGCTTCATGGTCTTAACTTCTACCCACTTTGTCACATAATCAGTACATACCAATATATAAGACTTACCATTTGATGGAGGGTCAATGGGTCCCACAAAATCCAATCCCCACTTGTCAAAGGGAGTGATTACTACCTGAGGGAAAAGTGGCATCTCATTAGATCTGATTGGTCTTCCCATTCTTTGACATCTATCACATTTTATAGTATACCTTCCTGCATCCTTGTGGAGTGTTGGCCAATAATATCCTATGTTCAAAATATTCATTATTGTCCTCTTGGCTGCAAAATTTTCCCAACATGGTTCATTGTGGCATGCATGCAAAATGTCATATGTCTCATCTTCTCTCACATATCTCCTCATGGCATGGTCTGGTCTAGTATAAAACAAACATCCAACAATCTAGGAGAAAGGAAAATATTTTTCAATGAGTGCCCTTTTCTCTTTTGGGGAGAAGTAAGAAGGAACTCTACCTGTGACCAAATAATTGACTATGTCAGCATACTAGGGTGTTTGTATACTGAGGGAGAATATATGCTCATCAAGAAAAGACTCATCTATGGGCTGATTGTCTTCATTTTGATGGGCAATGGGGAAAGGAAAAGCTGGTTGGTTAGGTTTGTTCCTATTTGCATAACCCATTCTTGCTTGATGTAGTTCCAAAGCAAAGGGGTTCTCGAGCTGATTTTGATCTTCAGAGGAGACTTCAGAGATAGTCAAATCTGGAAATGCATCAACAAAGGGGTGTGGATCTTCTTCTTCTTCTTCTCTTAGCAGGTTCTGATATTCAACTAGTTGGAATGGATTAGGATTGTTAGGAAGGAATCTCCCATAAGCATCCCTTCTCCTTCCTTTATGCATGCAGTATCACTCACTATCAACCAACTCACACAAAGAATTGGTAAAGAATAAGGGGGGTCATTACTTCCTAAATGAGGATATACTAAGAACAACTTCGAGAAACACTGCAACAAGAAAAAATACCAATGACTCCAAAGGACTCCCTATTTTGACACCATCCCCGACAACAGTGCCAAAAATATTGGCCTCCTACAATGATTTAATAACTAAGCCCTTACAACCATGGTTCAAAGATTGGACATCTAACCTGAATATCCATTTCAATCATCATGAATTTGCATTTAACTTGTCAACCCAAGGACATGAACTTGAAATGGGTCAGCACAGTATGTGCACTAGGAACCCAAATTAGCCATTTTCGTTCTATAGCTAAAGAACTCACAATACTAAAAGTAAATTGCTTAGAAGGGAATACCATAAATTCCAATCATCAATCAAAAACTACATCAAACTAAAATGCATAGTAGGAATGAAAATCTGAGCAACAAATAGGGCACTACTCTGTTTGCTTTGGCTGTAGGAACAGTCACATAATGGAATTCTAGTGGTTGCAGGAATAGTCAGTGCTAGATTTCTAACTAATTACTAAGCACCAAGTAATACTAAACTAATACTAAACTACAAATTACTCACCAAGTGGGCCCCCTTGGATAAGTATCCTCTAAAACTAATAAGGAATCAGATGCTCAAACTTAGAGCTTTATTTTATTCACTATAAATCATGAGTACAAAAGAGTAATGTATCTGTATTACTGAAAACTTGAGAGTGCAAGTACAATATCAAATCGTGCAACCTCCAAAGAAGGAGCATTAGATCTTTATTTATACTATCAACTAGACAAGGCAGTCAACTCCACGACTGTGAGGATGCCATTTAGGGAAAAAAAAGAAAGTGAAGTGGCGACGGTTACGCGTGCATGGAATCTAGTCAGACATGTAAGTCCAAAAATAGATTTAGCACAACTGTAATGCCCGCGTCTGCTCAATCATTAAAGTCCACTACAAGGAAAATACATTTGGTTGCATGAGGAATGTTCTAGTGTCGACCTCCTTTGACCTTGAGCAATTCCTTTGCTGGACATTATGGTGCATTCCTAGCTAGCGGTGTCTTCCTCAACTTATCATCCTCAAATTAAATCTGCATGGCAATGTCAGTACGCACAATAATTGCATATCTATAACCACCTTAAGGAACATTCATTAACCGCATGAAAAATCAATATGGATAATCCACATAATATGCCAATGTCATTAAAACTTCTAGAAATAGGATTAAGCCCAATATCCATGGTTTGAGGGAAACATTATGAAAATATCAACATCTAGCATCAAAGTTCATGATAACTTCCATCAAATAAACTATAGAATCTACCCAAAATTGGACTAAAAACTAGGCTCATCATGTACCACATATTTGGATTTCTTTGAAGTTGGACATGGAAAAGGTGAGCATGATGGCCCAGGCGCATGTGTGAAGAAAGATGTAGTTAAGAAACAATTGAAGATAAGAGGTGGTGCAACATTTGGTGATGCACATTTTGTTGTTGATTGCATTATCCTGAGGAGGGATACTTGATTCACAAGTGTGTAGGTTCATTTGGTTGGTTGAGGAGGGCATGATGGGAGACAAATTGGAATGTCAAACAATTAGAGATTCTTCAAAGATGCATTTGTTTCAAAGCTCAAATGTAGGTGCATGGACATATTGACATGAGAGTTGGGGCTTATTTTTGTTAGAATTGTATTCAATGTGATTGGGATCAATGTGAGTCAAGTGAGTGGGTAGATGCATGAATTCCACAATATATAACCCCTTTATCTGCAATGTAATCGTCTTTAGAAGATGAAATGGAAATTTCATTTGACTATGACCATATTTCAGATCTTGTACAACCAAGACATGTCTTTGCAGTTCTTGCACCACAGGGGAATGCAGAGGGATCAGACTATTAGTTGACACGACGTGTACAGAAAAAGAAGAAGTTAACACAAACAATGATAGATGATGATAGGTTCATGTATCCTATAGGTTCAGTTGTTGTGGACTCTGTAAAAACTATATTGTAATTGAAATTTTGTCATCTATTAGCATCTAGTTATTAGTTATTAGTTATTTTGATGATGGGTTCATGTATCTATAGGTTTAGTTATTGTTTCCAAAACTTGGTTGTGAACGTATATGATTAGAAAGAATGGCATACTTGCATTTGAAGGCTATGAGAAACACAAAACCATTATCATGTATTCGCACCTTGTTATAGCTAAAAATGTTAAGTTATTGAGACATCATACTAAACCAAAAACAAAGGAACTATGGAGAATTAGTAGTGTTGATCATGAAGCATTATTGGATACTCTGAAGGTAAGAGATGACCCTTCAAGCACACTTGAGTAGCAGATTGTTTGTTGTTGAAACATAGATTTTTGGGAACCTAAATGCTACTCTTACACTTCTAGGGTTTTCCACCTAAAAGGAGAGAGATTAGGTCTAAAAATGCTTATGTAACACTCAAATTAGGATGTGTGTAATGTGATATGATGTAAATGAACTTAACTAAATGCAATTGATTGATTAAAATGAAATAAAATGAATGCAAATGTGCAATTTAAGCTATG
The DNA here is from genome assembly GCA_007258455.2 of Sequoia sempervirens. Taxonomy (NCBI): domain Eukaryota; kingdom Viridiplantae; phylum Streptophyta; class Pinopsida; order Cupressales; family Cupressaceae; genus Sequoia; species Sequoia sempervirens. Next base: position 244,153,874 of record VDFB02058242.1, on the reverse strand, counting down.
TTTGAAAACACATTGTGATATGCAAACAACTATGTAAATGAAGAAATTATGTAGAACAAAAGTACAAGGGTAAATATGAGTGCACTTGGATAAAATGTGAAGATTCTGGAGTGTTTTGGATGCTGATGAAATTCACTAATTTTTCACAATGGGACTCATTCGCCCAAGGTGGCGAATTAGTCCACCTATTGGTGAAAAACTGTCGGGAGTTGGTTTTTGTCTGTTGTGATTTAAAATCTAACAAAACTCAAGTTTCCAGTCCTAAGGTGGGACTCATTCACCAGAGGTGGTGAATCAGTCCTCTCCCATTTTTTTTGAAAAACTAGGAGACAACTCTGCAACACCAGATCTGGGAATGTCTGCTTGTCGGGTTGCTAAAGTCAAATTTGCAGAAAATGGACAAATAACTCTCTCCAAGCTTGAAATTGACTTATGTTGAATTGAAGCACCTATTTGACATAAAAATAAATCTTCAACACCTAATAACCTGTCAAATTTGCAAACAAAAGGCTACAAATACACAAGCAAAAGGAGAAAAATGATTAGGGGTTAGTGTATAGGGGTTTTCCTTGGTCCAACCCCACTTTTGGTAATTAAACCCTTGAAAATATAATAATGCAAGAGAAAGATAAAGCAATAACATGCAAATGATATAATCTCATCTAACTCTTGATCTTGTAAATTTGAAGTAATATCAATGTCAGCTTCAAAGTGCTTGAATGTGTTAGGAAATTGAATAGTTGAATCAGGAGATGTAAAATGAGGTGGAAATAAATTATTTACAATTCTTATGCTTTACTATCCATTCATACCTCATCACATTCTAACATAAAGTGTTTTTGAATAAAATATCGAAAGGAAATTTAAAATATTTTGAATTTGGGACCAAGGGGGACTCATTCATCACCCATGGAAAATGGATCCCACCTAGGACCTAAAAACAAGTGTTGGAAAAATGTTGTATTTAATGTTATTTGCGGGATAACATTCAAAAATACACTTAATTAATTCATATGAGGGCATAAAGAGACAAAATAAATCATGAGAAAGGTGTAAATAGTGAAGATGCACCTAGAAAAGCATGAAGGCTTGTTACAAGACTTTACAAAACTTCAATATAGGACTTGTTGATGAGAAAAAGGTGATTTTTAGGTGAAATGTATTAAATCAAGTTTAGAAGAATGTAGAAATGTCTTACAACACTTCACAACACCTTCACAAGACATCGTTCTTTGAGTTTTAGTACCTAAATAAGCTTGTTCAAGCCATGTTACAACATAAAACCTAAGTAACATAGTTCCAACACCATGAAACAAGACCTAAAAGGCCATGAAAATGACAAGGGGCTATTTTTCTATAGCACATTTAGCCCCCACTTTAGTGAGAGGATGAACCTACTTCAAACTCACACTAAAGTAGCCATAAACATCAAGGGGAGAGTTCAAATGCACTTATGTTAGAAAGATGGAATACAATGATCAAGAGGGATGATCAAGCCCCAAAGATGAAGATCCCATGGAAAACTAGGAATAAGGACAAAGGAACACACAAGTGTTGAAATGAATTGGATGAAGCTTCGACCATCAATCCAACTAGTTATGAAAAGAGATCTAGGCTGATTGTTTGAAAAAGAGAATGTGTACTCACTCTGGGGCCATGGAACTTCAGGCTATCCATGGGGTGAGAAGGCCCAACTGTATACTCACTCTAGGGCCACAGAACTAGTTGTCTGCGGGGTGAGAAATTCCAAAAGTTAAGATACATACGCTAGTTGGTATGCACTCACAAACACAAAAGTGGCTATGGGGAAAATTCATGCTGCTAGTTGGGCTTCCCACTCAACCATGCCAAAGTTATACCACTTGATAACTTTAACAAGGCGCCACAATGAAAATGCCATGAACAAAAAGGAAAAGGTACCACAATCACACAAGTTGCGTTATGCAAGGTGGCAAAAATGCAAAAATGAAGAATGTAAAATGTAAAATGCCAAAAATGTAAAGGATGTTCAAAGGAGTCTTGTTTAGTTTATGCAAAGTTAGTCACTTAGGGAACATTGTGTCTAATGTCTCCAAGAGAGGACCAATCAAAGGATAGTATATTCACAACTTAGGGGATGCAGTGCGTCACATCAACCCACCAAGAGGAATGCAATATGTTGAGATAGATCACACTTATGAAGGAAATCACACCCAATGTCATCCACAAAGTGACGAACACATCATGTAAATGACAGGCTACACTAGGAAGCATGAATGAAAATGAAATAATGGTAATGTATGTCCCCCACTTTAAAGGAATTTCTACACATCATTTTGTGAGAAATTAATTTAAAGTAGAGAAGAAAATAAAATACAAAAAGAAAACAAGACATGAGAGCTAACTTGGAAAGCCCTATGCCAAGTCATATGTTTTGAAGTTAGGTTGTGTCATGTCAAGGAAAAATGAAAAAAAAAGAAAGGGAGTTGCCCCCTAGAAAATAAAATACACCAAACATATAAGGGATCTATGGATTTGGGGTAAGTATGCTCATTGGTGTAATGTTTGTATGAAAGAGTTTGGAACTGTCATCATTCCCCAAATACACATAGAACTAGAAGAATGACACAAAGAGAGAAAAAAAAGGAAAAATAAGTCCGTTTTGGGTCAACATGGAAGAGACATTGTGGTCTCGATGCGTTGCATCGTCCCAAAAAGGAAAACACAAGTGAAATGAAAAAAAAAAGGTGAAAGAAAATGAAAAAGCTTTTGGGTCAACATGAAGGAGATAGTTCGGTCTCAATGCCTTACATCATCCCCGAAAGCAAAAACACAAGAAAAGACAAAGGGAAAAGGAAAAAAGGACCATTTGGATCAACATGGAAGAGATATAGGGCATCTCTACACTTTGCATCATCCCCAAAAGGAAAAAAAAAAATCAAAGCACGACGAATAGAAGAATAAAGGTATGAATAGAAGAAGTGTACAAAGAGAGGAAACATCAAACACACAATACAGGGGAGCACGATACACACATGAAAAGAAAAAGAAATAGGACAAGTAATGCAAATGTAAGTCAACCATTAACTAAGTTATTGGTTTCTCAATCTTGGATAGATAAGCAGAAAAGGAATAACATAGGTAAGAGACAAAAACAAATGTATTACAAGGACAAGGCTAACAACGTCTTGCCCCCCACAAAGTGTAAAGGCAAGAATGAGCCGAGATGGGTGATGGGAAATGATCATGCAATAGTGAGAATAGGAAACTCTACAACTATGGCATGACAAAGGTGTTTAGATTGGTTTAAGGTATGACGGGGAAACAATCGGTATTAGTTAAGTGATACTTATCTAGTATGTCCTTCAATGTCCGACATTCTTTTGTTCGATGTCCAAGAATATGATGATATTTGCAATATGGTATATGGGAATCGTTAGGATGAATGACCAACCTATTGGAAGGTGGTAAGAGTATAAGACCTTTGTTTAAAAGCAGTTGAAGTCTCCTTTCACATTCGGGTGGAGGATGTGTAGGAAACCTTAGCTTCTTCAATTTGTATGGTCATTTTTGTTTACTAGGTTTTCCTTTTTCATGAATAGGAGGAAGGGGACCCATAGGGATCCTAAAATCATTGTCATTAAAAGGAGAGAATGGTTGCTCACGTGGAAGAAGAATGTTCAAGTTAGGAGGAGGATTCAAGACCACTATACTAGCATCTCGAATTCTCCTAGGTTGAAGAGGATGTCTGTTAGGATGAGAAGGATCTTGATATCCTAGTCCCATTGTATGTGCTTCAGTTGATTGTTGTTCAAGAAGTTGATGGATTTCATGTTCATATTTTGTGTCACAAATTTTTTTACTTAAGATAGTGAATCCTTTATGATATGTTTCTTCAAGGTTGATAGGAATGTTCATGACTTTGTGCTCATAGAATGGTTGGGATTGTTGTGGTTGAGAGGAACTAGGTCCACTTGAGGGAGGAACCTTAGGTCCCATATTGACTTTAGGATGTAGATATGCAAAATGATCAGGAGGTGCAATAGTGGGAAGTTCTTGTGATCTCATAGAGATAAAAGGTTGCATGTGATTCTAGGTTGTCAAGGCAATCCATGTAGAACTTGTTCATGCTAGCATCATCTTCTCCAATGATGTCTACATCATGAGGAGGACAATCATGAGGAGTTAATTGAGCATGAAGTTGGTCAAGGTCATTAAGGTCACAACAAAAGGTACAGTTGGACATGTCTACCAATGATTTTAAGGAATTTCAAAACTTATTGAAAGAAAATTCCATGATGCCAATAAACTAAGATGCAACAAATGAGAAAAAATAAAGAATCTATAACTGAAAACAAAATGCAAGAACAAGGAACGGGAATGCAGAAGAGTGTCAAAAGAAATGCAGAAATACTGTCTAAAAAGTGAAAAGGGATTGATTCGCCTTGGGTGGCGAATGAGTCCCAGTATGCAATTTTTTTATGTTTTTCAGAATTTTAAGAATGATTTAAATGTTCTATAGAATGCAATTATAGATGTAGAATGCAGATTTTTACTTTTTTCAATGAAATTGAATGCAAAAATGAAAACTAATGAAGGTTTCACTAATGCAAAATGAAAAGTCCTAGAATGCAATAACAAATCTGTGTGATGATAAAATGTGAGTGAATGATAATCATCACAATCAATAAGACATTATATCAAAGATTCAAGCAACAATTAAACTAATTTAAAGCAAGAATCTACTAAAAGTGTCATATTGCTCTCTATCTCCAAAGATTTATTAAGTCACTGGGCTCTTAGATTTGGTAAGCATTATGACTGTTAAAATTCCAATCTAGAGAATGAGATGCTGCTAAATGCAAGAATCTAATCCTATATGATGATTGCTAAATGATAATGATGAAGCTATTGTAATCTAAATTGATATGAAACTGGATGAAAAGAAGCTATAGTAATCTAAATTGATATGCAACTTGATGAAAAGAAGCTACAGTAAACTATGATGCAGCTAAATGGAAAGCCATGATATTGATTCTATTCTAAAATTATTTCTATTTCTATTGCTAAATGACAATTACTATTGCTAAGATGCTTGATTGCTCAATTGTTATTTCTGCAAAGTAAGTTTACATAAAGTTTGGATCCTTTTCCTATAGACAAAGGCTATATTTATAGATTCCCAACAACATATTTGTGAAGGGTCAGCAAAGAAAAGGTCTAGATTTGATCTTGAGGATTGAATGGTGAAGGATGAAGAAGCCTAAGCTGATTATGGAGATTGTTCCTCCCCACAAAAACGTTCAGCTAGAGGATAGGAAGAATCAATGGAAGAAGATGAAGAAGTTCACCTACAAATTTGTCTCCAATTTGTCTCCAAATTTTCCCGTGAAGATTTGAGTTGAATTAATTAGATGTTTCATATCTAATTTGGTAGGTGGATATGATTATCTATAGAATATATTTCAATTGAATATTTAGATTTATTCAATTTTAGGAAAAGAAGATATTTAATTTAATAAATAAAACTATAGAAGTCTATGTTTATTAAATAAATATGACAATTAAATAAAAAAAAGTATTAAATCTATTTATTTAATTTAGATGAAATGATGTAATTAAGATGGAATAATTATAGAAGAATTCGATAATAATAATTAAATAAAACAAAGTATTAAATTTATTTATTTAATTAAGAAGAAATAATATAATGAAGATAGAAGAATTAAACATGAACTATATAAATAAATATTTCTATTTATTTAATAGTAGAGGAATTAAAGGCATCAATTAATAAAATACATCGTATTTAATTAATTAGATTATCCAGACCATTTTTAGGTGTATTTCACTAATGCAAAATGAAAAGTCCTAGAATGCAATAACAAATCAATGTCCTAATTGAATGCTAATGCAAATGGAAACTAGGATGCAATAAGAAATTTAAAGTGTTCAAAAGTCAAGTTCACCAAAATGAAACATAGATTTTTGGGAACCTAAATGCTACTCTTACACTTCTAGGGTTTTCCACCTAAAAGGAGAGAGATTAGGTCCAAAAATGCTTATGTAACACTCAAATTAGGATGTGTGTAATGTGATATGATGTAAATAAACTTAACTAAATGTAATTGATTGATTAAAATGAACTAAAATGAATGCAAAAGTGCAATTTAAGCTATGTTTGAAAACACATTGTGATATGCAAACAACTATGTAAATGAAGAAATTATGTAGAACAAAAAGTACAAGGGTAAATATGAGTGCACCTGGATAAAATGTGAAGATTCTGGAGTATTTTGGATGCTGATGAAATTCACTAATTTTTCACAATGGGACTCATTCGCCCAGGGTGGCGAATCAATCCACCTACTAGTGAAAAACTATCGGGAGTTGGTTTTTGTCTATCGGGATCTAAAATCTAACAAAACTCAAGTTTCTAGCCCTAAGGTGGGACTCATTCGCCACAGGTGGCGAATCCATCCTCTCCCAATTTTTTTGAAAAACTAGGAGACAACTCTACAACACTAGATTTGGGAATGTCTGCTTGTCGGGTTGCCAAAGTCAAATCTACAGAAAATGGACAAATAACTCTCTCCAAGCTTGAAATTGACTTATGTTGACTTGAAGCACCTATTTGACATAAAAATCAATCTTCAACACCTAATAAACTATCAAATTTGCAAACAAACGGCTACAAATACACAAGCAAAAGGAGAAAAATGATTAGGGGTTAGTGTATAGGGGTTTGCCTTGGTCAAACCCCACTTTTGGTAATTAAACCCTTGAAAAGATAATGAAATGCAAGAGAAAGATAAAGTAGTAACATGCAAATGATATCAACTCATCTAACTCTTAATCTTGTAAATTTGAAGTAATGTCAATGGCAACTTCAAAGTGCTTGAAAAGTGTTTGAATTGATGATGTAAAATGCTTGATATTTCTTGAATGTATTAGGAAATTGAATAGTTGAATCAGGAGATGTAAAATGAGGTGAAAATCACTTATTTATACAATTCTTGTGCCTTACTATTTGTTCATACCTCATCATAGGCCGACATCAAGTGTTTTTGAGTAAAATCCTGAAAGGAAATTTAAAATATTTTGAATTTGGGGCCAAGGGGGACTGATTTGCCACCCATGGCGAATGGGACCCACCTAGGACCTAAAAAAAAGTGTCGAGAAAAATGTTGAATTTATTGTTATTTGTCAGGATAACATTCAAAAATACACTTAATTAAGTCATATGAGGGCATAAAGCGAAAATAAAGCATGAGAAAGGTGTAAATAGTGAAGATGTGAGTAGAAAAGCATGAAGGTTTGTTACAAGAATTTACAACACCTCAATATAGGACTTGTTGATGAGAAACAAGGTGATTTTTAGGTGAAATGTATTAAATCAAGTTTAGAAGAATGTAGAAATGTCTTACAACACTTCACAACACCTTCACAAGGTGTCGTTCTTTGAGTTTTAGTACCTAAATAAGCTTGTTCAAGCCATGTTACAACATAAAATCAAAGCAACATAGTTACAACACCATGAAACAAGACCTAAAAGGCCATGAAAATGACAAGGGGCCATTTTTCTATGACACATTTAGCCCCCACTTTAGTGAGAGGATGACCCTAATTCAAACTCACACTAAAGTAGCCATGAACATCGAGGAGAGGGTTTGAATGCACTTACGTTAGCAAGATGGAATACAAAAATTAAGAGGGATGATCAAGCCCCCAGGATGAAGATACCATGGAAAAATAGGCATAAGGACAAAGGAACACACAAGTTTTGAAATGAATTGGATGAAGCTTCAATCATCAATCCAACTAGTTGTAAAAAGAGATATAGGTTGATTGTTTGAAAAAGAGAATGTGTAATCACTCTAGGGCCACAGAACTTCAAGCTATCTGCAAGGTGAGAAGGCCCAATTGTATGTTCACTCTAGGGCCACAGAACTAGTTGTCTACAGGGTGAGAAATGCTAAAAAGTAAGATACATACGCTAGTTGGTATGCACTCACAAACACAAAAGTGGCTATGGGGAAAATTCATGCCGCTAGTTGGGCTTCCCACTCAACCATGCCAAATTTATACTACTTGATAACTTTAACAAGGTGCCACAATGAAAATTTCATGAACAAAAATGAAAAGGTACCACAATCATGCAAGTTGCGTTATGCAAGGTGGCAAAAATGAAAAAATGAAAAATGTAAAATGTAAAATGCCAAAAATGTAAAGGATGTTCAAAGGAGTCTTGTTCAGTTTATGCAAGGTCAGTCACTTAGGGAATATTGTGTCTAATGTCTCCAAGAGAGGAACAATCAAAGGATAGTATATTCACAACTTAGGAGATGCAATGCATCACATCAAGCCACCAAGAAGAATGTAATATGCTGAGATAGATCACACTTACGAAGGACATCACACCCAATGTCATCCACAAAGTGACGAATGCATCACGTAAATGACAAGGCTACACTAGGAAGCATGAATGCAAATGAAATAATGGTAATGTATGCCCCCCACTTTAAAGGAATTGCTACACATCGTTCTGTGAGAAATTACTTTAAAGTAGAGAAGAAAAGAAAATGCAAAAAGAAAATAAGACATGAGAGCTAACTTGGAAAGCCCTATGCGAAGTCATATGTTTCAACGTTAGGTTGTGTCATGTCAAGGAAAAATGAAAAACAAAGAAAGGGAGTTGCCCCCCAGAAAAGAAAATACAATAAACACATAAGGGATCTATGGATTTGGGGTCAGTATGCTCGTTGCTGCAATGTTTGTATTAAAGAGTGCGAAACTATCATCATTCCCCAAATACACATAGAACTAGAAGAATGACACAAAGAGAGTAAAAACAAAAGGAAATATGAAATCCATTTTGGGTCAACGGTTTCTAAGTAATCCCTCAACAATTTTTTTTCCCCTTTGCACTTTGGTCTCTTAAGAGACTTCACCAGTACAAAGTAGCTCAAATTGTTATGACGTGTTTGGATGTGAAAAAGAACTTTCTAGTGTAAACCCACCCATCCAGATGTGTTGGAACTTTTTTTTTCACTGCACGAGGAGTAGAATGAAATTTAAACAACTTTGCAACTTTACACTACATGCAATTGACATGTTTTCCATCAATTAAACACTCTTCACCACAAGAAAATAACTTGGAGCTATAAAAAAACAAAAAAGGTTACTATAGAGGGGCCCTACATGATTTTGTATCCTAAAAAAAATGTTTCTAAGTGCCATATTTTTTGAGTAATCATTCATCAAAGTTTTCTACCCTTTTGCACTTTGGTCTCTTAAGAAAATTCGTCGGTACAATGTAGATCAGATTGCTCCAACATGTTTGGGTGAAAAGAAAGACCTTTCCTAGCATAAACCAACCCATCTAGACATGTTGTAACAATTGGTTCTGTTGTATGATGAATAGAACAAAAGTTACACCACTTTGCAACTTTACACTACATGCAACTAACCCATTTTCCATCAACTGAAAAATTTTCACCATGAGCAAACGACTTGGAGCTATCAAAAAATGAGAGAGGTTATTGTAGAGGGGCCCTACATGATCTCGTATCCTTAGACAAAATGTTTCTAAGTGCCATAGATTTTGAGTAATCACTCATCAAAGTTTTATACCCCTTTGCAAATTGGTCTCTTAAGAGACTTCATCGGTACAATGTAGCTTAGTCTGTTCTGAAATGTTTGGGTGTGAAATAGTACCTTTCCTAGCATAAACCCACCTATATGGATGTGTTAGAACTATCAGTTTGGTCATGCAAGGAGAAGAAAAAAAGTTACACCCCTTTGCAACTTTACACTACATGCATTTGAGCTTTTTTCCATCAATTGAAAGCTCAACACCATGGTCAAACACATTAGAGATATAAAAAAATGAGAGAGTTTGTTGTAGAGGGGTCCTAGGTGACCCTGTATCCTTAGATAGATTGTTTCTAAGTAATAACTCATCAAGGATTGTTGCCTTTTTACACTTTGGAATCTTCAGAGATATTTCTAGTACAATGTAGCTAAGACTATTTCGTTGTGTTTGGGTGTGAAACAAGACCATACCTAGCCTAAATGTACCCATCTAGAAACATTAGAACTATCAATTTGGTCACACAAATAGCACAATGAAAGTTACACCACTTCGCAACTTTACACTACATGCATCTGACCCTTTTTCCATCAATTAAAAACTTGACACCACAGGAAAATGCCTTAGAGATACCAAAAAATTGAGAGTGGTTATTGTAGAGGGGCCCTACATGATCATGTAGCCTCAAATAGAATGTTTATAAGTGACATGGTTTTTGAGTAACAACTCGCCAAAGATTTTTGCCATTTCTCACTTTGGACTCTTAAGGGATATTATCGGTACAATGTAGCTCAGATTATTTCGACATGTTTGGATTCAAAATAGGACCATTCCTAGATTAAACTTACCCATCCAAATGCATTGGAACTATTGGTTTGGTTGAACGACGAACAAAGAAGAATCTACACATGCAACTTCCTCAACTTATTAAGAATAGGAAGAATCTTTTCATTGAGTACATTATCTATCTCATTCATTATGGCCTGCTTCTTTTTCAAGTGCTTTTAGAGAAGACTAACCTCATTTTCATTCATAATAAAATCTTCTTCTTATCTTTTAATTCCTTTTCTAAGTGGTTAATTTTAGTCTTCAGTTGTTTTACTTCAATTTCAACACTTCCAACTATTGCTTTTGCATATGCAACTTGACCATCCACACATTTTTCTCTCATCTCTATTGGTATTACTTGTTAACACTGCCTATTATTCATTTTCATGATCTTATAACTTCTTTTTCATATCATTTATTTTGAGCTTTAGATTAGTTGCTTTATCATCAATGCTTAGGACAACATCCCTTTGTTTGATAGGGTTTTCAGTGCCATGAATAATTTCATGTGTCCACCGCATCAATTCTCTTTTTTTGCACTTACATTTGATATTGCTTCTTCCTTATCATCTATTTCTAGTTGTCTTTGCCCCATAAAATCCTTAAGTTCAACAATCTTTGATTTCATTTGTTCAAATCCACCTATAGCATCATCTCTCACTTTCTTTGCCTGCACAAATTCTTACCAAATACAAAACCTCTTGATTTTTTCCACTTCTCCATTTCCATTGTAAAATATATATCGTAATTGAAATTTTGTCATATATTAGCATCTAGTTATGTGTTATTTTTTTGCTCTCTATATCCCTATGAAAAATGTTTTGTTAGACATGTATGAAAAATTTGGTAGCATAGACAATGTAGTGAGCTATTTGCCAAAATGCCTCAAAGAAATGTGGTATCATGGAATACCACGACAAGTAAATGCAATTGGCAGCTTCTCCTAGTTATTGGATATGGGTTGACTTTGTAAAAACTATATTGTAATTAAAATTTTGTCAACAATTAGCATCTAGTTATTAGCTATGCAATGTGAAGTAATGCTTTGAGTTTGAAAGATGTGCAATGCAATGTAGTCAGAGATATGAATATAAATTTTTTTCTACAATTCATTACTTGAACTCTATATTTTTTTTCTCTCTATATCTCTATGAAAAATTCTTTTGTAGACATCTATGAAAATTGGGGTAGCATAGACAATGCAGTGAACTATTTTCCAAAATTCCTCAAATAAATATGGTCTCATGGAATTCCAGGACAAGTAAATGCAATTGGAAGCTAATCCCAGTTATTAGATATGGGTTGAATTTGTAAAAACTATATTGTAATTGAAATTTTGTTATCTATTAGCATCTAGAACTATTATTTATGCAATGTGAAGTAATGCTTTGAGTTTGAAAGATGTGCAATGCAATGTAATCATAGACATGAATATAAACTACAACATCTAGATATTTTCTACAATTCATTACTTGAACTCTTTTTTTTTTTTGCTCTCTATATCCTTATGGAAATTCTTGGGTATACATGTATGAAAATTGTGGTAGCATAGACAATGAAGTGAATTGTTTTCCAAAATTCCTCAAAGAAATGTGGTCTCATGGAATTCCATGATAAGAAAATACAATTGGCAGTTGCTCCTAGTTATTAGATATGGGTTGACTTTGTAAAAACTATATCATAATTAAAATGTTTTAATTTATTAGCATCTCGTTATTAGTTATGCAATGTGAATAAATTCTTTGAGTTTGAAAGATGTGCAATGCAATGTAATCAGTGATATGAATATAAACTACAACAATCTATTTTCTACAATTTATAATACTTGAACTCTTTATTTTTTTTCTCTCTATATCTCTATGCTATGGAAACGTATTTCAATTTTGTTTCTATGGTTGCAACTATAGAAACTAATGATAATGGATCAAATTTGGTGAAGTTTCCCAAGGAAACCAAATATAACAATACTATAACATGAGTAACAATGATCTATGTAATTCATAAACTATTAAAGTGCAAGATTGCAAGAAATCAATATTTAGATATAACATGTTTTCCATCATAGCGCAACCATTATAAAGTGATTATACATTCAAATTTTAAGTTTCAAAATAGGAAACCATGTAGACAACGAACAAAATATGTCAAATATCAATTTTTATATATAGAAGTGTAAAGTGATTGTGTATCCAGATATACAAATTTGGCATATATGCTACCTTAAAACAATATTTACAAAATGTGGCATATGCCATCTCATCTAGTCTATGTATATAATATAAATGTCAAGTAGCTATGCCATGTCAACAAAATCATAATCTTCTGGGGGATCACCAAAATGTAGGCTCTTTGAGCTACCTAATGGCTGAGAAAATGTTTGCACAAAAAAATTCAAACCACAAATTAGATTAATTAGCTCTCAATGGTAAATAAATTAAACTACTAAAAATAAAGTTATCTATTATTTTTATAACTTTCAAAATCACATCTAATCACTATATTAAACTATAAACTAAATTCTAATTCAATTATTCATTACCTCAAGAATTTTCTCTTTCGCTGTCATGCGTTCAAAAAATGATGGTCCCTCAGGAGACTCAAGAGTCCTACCATATTGTCTTGGTCCTAGATCCACGGACGTGGATGGTGGCATACTCTACAAGAAGAAAAATGAAAATGACAGAATTAATATATGATTGCTAACAAAAAAAGTAAACTAACATATATCTACATATATATCTACAAACTTATATAGATCTACTAGATATAAAAAAAACCATATACCTAAATATGTGATGCAACTAAGATAATTGATTGAGAGGAACTCATCATGATAAAAGGTGTGGCATCAGTCACATTTGGAGTACACTGTAAAAGTAAAAATAAGATCAAGATATAAGTTAGTATGTATTTAATTAATCATGATTTAAAGGATATGCATGTACAATAAAAAAAAATTACATGTAGAAAAAAATATACCAATGTGTTTAGGCCAAATTCAATGGCCGAAAGAGTTCCATGCTACACATCGCTAATCTACTCCTCTATCATCAACTATTCAAACCCACTTAAATATACATTAGTAACATGTACTCTTTGTTATAATAATTTTAAATGAAATGCACTATGAATATATTTAAGTTTTACCCATACAAAAGATTGAGCTTTTTGCTCCTCATCTGCATCAGGGGAGGGCACTGCACCTATTCCTCCCTTGCACCTGTAGTATGCACTAGTGTGCCTGTAGACATCAAAAAATTGTCCTCTTACGATACCTTGTCACAACATCACATCATTTAGACATCTTGTAGTATGTTTTGCCACTAGGTACCCATGTCATCATCTAATTAGTTAAATAAATCTTATTTATTTGACTAATTTCATTTATTCCCTTCCTATGTATAATTCATCAATTCCTCTAATGTAAATTAAATAATTCATATTATTTAATTAATTAAATCATTTCCATCCATTCCTCTAATGTTAATTAAATAATTTATATTATTTAATTAATTAAATCATTTTCATCCATTCCTCTAATGTTAATTAAATAATTTATATTATTTAATTAATTAAATCATTTCCATCCATTCCTCTAATGTTAATTAAATCATTTATATTAATTATTCTAATGTTAATTAAATAATTTATATTATTTAATTAATGAAATCATAAATTCAACGTTAATTAAATAAATCCAAAATTTATTTAATTAATAAAATCCTAAAAAGATCTTCTCGCTTTCTTTCCAAAATTGAAATTCATGTGTATCTAATTAATTTATTTAATTAGATAATTCATCAATTATCCTTCTCATCTTTTTCAGGATTTATTTCCTTTAAAATAGAATCAAAATCTTTCTATCTTTTCACTTCTTATCTTATCTTGTTTTAATTCCTTTAAAGCAATAAATCAAAATCTTTCTATCTTTTGAAAATCTTATCTCATCTCATTGTATTTCCTCTTTTGTCAAAAAATCAAATCTTTATCAATCTTATCTCTGTCCACATCGAAACTCTATAAATCTAACTTTTCACAAGCCATTTGGAACACATTCTTCAGACATCATTATGCTGTCAAAATCATTCTTCTATCTTTCATCCATCACCATCTATCATCTTCATCAGGTCGTTATGCTGCATAATTGAGCAACCAATATTCCTCCAACAATCAACCTTCAAAATCTTGCATCCTTGTGCAGGTGGAGAAGAGCCATGGAGATCAATCAAGTCTAGTTTGAAAACTGGTTTGCATATCTTTATTTATTTTTATTTTCATTCTAGTTTGTACTTCATGGTGCTTGATAGGATTTAATTAGTTTATTATTATTTTCATTCTAGTTTGTACTTCATGGTGCTTGATAGGATTTAATTAGTTTATTATTGTTTTCAACATTTAAACCTGATTGATTATTTCCCTATCTACATTTTGGCGCCCACCGTGGGGCCTTGCCCCATTTTTAACATCTACTTGCAGGTTTTCTAATAGGTTTTATATTCTAGAATCTGACAAAAATTATTGTTTTAGCGCATCTGAGGGTTTCCGTAGCGATATAGGGTTTTAACGATTCTTCTGCAGGTCTTTTGGTGCATCTGGGGACTGTTTCAGCACATCCGACAGTTATTTTAGCGCATCTAAGGAACTGATTAGCGCATTTATCTTCACTTTTTTAGAATTTAAAATATTTTTTTCCTAGTTTAGCGCATTTAAGGGTTAGTTTAGCACATTTAAGGCTTTCTTTGGCACATATGGGGATTGTTTTAGCACATATAACACTGTTTTAGCACATTTTGCGTTTCTTTTAGTGAATACAATGATTCTTTTAGTGCATATGGGGCTGTTTTAGCTTATTTGGCAGTTCTTTTAGCGCATACGATGACTGTTTTAGCGCATATGCCGTTGTTTTAGCTTTTTATAGTAAATCTTAAAACGACCGTATCTTGGTCATTTTTTGGTCTTTTTCAGTGTTTTTTTTTTTATTTGGGGTAGAATTTCATAAGATATCCAATGGTGTAGGAGTTTATTAACTTTGACAAAGTTAAATTTCTCAAATTCTCATATATTCTTCGGTGCATATTACTTTTGTTCCAACACATTTGTAATTTGTTTCTTTTTGTCTTGGTGACTTGTCGGTGAATCATACGGAACTAGAAAAGCGTTGGGATCAATCACAACAACAATTTAGAAAGTGAGAATAATCAGGTGCATATATTCTAATCTTTCATTTCTCATTAATTATTGTTTGTCAACACATTTCAATTTGGGGCATAAAATCAATCTTGTTTGATCACATATTTGAAATTGGGCTTAAAAAATTTTTTGTCTTCAATCACACATCTTGATTTGGGGTTAAAAAGAACAAGTGTTTGAATTGTTTTACACACATTTCAATTTTCTAAAAGGAAATTAATCACTAAAAGTGTGAATCAAGTGTGTGTGTGATTACAAACACCTCACTTGGTTTGCTTTTGTCATACCCTTTGTAGGAGGCCTGCTTGGAGCACACACCCCTCCAAGGGACGACTTCAATCGAGTGTGAATCTAAAGACACGCTCCTTTGGGAGTTGAAATTTTGTCACTCTGAGCTAAGCCCCAAAGAACTTTATACCTTTGGGAAGTGAAGGTGAAGGGTGGGTTACCCCTTTCTCCCGACTTATTGGCAAGATTTTGCTTTCAAATTATCCTTAGTCAGCCTTGTGTAAACTAGCTTGAGATCTAATTAGCCATACCCCACCTGACTAGTCATAGGGCTTGTTGATGTGTCTTCCATGTGTGCTTGTTTAATAATCATCATTACATTCTTCAGATTTCAAAATTCAAACTTGCTTATGTGTCTTGCATGAGTGATTTATGTGTGTACATGTGTGATCATTCATTTAAACATTGCCAAATCAAGCTAAACACCAAACACATAAATACAAGTCACTCTACACGTTCTTCCAATACATTCACATCCTATTCATTTCATCCTAATCAATCAAGTCATCCAATCTTATCATTCCACATCATCACCATCACCACTTGTCAAAATGGTCATAATCATAAACAAGCCCAATCCTAATCATAAGCCCAAAATCATAATCCAAGGGGGATATCCCTCTAGGCCAAATCATGAGACAAAACCTAAGCCCGAGATCATAATTCAAGGAATCCCTTTCTCTAGTTCAAATAATGAAACAAAACAAAAACCTAAAATCATACTTCGAGGGGCTTCTCCTACCACCTCTAATAATGACATGAACGATGTTGCATACTTTGAGGAACAAATTGATGTGCAAAAGCTTACACACATGTGTGACACCATGCCCACATTCGAACACAAATCCCTAGCATCACAACTTCAAAACCTCCTTCAGACACTTCACCAAATACCCCAACCCCTAGACCACCAAACCATACAAAGCTTTCAAACCCTCTTCCAAAATTTTCAACAAATTAAATCACCTCAAATCCAACACCTCTTAGCTCAAGCCAATCAATTCATTTCCACTTTTCAAACCCAACAACCGCAACATCATCCCCCATCCATTTATTATCAACAAATGCCACCTCAACCTAATGTGCCATCTCCTTCCACCTCATAGGAATCTAATCCATCCACTTCTTCAAATGTGAATGCCACATCAACCTATCAAGCCACATCACGACAAACACATGTGACTTTAAGTTCTACCTTGCAACAAGGAAAAACTTCCTCATGTTCTAATGCAACCATTGACAAGGGGAATACCAATCTAGCACATGCACCCTATAACTTTATCATACCATCATCCAATCAAAATCAAAACCCTAGACCAACACCTTCCACCCCTACACCTCCAAGGGATGTGACCCAAGGGCTAAAAGCAAGGAATCAATTGTCGCCATGTCATTCAACACATATAATTGAACATACAAAAGATTCCTCAAACTTCAAGCCAAGTCCTTCAAGTCAACCATGTCATCCACAACCCCTTGAACCAATTCAAGATTCTCCCTTCATAAGTCCAAGTCACCCTCTATCATGCTCCTATGTTGTTGACCATCAAGAACATGACAAGTCTCTCCATGAGAAATCCCCTTCCACCTCCATTCAAATAAGTCATGAGGTATGTCAAGAGCACAATCCTAAACATGAGAAAAAATTACCCCCTCATCCACATAAAGATCAACACCCTCCCAATGATTCCATTCATAACATACCTAATACTATTCATGATCAATCTTCCATCTTTGATCAAGATCCCTTTTATGATCAAGATGACCATGATGATCCTCTTAGCCAACTTTATGCATTCCATGGTCAAGAGCTTGCCACCTCACCCATCGATGATACACAAACATCCACTTCCCATGATGAGACATATACCTCCCCAACACACATAGAAGATCAAACAAATACATTGGATCTAAGTGAACACAATGCTAATCAAGATCCTAATGATCCTCCATCACCCACTATGGACCCCATTGCAAGTCCTCCATCCTATCCTATTGGTCTCTCCGCCCTCATTCATGCATGTTCCTCCTTAGAACAACAACAACTATTATCTTCTCCATCTAATAAGGAACTCATGTCTAGTGTTTCACCTACACCTAGTCCCATTATCCATTGCACATTCCAAAATATGAACCACCAAGGTAAAGGTCTAGACCTTCATGAACAAAGTATTTTGGAGCCCATCCCTGTCAAAGTCACTCCACGCTCTTATGGCCTTGGGCATACACCCCAAGGACAACAACCTAAAGATGTTGGTACTTCCTCCTTTCCTCCTAAGTCCACTTTCCATCATAAAGCCTATCGTATCCCTAAAACATATGTTGTCATTCCTCCTCCATCATCATACAAATGTCAAAAGCATGTGACCATACACCTTCCACCATCCACTTTGCCACCATTACTTCCAACTCCTAATACCTCTCCATCAACTTTGCCACCATTGCTTCCAACTCCTAATATCTCTCCATCCACTTTACCACCATTACTTCCAACACCTAATATCCCTACCACCCAATCCTTTTATCCATTTATCCATAAATACCCTAACATTCGTAATCATGACCAACAAATGCACACATTGTATAAACATGAAGCTTCCACCCATTCTACCATGCCCATGGGATTCAAAAGCAATAATTTCAATGCCTCTACCTATAAAGTAAAAAATCCTAAGGGTTCTCATGCCTTAGGACATCAATACAAAAAGTCAAAGAAAAATACATCTAAAAAGTTATATAAGCCCATACCTCCGAAAGTAAAGGCCAAAACTAAATTGGCTTGGGTACCTAAGCAAAAACAAATCAAGTCAAACGAGGCATCCACATCACAAAAATCCCAAACATACCCTTCCATCCAAAACACATATTCCCATTTCATTCAAAAATCTCAAATTCCTAAAACCCACAAGCAAAATAAGAGTCATAAAGATACTAAGTCTATGTGGGTACCAAAATCACTACATCCACCATCTCCTAAGCAAACATTTCCATTGCTTCTTGCACCCCATCCGCATCAAAAGCTTCAACATTTGTCACAGTGTGTGCAACCATTGGTCATGGTTCCCTTCCATTTCACAACAATCTCACATACCTAAATCTCCTCATCCTTCACTCATTATCCTACGTATCTCCCCCACCACCTTCCTATGGTCCATGCTTTTGGTTAAGCCTCCCCATTCATCTTTTTGCATAAGTCCCATATAATCCCTATCATCTTCCCTACATAATCCACATCATAATCCACTATTTCCCTGCATAAGCCTTTCATAATCTGCCATCTACCTAATCCATCCCTTTCATGTCATCCCTTACCAACATCTATGAGAATAATGACATTCAACATGGTCCATGCAATGACATTCATCCCTAGTGGTACTATAACCTTTCATGGAACTAGACACTTGAGTCCCTCCCATCTGTATTCTCCTTTTCCTATCCAAAAAGTCAAAAAAAAAAAGTTAAGAGAAATCCCTTTGTCCAACGGTGAAAACCTGGTAAACAGGCACCCTGGATAAGTACCATGATGAAAACCTGGAAAACAGGCGTCATGTGTAGGTTGATCTTCTATGTCACTTACACTTGGGGGCACACTATCTTATCTATCCAACTTATCATTTTCATGTCATATCATTTCCATCTTACCTGCCATCTTTAGCCATCATATTGAGTCCATTCATCCACCCTTCTTCTTTTGATCTTGATGAAGACATAGGGGCAAAAGGTTGAAACATGCTTTGGGTATCTCTTGTCATACCTCATCTTTCTAAACAATCATATCATTATCCTATTGTCATAAGCTTTGTCATGAAAAATCCTAAGTATTGTACCTAGAATGGGGCATCTTATTCCTAGGCGACATAGTCTTTGAAAATCACATCCTTGCTCTCCTATGATGCATACATCAATTCCATTCACTATGACCTATACTTTCCATCCATCCATCGATCATGAGCCTTTTATCCCTTATCCCATCACCCACCCTTTCATCCATCAATCCCATCTATTCCCTTGCACCTAGACTTGGTTTTCCCCTTGTCATTGGTATCTAGCACAAAGGCTACTCAAAAATCAAAAAAAAAAAATCAAAACATTTCAAAAATCTAAAAAAAAACACATCAAAACATCTCAAAAAAAAAAAATCCAAGCAAAAATCAATCCATCTAATTACTTCTTCCAATTTCATCTACTTAATCCATCACCTCAATCAAAATCATTCCAATCAAATCAATTCCTCAATTCAATCAATCAATCATCTAATCAAATAACTTCAACCTAAATCATTCCAATCACATCAATTCTTCTATTCAATTCATCACATCATATCATCCAATGAATCATCATATCATTACAAATTATTTCTTCAAATCAATCAAATCAATTGAAGCAATAATCCAAATGCAAGTCAATCCTTAATCCATACCAATCAAGTCAATCAAACTTTTTAAATTATCCAATCACATCCTTTGGTATTGATCCTAATCTTGTCGTAAACCAAATCAAAGTCAATCAATCAATTATCATCATCCTTGTGTTGATCTAGGGACATGCCGCTCCCCACAATGACAACACTATCATCATCATCAATCAATAAATCAATCAACGGTTTACAGCTTGATAGGGGCAATTCCTTCTTCTTTTTTGTATCATTTGTGCATGCTTGCTTGCTTGCTTGTGTGTGTTATCATTTTATCTTGCATTTGTATCAAATCCGTATCATTATAGCTAATATTCATATCTTGTGTATGTTGGAGTAGCTTTTTGCACTATCCTTTGCATCTAAGGTCACATCATACCTTTTGTGCATTAGGACTTTAATGCTCTAAGTCTACTTTCTCATACATCTAGACAAGGTTGTATTACACTGGGGCATGAGACACATCGTCACCTTGGTCCTTATATCTTGGTGCATAACATCTAGTGCTATGTCAAACATCATGGTTGCTCACCTTCATTGCAGCATAATGTATCATTCATCTCCTTCATCCACTTTCTATCTTGCATCATCTTGTCTATCTTTATCATTTCATTTCGAGATCCTACCCGTGTTTGTTCAACCCGCCTATCCTCTCGAGGGGGCATCATCATTCCATCATCCTATCTTTCTATCATTAACCATTTTCTCTTACCTATATCTTAACTTCTTTGAAATGATGTTACTTGACACAAATATCATCATCTCGAACATCATCTCAAAGAGGGGCAAAATGTAGACATCAAAAAATTGTCCTCTTACGATACCTTGTCACAACATCGCATCATTTAGACATCTTGTATCATGTTTTTTTCCACTAGGTACCCATGTCATCATCTAATTAGTTAAATAAATCTTATTTATTTGACTAATTTCATTTATTCCCTTCCTATGTATAATTCATCAATTCCTCTAATGTTAATTAAATAATTCATATTATTTAATTAATTAAATCATTTCCATCCATTCCTCTAATGTTAATTAAATAATTTATATTAATTAATTAATTAAATCATTTTCATCCATTCC
>VDFB02058242.1:244087769-244132397 GCA_007258455.2 Sequoia sempervirens | reverse complement strand
GGATCTATGGATTTGGGGTCAGTATGCTCGTTGCTGCAATGTTTGTATTAAAGAGTGTGAAACTATCATCATTCCCCAAATACACATAGAACTGGAAGAATGACACAAAGAGAGTAAAAAGAAAAGGAAATATGCAATCCATTTTGGGTCAACGGTTTCTAAGTAATCCCTCAACAATTTTTTTTTCCCCTTTGCACTTTGGTCTCTTAAGAGACTTCACCAGTACAAAGTAGCTCAAATTGTTATGACGTGTTTGGATGTGAAAAAGAACTTTCTAGTGTAAACCCACCCATCCGGATGTGTTGGAACTTTTTTTTTCGCTGCACGAGGAGTAGAATGAAATTTAAACAACTTTGCAACTTTACACTACATGCAATTGACATGTTTTCCATCAATTAAACACTCTTCACCACAAGAAAATAACTTGAAGCTATAAAAAAACAAAAAAGGTTACTATAGAGGGGCCCTACATGATTTTGTATCCTAAAAAAAATGTTTCTAAGTGCCATATTTTTTGAGTAATCATTCATCAAAGTTTTCTACCCTTTTGCACTTTGGTCTCTTAAGAAAATTCGTCGATACAATGTAGATCAGATTGCTCCAACATGTTTGGGTGAAAAGAAAGACCTTTCCTAGCATAAACCAACCCATCTAGACATGTTGTAACAATTGGTTCTATTGTATGATGAATAGAACAAAAGTTACACCACTTTGCAACTTTACACTACATGCAACTAACCCATTTTCCATCAACTGAAAATTTTTCACCATGAGAAAACGACTTGGAGCTATCAAAAAATGAGAGAGGTTATTGTAGAGGGGCCCTACATGATCTTGTATCCTTAGACAAAATGTTTCTAAGTGCCATAGATTTTGAGTAATCACTCATCGAAGTTTTCTACCCCTTTGCAAATTGGTCTCTTAAGAGACTTCATCGGTACAATGTAGCTTAGTCTGTTTTGAAATGTTTGGGTGTGAAATAGTACCTTTCCTAGCATAAACCCACCTATATGGATGTGTTAGAACTATCAATTTGGTCATGCAAGGAGAAGAAAAAAAGTTACACCCCTTTGCAACTTTACACTACATGCATTTGAGCTTTTTTCCATCAATTGAAAGCTCAACACCATGGTCAAACACATTAGAGATATAAAAAAATGAGAGATTTTGTTGTAGAGGGGTCCTAGGTGACCTTGTATCCTTAGATAGATTGTTTCTAAGTAATAACTCATCAAGGATTGTTGCCTTTTTGCACTTTGGAATCTTAAGAGATATTTCTAGTACAATGTAGCTAAGACTATTTCATTGTGTTTGGGTGTGAAACAAGACCATACCTAGCCTAAATGTACCCATCTAGAAACATTAGAACTATCAATTTGGTCACACAAATAGCACAATGAAAGTTACACCACTTCGCAACTTTACACTACATGCATCTGACCCTTTTTCCATTAATTAAAAACTTGACACCACAGGAAAATGCCTTAGAGATACCAAAAAATTGAGAGTGGTTATTGTAGAGGGGCCCTACATGATCATGTAGCCTTAAATAGAATGTTTCTAAGTGACATGGTTTTTGAGTAACAACTCGCCAAATATTTTTTCCATTTCTCACTTTGGACTCTTAAGGGATATTATTGGTACAATGTAGCTCAGATTATTTCAACATGTTTGGATACAAAATAGGACCATTCCTAGATTAAACTTACCCATCCAAATGCATTGGAACTATTGGTTTGGTTGAACGACGAACAAAGAAGAATCTACACATGCAACTTCCTCAACTTATTAAGAATAGGAAGAATCTTTTCATTGAGTACATTATCTATCTCATTCATTATGGCCTGCTTCTTTTTCAAGTGCTTTTAGAGAAGACTAACCTCATTTTCATTCATAATAAAATCTTCTTCTTATCTTTTAATTCCTTTTCTAAGTGGTTAATTTTAGTCTTCAGTTGTTTTACTTCAATTTCAACACTTCCAACTATTGCTTTTGCATATGCAACTTGACCATCCACACATTTTCTCTCATCTCTATTGGTATTACTTGTTAACACTGCCTATTATTCATTTTCATGATCTTATAACTTCTTTTTCATATCATTTATTTTGAGCTTTAGATTAGTTTCTTTATCATCAATGCTTAGGACAACATCCCTTTGTTTGATAGGGTTTTCAGTGCCATGAATAATTTCATGTGTCCACCGCATCAATTCTCTTTTTTTGCACTTACATTTGATATTGCTTCTTCCTTATCATCTATTTCTAGTTGTCTTTGCCCCATAAAATCCTTAAGTTCAACAATCTTTGATTTCATTTGTTCAAATCCACCTATAGCATCATCTCTCACTTTCTTTGCCTGCACAAATTCTTACCAAATACAAAACCTCTTGATTTTTTCCACTTCTCCATTTCCATTGTAAAATATATATCGTAATTGAAATTTTGTCATATATTAGCATCTAGTTATGTGTTATTTTTTTGCTCTCTATATCCCTATGAAAAATGTTTTGTTAGACATGTATGAAAAATTTGGTAGCATAGACAATGTAGTGAGCTATTTGCCAAAATGCCTCAAAGAAATGTGGTATCATGGAATACCACGACAAGTAAATGCAATTGGCAGCTTCTCCTAGTTATTGGATATGGGTTGACTTTGTAAAAACTATATTGTAATTAAAATTTTGTCAACAATTAGCATCTAGTTATTAGCTATGCAATGTGAAGTAATGCTTTGAGTTTGAAAGATGTGCAATGCAATGTAATCAGAGATATGAATATAATTTTTTTTCTCTCTATATCTCTATGAAAAATTCTTTTGTAGACATCTATGAAAATTGGGGTAGCATAGACAATGCAGTGAACTATTTGCCAAAATTCCTCAAATAAATATGGTCTCATGGAATTCCAGGACAAGTAAATGCAATTGGAAGCTAATCCCAGTTATTAGATATGGGTTGAATTTGTAAAAACTATATTGTAATTGAAATTTTGTTATCTATTAGCATCTAGAACTATTATTTATGCAATGTGAAGTAATGCTTTGAGTTTGAAAGATGTGCAATGCAATGTAATCATAGACATGAATATAAACTACAACAATCTAGATATTTTCTACAATTCATTACTTGAACTCTTTATTTTTTTTGCTCTCTATATCCTTATGGAAATTCTTGGGTATACATGTATGAAAATTGTGGTAGCATAGACAATGAAGTGAATTGTTTTCCAAAATTCCTCAAAGAAATGTGGTCTCATGGAATTCCATGATAAGAAAATACAATTGGTAGTTGCTCCTAGTTATTAGATATGGGTTGACTTTGCAAAAACTATATCATAATTAAAATGTTTTAATTTATTAGCATCTAGTTATTAGTTATGCAATGTGAATAAATTCTTTGAGTTTGAAAGATGTGCAATGCAATGTAATCAGTGATATGAATATAAACTACAACAATCTATTTTCTACAATTTATAATACTTGAACTCTTTATTTTTTTTCTCTCTATATCTCTATGCTATGGAAACGTATTTCAATTTTGTTTCTATGGTTGCAACTATAGAAACTAATGATAATGGATCAAATTTGGTGAAGTTTCCCAAGGAAACCAAATATAACAATACTATAACATGAGTAACAATGATCTATGTAATTCATAAACTATTAAAGTGCAAGATTGCAAGAAATCAATATTTAGATATAACATGTTTTCCATCATAGCGCAACCATTATAAAGTGATTATACATAAATTTTAAGTTTCAAAATAGGAAACCATGTAGACAACAAACAAAATATGTCAAATATCGATTTTTATATATAGAAGTGTAAAGTGATTGTGTATCCAGATATACAAATTTGGCATATATGCTACCTTAAAACAATATTTACAAAATGTGGCATATGCCATCTCATCTAGTCTATGTATATAATATAAATGTCAAGTAGCTATGCCATGTCAACAAAATCATAATCTTCTGGGGGATCACCAAAATGTAGGCTCTTTGAGCTACCTAATGGCTGAGAAAATGTTTGCACAAAAAAATTCAAACCACAAATTAGATTAATTAGCTCTCAATGGTAAATAAATTAAACTACTAAAAATAAAGTTATCTATTATTTTTATAACTTTCAAAATCACATCTAATCACTATATTAAACTATAAACTAAATTCTAATTCAATTATTCATTACCTCAAGCATTTTCTCTTTCGCTGTCATGCGTTCAAAAAATGATGGTCTCTCAGGAGACTCAAGAGTCCTACCATATTGTCTTGGTCCTAGATCCACGGACGTGGATGGTGGCATACTCTACAAGAAGAAAAATGAAAATGACATAATTAATATATGATTGCTAACAAAAAAAGTAAACTAACATATATCTACAAACTTATATAGATCTACTAGATATAAAAAAAACATATACCTAAATATGTGATGCAACTAAGATAATTGATTGAGAGGAACTCATCATGATAAAAGGTGTGGCATCAGTCACATTTGGAGTACACTGTAAAAGTAAAAATAAGATCAAGATATAAGTTAGTATGTATTTAATTAATCATGATTTAAAGGATATGCATGTACAATAAAAAAAAATTACATGTAGAAAAAAATATACCAATGTGTTTAGGCCAAATTCAATGGCCGAAAGAGTTCCATGCTACACATCGCTAATCTACTCCTCTATCATCAACTATTCAAACCCACTTAAATATACATTAGTAACATGTACTCTTTGTTATAATAATTTTAAATGAAATGCACTATGAATATATTTAAGTTTTACCCATACAAAAGATTGAGCTTTTTGCTCCTCATCTGCATCAGGGGAGGGCACTGCACCTATTCCTCCCTTGCACCTGTAGTATGCACTAGTGTGCCTGTAGACATCAAAAAATTGTCCTCTTACGATACCTTGTCACAACATCACATCATTTAGACATCTTGTAGTATGTTTTGCCACTAGGTACCCATGTCATCATCTAATTAGTTAAATAAATCTTATTTATTTGACTAATTTCATTTATTCCCTTCCTATGTATAATTCATCAATTCCTCTAATGTAAATTAAATAATTCATATTATTTAATTAATTAAATCATTTCCATCCATTCCTCTAATGTTAATTAAATAATTTATATTATTTAATTAATTAAATCATTTTCATCCATTCCTCTAATGTTAATTAAATAATTTATATTATTTAATTAATTAAATCATTTCCATCCATTCCTCTAATGTTAATTAAATCATTTATATTAATTATTCTAATGTTAATTAAATAATTTATATTATTTAATTAATGAAATCATAAATTCAACGTTAATTAAATAAATCCAAAATTTATTTAATTAATAAAATCCTAAAAAGATCTTCTCGCTTTCTTTCCAAAATTGAAATTCATGTGTATCTAATTAATTTATTTAATTAGATAATTCATCAATTATCCTTCTCATCTTTTTCAGGATTTATTTCCTTTAAAATAGAATCAAAATCTTTCTATCTTTTCACTTCTTATCTTATCTTGTTTTAATTCCTTTAAAGCAATAAATCAAAATCTTTCTATCTTTTGAAAATCTTATCTCATCTCATTGTATTTCCTCTTTTGTCAAAAAATCAAATCTTTATCAATCTTATCTCTGTCCACATCGAAACTCTATAAATCTAACTTTTCACAAGCCATTTGGAACACATTCTTCAGACATCATTATGCTGTCAAAATCATTCTTCTATCTTTCATCCATCACCATCTATCATCTTCATCAGGTCGTTATGCTGCATAATTGAGCAACCAATATTCCTCCAACAATCAACCTTCAAAATCTTGCATCCTTGTGCAGGTGGAGAAGAGCCATGGAGATCAATCAAGTCTAGTTTGAAAACTGGTTTGCATATCTTTATTTATTTTTATTTTCATTCTAGTTTGTACTTCATGGTGCTTGATAGGATTTAATTAGTTTATTATTATTTTCATTCTAGTTTGTACTTCATGGTGCTTGATAGGATTTAATTAGTTTATTATTGTTTTCAACATTTAAACCTGATTGATTATTTCCCTATCTACATTTTGGCGCCCACCGTGGGGCCTTGCCCCATTTTTAACATCTACTTGCAGGTTTTCTAATAGGTTTTATATTCTAGAATTCGGCTTTCTGACAAAAATTATTGTTTTAGCGCATCTGAGGGTTTCCGTAGCGATATAGGGTTTTAACGATTCTTCTGCAGGTCTTTTGGTGCATCTGGGGACTGTTTCAGCACATCCGACAGTTATTTTAGCGCATCTAAGGAACTGATTAGCGCATTTATCTTCACTTTTTTAGAATTTAAAATATTTTTTTCCTAGTTTAGCGCATTTAAGGGTTAGTTTAGCACATTTAAGGCTTTCTTTGGCACATATGGGGATTGTTTTAGCACATATAACACTGTTTTAGCACATTTTGCGTTTCTTTTAGTGAATACAATGATTCTTTTAGTGCATATGGGGCTGTTTTAGCTTATTTGGCAGTTCTTTTAGCGCATACGATGACTGTTTTAGCGCATATGCCGTTGTTTTAGCTTTTTATAGTAAATCTTAAAACGACCGTATCTTGGTCATTTTTTGGTCTTTTTCAGTGTTTTTTTTTTTATTTGGGGTAGAATTTCATAAGATATCCAATGGTGTAGGAGTTTATTAACTTTGACAAAGTTAAATTTCTCAAATTCTCATATATTCTTCGGTGCATATTACTTTTGTTCCAACACATTTGTAATTTGTTTCTTTTTGTCTTGGTGACTTGTCGGTGAATCATACGGAACTAGAAAAGCGTTGGGATCAATCACAACAACAATTTAGAAAGTGAGAATAATCAGGTGCATATATTCTAATCTTTCATTTCTCATTAATTATTGTTTGTCAACACATTTCAATTTGGGGCATAAAATCAATCTTGTTTGATCACATATTTGAAATTGGGCTTAAAAAATTTTTTGTCTTCAATCACACATCTTGATTTGGGGTTAAAAAGAACAAGTGTTTGAATTGTTTTACACACATTTCAATTTTCTAAAAGGAAATTAATCACTAAAAGTGTGAATCAAGTGTGTGTGTGATTACAAACACCTCACTTGGTTTGCTTTTGTCATACCCTTCGTAGGAGGCCTGCTTGGAGCACACACCCCTCCAAGGGACGACTTCAATCGAGTGTGAATCTAAAGACACGCTCCTTTGGGAGTTGAAATTTTGTCACTCTGAGCTAAGCCCCAAAGAACTTTATACCTTTGGGAAGTGAAGGTGAAGGGTGGGTTACCCCTTTCTCCCGACTTATTGGCAAGATTTTGCTTTCAAATTATCCTTAGTCAGCCTTGTGTAAACTAGCTTGAGATCTAATTAGCCATACCCCACCTGACTAGTCATAGGGCTTGTTGATGTGTCTTCCATGTGTGCTTGTTTAATAATCATCATTACATTCTTCAGATTTCAAAATTCAAACTTGCTTATGTGTCTTGCGTGAGTGATTTATGTGTGTACATGTGTGATCATTCATTTAAACATTGCCAAATCAAGCTAAACACCAAACACATAAATACAAGTCACTCTACACGTTCTTCCAATACATTCACATCCTATTCATTTCATCCTAATCAATCAAGTCATCCAATCTTATCATTCCTCATCATCACCATCACCACTTGTCAAAATGGTCATAATCATAAACAAGCCCAATCCTAATCATAAGCCCAAAATCATAATCCAAGGGGGATATCCCTCTAGGCCAAATCATGAGACAAAACCTAAGCCCGAGATCATAATTCAAGGAGTCCCTTTCTCTAGTTCAAATAATGAAACAAAACAAAAACCTAAAATCATACTTCAAGGGGCTTCTCCTACCACCTCTAATAATGACATGAACGATGTTGCATACTTTGAGGAACAAATTGATGTGAAAAAGCTTACACACATGTGTGACACCATGCCCACATTCAAACACAAATCCCTAGCATCACAACTTCAAAACCTCCTTCAAACACTTCACCAAATACCCCAACCCCTAGACCACCAAACCATACAAAGCTTTCAAACCCTCTTCCAAAATTTTCAACAAATTAAATCACCTCAAATCCAACACCTCTTAGCTCAAGCCAATCAATTCATTTCCACTTTTCAAACCCAACAACCGCAACATCATCCCCCATCCATTTATTATCAACAAATGCCACCTCAACCTAATGTGCCATCTCCTTCCACCTCATACGAATCTAATCCATCCACTTCTTCAAATGTGAATGCCACATCAACCTATCAAGCCACATCATGAAAAACACATGTGACTTTAAGTTCTACCTTGCAACAAGGAAAAACTTCCTCATGTTCTAATGCAACCATTGACAAGGGGAATACCAATCTAGCACATGCACCCTATAACTTTATCATACCATCATCCAATCAAAATCAAAACCCTAGACCAACACCTTCCACCCCTACACCTCCAAGGGATGTGACCCAAGGGCTAAAAGCAAGGAATCAATTGTCGCCATGTCATTCAACACATATAATTGAACATACAAAAGATTCCTCAAACTTCAAGCCAAGTCCTTCAAGTCAACCATGTCATCCACAACCCCTTGAACCAATTCAAGATTCTCCCTTCATAAGTCCAAGTCACCCTCTATCATGCTCCTATGTTGTTGACCATCAAGAACATGACAAGTCTCTCCATGAGAAATCCCCTTCCACCTCCATTCAAATAAGTCATGAGGTATGTCAAGAGCACAATCCTAAACATGAGAAAAAATTACCCCCTCATCCACATAAAGATCAACACCCTCCCAATGATTCCATTCATAACATACCTAATACTATTCATGATCAATCTTCCATCTTTGATCAAGATCCCTTTTATGATCAAGATGACCATGATGATCCTCTTAGCCAACTTTATGCATTCCATGGTCAAGAGCTTGCCACCTCACCCATCGATGATACACAAACATCCACTTCCCATGATGAGACATATACCTCCCCAACACACATAGAAGATCAAACAAATACATTGGATCTAAGTGAACACAATGCTAATCAAGATCCTAATGATCCTCCATCACCCACTATGGACCCCATTGCAAGTCCTCCATCCTATCCTATTGGTCTCTCCGCCCTCATTCATGCATGTTCCTCCTTAGAACAACAACAACTATTATCTTCTCCATCTAATAAGGAACTCATGTCTAGTGTTTCACCTACACCTAGTCCCATTATCCATTGCACATTCCAAAATATGAACCACCAAGGTAAAGGTCTAGACCTTCATGAACAAAGTATTTTGGAGCCCATCCCTGTCAAAGTCACTCCACGCTCTTATGGCCTTGGGCATACACCCCAAGGACAACAACCTAAAGATGTTGGTACTTCCTCCTTTCCTCCTAAGTCCACTTTCCATCATAAAGCCTATCGTATCCCTAAAACATATGTTGTCATTCCTCCTCCATCATCATACAAATGTCAAAAGCATGTGACCATACACCTTCCACCATCCACTTTGCCACCATTACTTCCAACTCCTAATACCTCTCCATCAACTTTGCCACCATTGCTTCCAACTCCTAATATCTCTCCATCCACTTTACCACCATTACTTCCAACACCTAATATCCCTACCACCCAATCCTTTTATCCATTTATCCATAAATACCCTAACATTCGTAATCATGACCAACAAATGCACACATTGTATAAACATGAAGCTTCCACCCATTCTACCATGCCCATGGGATTCAAAAGCAATAATTTCAATGCCTCTACCTATAAAGTAAAAAATCCTAAGGGTTCTCATGCCTTAGGACATCAATACAAAAAGTCAAAGAAAAATACATCTAAAAAGTTATATAAGCCCATACCTCCGAAAGTAAAGGCCAAAACTAAATTGGCTTGGGTACCTAAGCAAAAACAAATCAAGTCAAACGAGGCATCCACATCACAAAAATCCCAAACATCCCCTTCCATCCAAAACACATATTCCCATTTCATTCAAAAATCTCAAATTCCTAAAACCCACAAGCAAAATAAGAGTCATAAAGATACTAAGTCTATGTGGGTACCAAAATCACTACATCCACCATCTCCTAAGCAAACATCTCCATTTCTTCTTGCACCCCATCCGCATCAAAAGCTTCAACATTTGTCACAATGTGTGCAACCATTGGTCATGGTTCCCTTCCATTTCATAACAATCTCACATACCTCAATCTCCTCATCCTTCACTCATTATCCTATGTATCTCCCCCACCACCTTCCTATGGTCCATGCTTTTGGTTAAGCCTCCCCATTCATCTTTTTTCATAAGTCCCATATAATCCCTATCATCTTCCCTACATAATCCACATCATAATCCACTATTTCCCTGCATAAGCCTTTCATAATCTGCCATCTACCTAATCCATCCCTTTCATGTCATCCCTTACCAACATCTATGAGAATAATGACATTCAACATGGTCCATGCAATGACATTCATCCCTAGTGGTACTATAACCTTTCATGGAACTAGACACTTGAGTCCCTCCCATCTGTATTCTCCTTTTCCTATCCAAAAAGTCAAAAAAAAAAAGTTAAGAGAAATCCCTTTGTCCAACGGTGAAAACCTGGTAAACAGGCACCCTGGATAAGTACCATGATGAAAACCTGGAAAACAGGCGTCATGTGTAGGTTGATCTTCTATGTCACTTACACTTGGGGGCACACTATCTTATCTATCCAACTTATCATTTTCATGTCATATCATTTCCATCTTACCTGCCATCTTTAGCCATCATATTGAGTCCATTCATCCACCCTTCTTCTTTTGATCTTGATGAAGACATAGGGGCAAAAGGTTGAAACATGCTTTGGGTATCTCTTGTCATACCTCATCTTTCTAAACAATCATATCATTATCCTATTGTCATAAGCTTTGTCATGAAAAATCCTAAGTATTGTACCTAGAATGGGGCATCTTATTCCTAGGCGACATAGTCTTTGAAAATCACATCCTTGCTCTCCTATGATGCATACATCAATTCCATTCACTATGACCTATACTTTCCATCCATCCATCGATCATGAGCCTTTTATCCCTTATCCCATCACCCACCCTTTCATCCATCAATCCCATCTATTCCCTTGCACCTAGACTTGGTTTTCCCCTTGTCATTGGTATCTAGCACAAAGGCTACTCAAAAATCCAAAAAAAAAAAAATCAAAACATTTCAAAAGTCCAAACAAATCAAAACATTTCAAAAATAAAATAAAATAAAAAAAATCAAAACATTTCAAAAATCCAAAAAAATCAAATAACCAACAAAAATCCAAGCAATAAAATCAATCCATCTAATTACTTCTTCCAATTTCATCTACTTAATCCATCACCTCAATCAAAATCATTCCAATCAAATCAATTCCTCAATTCAATCAATCAATCATCTAATCAAATAACTTCAACCTAAATCATTCCAATCACATCAATTCTTCTATTCAATTCATCACATCATATCATCCAATGAATCATCATATCATTACAAATTATTTCTTCAAATCAATCAAATCAATTGAAGCAATAATCCAAATGCAAGTCAATCCTTAATCCATACCAATCAAGTCAATCAAACTTTTTAAATTATCCAATCACATCCTTTGGTATTGATCCTAATCTTGTCGTAAACCAAATCAAAGTCAATCAATCAATTATCATCATCCTTGTGTTGATCTAGGGACATGCCGCTCCCCACAATGACAACACTATCATCATCATCAATCAATAAATCAATCAACGGTTTACAGCTTGATAGGGGCAATTCCTTCTTCTTTTTTGTATCATTTGTGCATGCTTGCTTGCTTGCTTGTGTGTGTTATCATTTTATCTTGCATTTGTATCAAATCCGTATCATTATAGCTAATATTCATATCTTGTGTATGTTGGAGTAGCTTTTTGCACTATCCTTTGCATCTAAGGTCACATCATACCTTTTGTGCATTAGGACTTTAATGCTCTAAGTCTACTTTCTCATACATCTAGACAAGGTTGTATTACACTGGGGCATGAGACACATCGTCACCTTGGTCCTTATATCTTGGTGCATAACATCTAGTGCTATGTCAAACATCATGGTTGCTCACCTTCATTGCAGCATAATGTATCATTCATCTCCTTCATCCACTTTCTATCTTGCATCATCTTGTCTATCTTTATCATTTCATTTCGAGATCCTACCCGTGTTTGTTCAACCCGCCTATCCTCTCGAGGGGGCATCATCATTCCATCATCCTATCTTTCTATCATTAACCATTTTCTCTTACCTATATCTTAACTTCTTTGAAATGATGTTACTTGACACAAATCTCATCATCTCGAACATCATCTCAAAGAGGGGCAAAATGTAGACATCAAAAAATTGTCCTCTTACGATACCTTGTCACAACATCGCATCATTTAGACATCTTGTAGTATGTTTTGCCACTAGGTACCCATGTCATCATCTAATTAGTTAAATAAATCTTATTTATTTGACTAATTTCATTTATTCCCTTCCTATGTATAATTCATCAATTCCTCTAATGTTAATTAAATAATTCATATTATTTAATTAATTAAATCATTTCCATCCATTCCTCTAATGTTAATTAAATAATTTATATTAATTAATTAATTAAATCATTTTCATCCATTCCTCTAATGTTAATTAAATAATTTATATTATTTAATTAATTAAATCATTTCCATCCATTCTTCTAATGTTAATTAAATAATTTATATTATTTAATTAATTAAATCATTTCTATTAATTCTTCTAATGCTAATTAAATAATTTATATTATTTAATTAATGAAATCATAAATTCAACGTTAAGTAAATAAATCCAAAATTTATTTAATTAATAAAATCCTAAAAAGATCTTCTCGCTTTCTTTCCAAAATTGAAACTCATGTGTATCTAATTAATTTATTTAATTAGATAATTCATCACTTATCCTTCTCATCTTTTTCAAGATTTATTTCATTTAAAAGAGAATCAAAATCTTTCTATCTTTTCACATCTTATCTTATCTTGTTTTAATTCCTTTAAAAAAATAAATCAAAATCTTTCTATCTTTTGAAAATCTTATCTCATCTCATTGTATTTCCTCTTTTGTCAAAAAATAAAATCCTTATCAATCTTATCAAATCTTATCTCTGTCCACATCGAAACTCTATAAATCTAACTTTTCACAAGCCATTCGGAACACATTCTTTAGACATCATTATGCTGTCAAAATCATTCTTCTATCTTCCGTCCATCGCCATCTATCATCTTCATCAGGTCGTTATGCTGCAGAATTGAGCAACCAACATTCCTACAACAATCAACCTTCAAAATCTTGCATCCTTGTGTAGGTGGAGAAGAGCCATGGAGATCAATCAAGTCTAGTTTGAAAATTGGTTTGCATATCTTTATTTATTTTTATTTTCATTCTAGTTTGTACTTCATGGTGCTTGATAGGATTTAATTAGTTTATTATTGTTTTCAACATTTAAACCTTTGGATTTTTACCTATCTACAGTGCCATCTCCTCTAGGTGACATATCAGCTAGCTCATACTTAGATGTGTCTAGGGGAGTACCCTCTGTATCTCCCATAGGACCAAAACCTGTATGCCAACATGTAGTGCACTAATGAGGAAAACAAGTATGCCTCAATGATGATGTTGCACTAGTATCAACTAAAGCATGAGGAGTGTGACCCTCTGGAAGCTAAGAACAATACGATGACTTTGTAATCAAATGGTCAATCAAAGAGTGTAAGGCCAAGAGTCTATGATTTTTCACACAAAAAACAAGGTCTTGATGGGGTGTTGGAGGTGGGGAACAAAGACTAGGAGGGGAAACATAGGTACCTTGCATAATATGCATTTCCCTAGGTCTATGTTGGGGCATGCCCATACTCACTCCTTAAAAATTCCTGAAATCAAAATAGTTTACATGTCTTCCTAAAAAACTTTTTGCATATAATTTCCAGAGAAAGTATAGAGGGACTTTGAGGTTGTATTTGGGTGGTTTGTCAAAAAAAATCCACCAATGAATCAAAAATTTTGCAACTATGCCTAGATGGTTGCACCATTTTATGGAAAATTTAGGTTTGTGTAATGGTACATTTTTTAATGTCCTTCGATCCAAAAAATGTTGGGTTGAATTGGCTTTAGATATTTCTAATCATTTGATGTCCTCATATGACAAACCACTTGCATATTCTAACCTCTTTTGATCTCTCCAATCTTGAAATGCAACATGCTTCTAGGTGATGTCCCTAACACGAGAGATTATGGATTCTATAATTGGGGTCACTACTCACAAATGCTCATGGGTACGGTATCTCTTAGCTATGATTGTCAATTCAGTTAATTTTTTTCAATTCAGTCTTGAATTGTAGGAGGGTTTGTTGGAGATTTTGCTAAGCATTGTTCAATTTTAATGCTATTATAGATTAAAAATGTATACATTAACATTTTTTTCAAATAATTCCTAAAATTTCAACAAAAAAAACTAATATTTTGTTAAAAAATCATATAAAACAATCAAAATAATTAAAATTTGTGTTTTAACATACCAAAATGGTGTGAAAATGGCATGAATTCGAAAAGAGAGGTTGGAGGAGGTGAAAATGACATCAAAAATGGATATCAGATATATCTGATATATGTAAATTCCTTCTCAGCCACGAATAGTCACTGTTAAAATAATTGTTCACAAACTTTAATCTTTTATTTATATCGTCAAAAAGTAGATATCCATTTTCTAAACGAATATATCCATTTTTTAGAGCTATGCATAGCTCTCCAAAATGGATATTCATTTTGGAGAGCATGTTAACTTTTTTAAAATATGACATTTATTAATATTGTGTAAAGGGGAACTCGATGGTATCAAATGAGATAAATGTAATGAATCAAAACTAATCTAATTCAAAAAAAGAATCAAGATTTGTGCCCATTACTTATGAAATGAAACTACAACATTAAGGAAATCAAGAATGTAATTAAAATAAAATAATGACAATGAAATCCAAAACAAAGTAGCTTTACCATCCTGTGTTGGAGTGTGTTCGCGAAGATGTTGGGTTTTTTATATCAATGTGAAGCCTCCATTGTGCATGAAAAAGCTTGAAAAATGTGTGTGTGTTGATCGAAGATATGCGAAAAGCTTTTTCAAAATGTCAATTAAGATCTCTACATTACTTTTTTGTGTAAATGATATTGATTCTCCAATCATTTTTGAAAAGAGAGATGGTTGTTTTATAGAATTTGTGTTTCAAAATGAACGCTCAAGGTCGTGTAGTAGAATATTTTGATTAATGGTTCAAAACCATTAAGAGGATTTAGATGGGAATAATCAGTGAATTTTGATTAATTAATTGGTGTGATTGGAGAAATAGATTGATCTTTTAGGAAATAGATTGATCTGTCAGGAAATAGATTGATCTGTCAGGAAATGGATTGATTAGTTAGTAAATAGATTGATCTGTCAGGGGATCGTAATTTTCTCAATCATGAAAGTGGGTGAGGATAATTAATTAATTGATTTAATTAATTAATTGTTTTGGAGTGAATGTGCAAATCAAGTTTGACTTTTGTAAAAAAAATTGCATTTATTTTATTTGATTTTTGATGATGTTTTGAATAATTAGATTCAATTATTCAAATTTGGGAGAAAGTGATTTAATTAAATTATTATATTTTAATAACTCAATTGATTTTGGGGAATAAAGTGAATTAGTGACATAATCAAATAATTGATGTTATTTAATTAATTAGGAGGAATAAAAGTTAGATTAGGACTTTATTAAATAAATGTAATTTATTTAATTTGGTCAAAAATGGTGAAAAAGTGAATTAATTATATAATGTCATATTATTCAATTAATAGCAAAAATTAGGGTTTTTGATGTTTTTGATGTTAAATGTAGTGATATTCAATGATAATGATGCCAAGGATGAGAAAATGTCATTTAGGATGTGTGATAAGTGTTAGGTCAATTTTACATGTCTACATTTTTCCCCTCTTTGAGACAAAGTATTGGTTGCTTTGTTTCAAAGATTTCAATGTTAAGATCAAGATTTGAAAATTTTTATATGCCCCAATGTGCCCCGATTGTCAGCAAAATGATGGTAGGACTCTAGGTTGCCCCCTCAAGAGGTTGGCTAAAAAAAATATTTTTGAGGTCGAGCTCGTCACAATGTTTCATTTCAGTTCAAATGTGTAAAGGATGAAAAATTAAGCTGATAGGTCCCTTGTTGATAGTTCAGATGTTCCCAGGAGGTTCTAATTTCAACCTAGGAAGGTTTCCTAGGTAAAAATTTAGGATTTTGAGGGTTAAAATAGGCAATTAGGGCTTAATTATCCTCATTTGCATGTTGAGCCTATAGAGAATTCTTGCCTCTAGATTTCGTGATATGTTTATTGTTGAGAAGCTATGGAGAGGATTCAGTGAGCCCTACATCGAATGGATGCGTTTCGCAAGTTCGAATGGCCTATAAACGTCAATGCCTTGGTATGTAACCTTTCATTTCTCATTTTTGTCTTTTCATGTTTGTGTAATTAATGCACAAAGTGAAAGTAGACAAATGCATGAATTTCATGTTTTTCTCACTTTTGCATCTTTTCTAGTGCTTCTACTTGTTTTGAATGGTTCACTTTTGATTTTCCTACTCACACTTTCTATTGACCTAAACTTTTGCTTTTGTTTTTTCCTTTTTCTGAAGAGATCGCTTTTGATATTTTTGACTTATTTTTCATGCACTTGTTGATTTTTTGCACTTTTGAAAAATATTTGCACTTTTAAAATTTTCGCTATTGAAATTTTCTATCACTTTTGACTAACATTTTCTTGCTTTGACCTATTTGTTGCGCTTTTGACAAGAAAATTTTGCTTTTGAATTTTTTGGAATTTTGAAGTCAATTTATTTTCTTTTTGAGATGCATTTTTCATTTTCACAGTAAATCCCTAACATCATGAGTTAAATGGTTGTAAGTGGTGCTTAATCCACTCTAGTCAACAGAGCGGTGACCATGTGATCTGTTTGATTAGATTGTTGGTTTTCATGAGTTGGAGTGAGAGGTTTTGGATGTTGTCAGGTTGCAGCATATCTACTACATGCCTACCATCATATGTCATAGAGGGATGATGACTACTCTCATGGAGAGGTGGTACTTTGAGACCTCTTCCTTCCGTTTACCTTTTGGGGAGGCCACCATTACCCTAGAGTATGTGTGGAGGATCCTCTGCATACCCATTCATAGAGAGTTTATTACATATTTTGTTTGATGAGGTACTCATGCTATGCATCATGTACTTGGTGTAAGACATCTTGAGGTTCACCAGACGAAGATAAATTAGATTTTATGGGCAGTGTCGATCTTGTTTCACTTTTTCTCTATGGTTTAGTCATGCGCCTCATTGTTTTCAATAGGTGACGCTAGTAGTTTCCTGTTGGATGGGGTGTGTGTATCGAGTAGATGTTCGAGCATGAGACTAGATATGAATGGGGTCTATGTCTCCTTTCCCACTTGTACAAAGATATGCATGAGGTTGTGTAACATGGAGGGAGGTCTATTTCTACTGGTGTCTCTCTTCTACATGTATGGGTTTGGGAGCACATTCCATTTGCTCAACCTGATGGTATATTGGATCGTACTGTTGGGGATCCATATTCTTACCATTATGGAGATTTTTAGCATTATACTTGGCTTGGATAGCTTCTATACTAGGGTCATGTCTTTGATGATATGCTAGGTTTTGTATGGAGACCATATATGGATTGTGAGGCATGGCTCGATGATCAAGAGCAGTTGATATTTTGTAGACAGACTAGATGGTTGGTTGACCACATTCATTCTCTACTAGAGAGATATCTATTTGATAGGTTTTGTAGGTAGTTTGGAGAGAGACATGGATGATTTCTAGATTCCTATGAGGCTTGTTTTGGTCAGACCACCAGAGAGGTATGTTTATGCTATCTACAAGTGGACCGTGATGCTACCATGGGTGAGTTCAAATCTCTTCCCCCACTTGGGTGGGGTTGGCTAGTGGGTCTAGTAGATCCTGGTACTACTCCCAATTTTGATTAGTGGTGGGAATGACAAATTCCCTTGAGATTCACAAATCCTATTGGTGTTCCTGTAGTGGGTAGATTAGGCATTATCGGTCATCGTGGGGAGAGGCAGCATGTGGAGATTATTGTGGAGTAGCTTGCTAGGGCGAGGCAAGATGGTGCATAGGGTGATCCAATGTAGGAGGATCATGGATAGGTTCCAGGTCCTCCTCCACCACTTGGAGATGGAGGTGTTCTATTACCACAAATGACTACTATGAGGGATGTTGAGGTAGTATGATAGTAGGTTATAGAGGCTCAGGTGGCTACATTGACAATGAAGAGGGACACCGCTCAATAGGAGAGAGATGGATTTAGGGTAAAGTAAGACACAAAGATTGGGCATCGTCTTGTTACTGAGACATAGTTGCAGGCTATCACCACTAAGAGGGATAACCTTAGGAAAAAGCGTGATAGTATTTTTGCCAAGTGAGATTAGTTTCTCTAGAGGGTGACATATTATCAGACCCTGTATGATGTCTCCATTCCTAAAGTTCAACGTCGATCACGGTTTGGAGAGCCAAGTGTTGCTACAGGTGTCGCTTCAGGTGGGCATTATGTTAGATAGCTAGATCTAGAGGGTGATACGTAGCCTGATCCTTAGTAGCATATTTGTACTTGATCATTATGATGTTTACCATTTAGATACTATATTGTAGACATGATTTTGTATATATATTCATTGGCCCAGCTAAGGCCTCCTTATGTATATTTTTGTATTATGATGTACATTCTCATTTTTGATGATGATATATATGAGATATATATGCTTCGATTTGGCTTCATTATACGTCATGTGATGATTATGGATGATGTATGTTATATATGATTTTGTGTTTTTCGGATGTATAAATATGATATGGATGGATGGATTGATCATATTTTATTTTATATGATTTTTAATTATATATATGACAAATGTTGTTATATATGATGGATGTATTCCCTATACATGATATATGATGTTTTATTGCTTTATTATCATCATGATATGTATTGATGACATTGTGGATGCAGGATGGATGTGGTACTAATGATATTTTGATGTAGGATGAATGTTAGCTTAGAAGAAATTTTGGATGATGGATAGAATTTTGATGTTGTTAGTTATTGATGAGTTGCTTTTGTTTCACATAGATACTTTGTATTTTTAACAATCCATTTTGATGTAGAAAACAAATAGGATGCACTAGGGTATTGATAACCAAGGTGATGTTGTATTCATTGTGTGGACTTTGACTCGACATACAAATAATATTCTTGTTCATACTAGACATATGGAAACTTTTTTTAAAATACATGGTTAGGTTGTTTAAAACTTTTCGGACTAGTTACACAAAGAGGTACGAAATACCTAATATGCAACTACTACACTAATTGTCTAAAAACAACTTCCATATGTACTCAATAAAGAAAGTATTTTCCATGGTAGTATTACAAAAACATCTACAAATAGAAAACTGAAATGATTCACAATTTCTCCCATTACTTCTTCTCTATATCCTTATGGACATCCTTGAGAGATCTTGGGACTGAGTCAATAGAATAAATCATAAAGATAAGAGTATTAAAAGATAAAACAAAGTTGTAATATCACTTTCCATATATGTTTTGAGGTTTCAAGCTATTATCCATTGTTGATCATGCATATCATAGGAATGGATCTATTAAGGCATATCTCAAGATTTTGTTGGTGAATTTGTCAAAAGATAGGTAGTTAATACTTTATCATTGTTTTCATTTGTTTGTAATCCAATCTTTGTGATTGATTTCTTGAAAGTTCTAGATTTTGATGTTTGCTATATGTTTGTTTGTCTATTTTGTCAAAGGGTGAGTGTGACGATTTTTTTATTATGGATGAAAACTTTATTGGGGATTATGATGATGGAGATAGGACTTTTTTATTTTTTGAGTTTTATGATGATATTTTTGGTTGTTTTCAAGGGACTAACCTAGGGCCTTAGGGGCTCATCAAAGATAAGCCTTTCCTATGTTGTACACACAAAGGCTTGTAGTTTGCTTGGTTTAATTTGAATATGTTTTTTATCTTTTCTATTTTTTGAATGTTTTTAGATTTTGAACTTTTTGACTATGTTGAAAGAAAGCATGATAAAAACCTAAGGTGATTGACCTAAGGCCTTGAGGGCTGATAAGCCTTGCCTACATTATACATGCAAAGACCACTTAGTTCAACTTGGGGTGACTCAAGAGCATAACATGTTTTAGAATTTCAAACAAAATTGATAACTTGGATTGATATTTGACTTCCTTTTCTAGAGGATATGTTGCAGGAAATTTACTTGAACTAGCCGTGAGGTTCAAGAAAATATTGATATCTTAGAATTTTCAAGGAATAATCCAAAGTTATT
This sequence comes from Sequoia sempervirens, assembly GCA_007258455.2. Taxonomy (NCBI): domain Eukaryota; kingdom Viridiplantae; phylum Streptophyta; class Pinopsida; order Cupressales; family Cupressaceae; genus Sequoia; species Sequoia sempervirens. The sequence continues at coordinate 244,111,896 of VDFB02058242.1, read as the reverse complement.
GTTTTGATTTTTGTTTTTTTCTAGATGTTTTTTATTTTTTTCGATTATGATAGGATGCACAAAGATCTAATCCTTGATCAGCTTTAGAAAGTTTCCCCTAGTTCAAGAAAAGACTATCTTTATTAGGAGAGGTGAATGTTGTTGGTACAATAAGGTTCAATACTGAATCGGTTATCAAGCCATGGTTGGTTTATTATGGGATAAATGGGTGGATGCTTTGGATAGATAACAATGCAAGCTTTATTCAAACATAGTGCTTGTTTTCTAGGTTTTCACTATGGTACCTGTTCTAAAAGCACCACAAAGTGGTTTTCCCTAAAATAATGTTTTATTTTTTATTGTTTTTCTTACATCTCAATTTTTTTTCTTTTTTTTCTTTTTGATTTTTTTAGAATTTTACCCCTTTTCCTTGGGTATTCTAACATGTTTCAAGTATAGAACTTCTTGAGGTGGATGTTGTTCAATAGTTCTTCTAAAGGTTCTCCTTCAAGAGTAGCCAACTGATAAGCTCCAGAGTCGTAGCTTGCTGTGATGAATGGGCCTAACAAATTGGGTTCAAATTTTCCTGTACCATATTGATTGATTTGTACCTTCTGATTCTCTTTGAGTATCAAGTCACCAACCTAAATTTTTTTGTCTTTGATATTTTTATCATAGCTTTGTTTGAGTCAATTATGATAAAGTTGAAGATGGTTTAATGTGCTCAGATTCCTTTCATCTAGGATTTCCAACTCATTTAATCTAGATACCCGATACTCTTTGTTGCTGACCATGCCTTTTAGTGAGATTCATAATGAGGGGATTTTGACTTCAATAGGTAAAATATCTTCTAAACTATAGACCAAGGAGAAAGGTGTGGCACTTTTAGGCGTTCGAATACTAGTTCGATAAGCCCATAGAGTTGGGTTCAATTGCCAATGCTAATCACGACTAGCATCATTAATAATCTTCTTTAGTATCTTTAGAATGATTTTATTAGATGCTTCTACTTGACCATTTCCTTGGGGGTAGTAGGGCATGGAGAATCTATGTTGGATAGAGAAATTGGAACAAAGTTCTTGGACATGTTGATTCTTGAATGAGGTTCCATTTTCTGTTATGATGGTTTAAGGAATTCCATACCTACAAATCAGGTAGTTCAGAATGAACTTTGATATCTATTTTCCAGTAATGAATGCCAATGGAATTGCTTCTATCCATTTGGTGAAGTACTTAGTTGTGGTAATAATAAACATGTTCCCATTAGAGGAAGCAAGAGAAATCTCACCTACTAATTCTAACCCCCATTTTGAAAAAGGCCATGGTGTGGTGATAGGTATCAACTCTTGTGTTGGTGTGTGGACAAGGTCACTGTGTTGCTGGCATTAACAAAAAAATTTAGAATGTTGAATACATTCTTGTTCCATGGAGGGCCAATAGTACCATGTTCTTAGTAGTTTTTAGACTAGGTTAGGTCCACTAGAGTGGGACCCACAAACACCTTTGTGTACCTCTTGTAAAGTAGTTTGTGCTTCTTCTACGTTAAGACATCAAAGTAACAGACCATCCAAGCTTTGATATATAAAATATCTCCTAGGATCATGAATCAGGAAGTCCTACGGGTAAAGGTCTTCTTTTGGGTTGTAGTCATGTCAAATGGTATGATACAATTTTGGATGTAATCAAATGTGGCTTAGTAACATGGTGAATTAGGACCAACAACAACACACACTAGATCTGATTCCAGGATATCAAATACTAGTACAATTGCTCCACCAAGAATTCATACTTATGAATGTTTTGTGGAATATCGAGAAACAAACCTATTGTTGCCATGGCATCGGCTACTCTATTGTTAATTCTTGGAATCTATTCAAATGTTATGGTGACAAAATATTCCTTAAAGCTATCCACCATCCTTTTATATGGCTTCAACTTGTCATCTTTGGTTTGGTACTCATAATTCACTTGTCTGATTACTAGTTGAGAGTATCCAAAGACTTGCAGTTCTTTTATCCTCCATTCAATAGCTATCTTGAGTCCTATTATTAGGGATTCATACTCTGAGATATTATTTGTGCAGGGGAAAGCTATTTTGTATGATTTAGGTATACTATTTCCCTATGGTGTGAGAAATAGGACACCTTCTCTAGAGCCATGTTGAGTGTGGGACTCATCAAAGTATAAGGTCCAATGGATTGTTTGTTCTGTCAGTAATATACTTTCATCTGGGAAGTCTACTGTGAGAGGCTGGTGATCTTCTATTGGCACCTGTACTAGCTATTTTGCTATGATCTATCCCTTGATGGTTCTCTTGTCTACATACTCTATGTCGAACTCACTCAAAATCATTACCCATTTAGCTATTCTGCCTATTAGAGTTGCTTTTTCTAATAGGTATTTTAGTGGGTCTACCTTTGAAATGAACTTTACTTTTCTGTTTAAGATATAGTGTCTCAGATTTTGGGTCGCAAATACAATAGAGAGACACACTCTTTCTATGGTTGAGTAGTTCAACTTGTAGCCCACCAATGTTTGGTTGATGTAGTAGACTACTTCCCTTTCTTTGTTATTATCATCTAGTTGTGCTAGGAAAACTCCCAATGTTGCTTGTGTTGTAGACACATAGAGTCATCTCTTTGTCTAGAATAGGTGGCATCAAGATTAGAGGAGTAAGTAGGCACTCTTTGACTTGCTAGAATGCTTGGTAACATCTCCCATCCCACTTGAATAAGATAATTTTGTGTAAGATATGGGTGAATGGATGACACTTGTCCACCAATTGTGCGATGAATTTCCTAATGTATTTTAGCTTCCCTTGTAAACTTCTCAGATACTTTAATGTATCTGGAGAAGCATCTCTTGTATGGATTTCACTTTCATATGATCTACTTCAACACCCATTCTTAATACTATGTACCCAAGTATTTTTTTGGATGTTACCCCAAATACACACTTTTTTGGGTTGAGTCTCAAGTTATACTATTCTAACCAATCAAACACCTTAGCTAGGTTGGACAGATGGTCTTCCCTTTTTATGGACTTTGCTAGAATGTGATCTACACAATCTTCCATAACTATATGCAACATGTCATGAAAAAATATGGACATTGCTTGCTGATAGGTTAGCCCTGCATTTTTTAGGCTGAATGGCATGGCATTCCAGTAGAAAGTCCCCCAAGTGCAAGTGAATGCGGTTTTATGTTGGTCATTAAGAGATATTTTTATTTGGTTATACCTAGAGAAACCATCCATCAAGGATAGCATTTCATGTCTCATTGTTAGATCCATGATCATATCAATACTTGGAAGTGGGAAATCATCCTTTGGGAAAGCTTTGTTCAGGTCTCAAAAGTTTGTGCAAATCCTTATGGCCCTAGTAGGCTTTGACACTAGTACTAGATTTGATATCCATTCTGCATAATCAATGGGTCTAATGAAACCCACATCTAGTAATTTCTTTAGTTCTGCCTTTACCAGTAGTTCTATTTGAGGATGCATTTTCCTTAGTTTTTGCTTGATAGGCTTAGATCCAAGAAACATGGCCAAGTGGTGTATAACTAATGCTAGATCTAATCTTGGCATGTATACATACATGCATGAAAAATTTATCTTCCTTTCATTGATGAACACTATGAAGTTTACTTTCTCTTTAGGATCAAGTGACGCCACATGGTATGTGATCTTTGGGTTCTCTATTGTGCCAACATTTATGAATTTTTCTTCTTCCACTAGGAGAGTTGAATTTTCTTGATATTCAAATATGGGGAGACTGAATCCCCATCCTCAAGTGCCTAAGAGAGGTTTTCACCTTCAGATTCATCCTTTATTTTCTTCTTTTCAGGATCCAATAGAGCCACATTGTAGTTCTCTCTAGGGAATATCGTTTTGATTTTTATATTATCCTTTTAAATTTTGTGAATAAAGGACACAATCCCCCCACCAAAGTATGCTTCTTGTGTGTGAGTTCCATGACAAACCCTGCTTTATGATCCCCTACTGGTATGTTAGTTCGTAATCCCATAAGCTCTATGACTGCTTCATCATTTTGGAATTGATCCAAAATAGGTGTATGTTGTTGTTGGTCTCAATCTATCAACTGTGGGTAGCAAAGGCGTAGGATGTCATCATTATCTGAAAATATTATAGAGGTTGTTTAAATGGTTAGTATGGATTTGGTATCACTCTCCCAATAGGTTTCTAGGCCATCATCACTAGAGGTGACAAAGGAAGGAGAATCCCATTCATGCTCATTAGATTCTATTCCAGAATAATAATATTCATTGGGAATGGTTTTGATAAGTTGGATAGGGACTATACCAATGCTAAAGTTTTCAAATAATTCTTTGATGGGTAATTCATTTTCTATAAGTTGATAGATATACAATGTCTTAATGCTAGTAGAAGGCACTTGTTTCTTAAAAGAGGTTCATCTAGTATTTCAAGTAACCACATATTTTGAATTATAAACTAGTCTCATGTTTTTCTTTCTTTTGTTCCAATATGATGGGCTCCCATATTACTTGTTTGTGTAGTCCAATGCCACCTGTTCCACTGTATCCCATTTGTTTAACCAACTGATAGCCCTTATTGCTAGGATTAATTAGAAGGGGTTGTGGCTTTTTGAGATACTTTTGGTCCTGTTTGTAGATCATAGATGACAAGTATTCTTTGAATATCTCTTCATCCTTCATATCTCCCCACTTATTGTTGGAACGTCATGCCTTTTGGTCTAAAGAATGTTGGGGCTACCTACCAGACAGCCATTTGGAAACAACAAAACGCTGGAGTTAGAGGAAGATAAGACGATTTCGGGGAAGCTGCTATCACAGTTTGCTTACTCTGTTTTCTTTTTCAGTTTCCTTGATACAATGTCTTATTAATATGTGTTTGAATTTCATTTGCATTGATACATTTTTCACTCACACATAAAATGGCACCCACCGTGGGGCTCAAACAAACGAATTTAACATTTTCTGCAAGTTTTTTTTTACAGTTTCCGCGTTCTGGAGTCAACTTTCGAAAAAAAATTGGCATTTAAGTGCATTCGACGTTTTCTGCTGCACATATGGGGTTTTTGACTTTTTTATTTTGCAGGATTTTGGAGTGCATATAGTAACTATTTAGGCACATAGAGTAACTGTTTAGGCGCATATAGTGACTGTTTAGGTGCATAGAGTAATTGTTTAAGCGCATATAGAATCTTTCCTTTGGCACATGGTAACTATTTTAAAAGCATATAAATATTTCACTTCATTGGGTCAATCTTTAGAATCAACATTCAAAGAGTTGATGGCCAAAAATGTCATTACTTTGTCGCCTCAACGAAACTATGAACCCAGTGTAAAGCCTCCATCATGGAATGAGGCATACTATTGTGATTATCATCGGTGTAAAGGTCATCGTACAAATAATTTCCAAGCCTTGAAGAATGCCATTCAAGACTTAATCGACAATGACATCATTACAATAGAAGGACATCAACAAACCAACGCAAACCACCAAGCATTTCACACCCTTTTCCCAATTATCAAAAAGGTGAGTCTTCTGAAAAAAATGTGAATCATATCAATGATGATCATATAATCAATCATCTCTACATAGACAACGAGCGGGTAAATGTCATTAAAGTAAACAAGAAGGTGGAATATAGAGAATTCAACGCAACAACAAGAGCACAAGCTAAGGTTGTCTTAAAGGGCGCCTCTTCAAAATCCACTGAACCTCCACCTCAACATCAATATGGTTTGGTCAATCAACTTCGGAAAACCCCCGCTCAAATTTCTATTCTGGAACTATTGAAGATTTCCCTAGCCCATAAGGAAATTCTCGAAAAAGCCCTTGTTGAAACGAATGTATCCACTGACCTGGATGTGAATCAATTTCAAGCCATGGTAGGACACTTGTCCTCACCCACTTGCCTTTCATTCTCTGAAAAAGATGACGTTTCCATAACTCATCCCCATAACTCATCATTGTACTTAGAAGTCATGGTTCACAAGTTTTGTATCAGACGAGTTCTAATAGATGGAGGTGCTAGTTTAAACATATGTACCATGAAGTTGGTTAAGGCTTTAGGATTTTCTGAGGATTCCATTGATTTTAGAAGAAAGGTTACCATAAAAGCTTATGATGATGAAGAAAGAGCATCCAAGGGTCTAATCATGCTGCCAATCAGAGTGGTCCCTGTTATAAAGAATACTTTCTATCAAGTACTAGACCGTGATCTTGCATATAACATCTTGTTGGGTCATCCCTGGATCCACGAAATGCAAGTTGTCCCATCAACCTATCATCAATGTCTTAAGTTTCCTTATGATGGACAAGAAAGCACGATACCAGCTGATAATTCCAATATTCAAACTTGTGCCAACATAAAAGCCAGTCAAGATACTTTGGTCCCTAACAATCAAGAAGCTCATGCTAGGACTTCTCTAAAGATTGACACACAAATCAGTCAATTGACCAATAGTTTTGACAAAAAGATGAAATTCAAGGATCATTGAGTTGGAGAATACTCTCTTTGTCTTGCCAATTTACCTACATCATCTCGATCACATGGACAACCGTCTATCAGGGAACATCAAATATCAGCAACATCAACATCAAAGCAAACACCAATAGAGCCAATCACAAAATTTAATGGACAATTCATAAGAGAAAAATTCCCCATGGAAAATCCTGAGGATACAAAAATTCTAAACTGGCTCTATAAAGATGAAGATGAAGCAGTCTTTAATGTCAAATTACCCATAGACAAATATGGAAAAGGGTATTCAATCATGCAAAAGATGGGCTATGATAAAGGTCCTATCGGAAAAAGGAAGGAAGGAGTAGTTGAACCCATTCACCTCTGCGGACTCGCTGCAAAAGAGAAAATTGGATTGGGTTATGATACTCAATCCAAAGAAATCACATCCAAACAACTGCATGGCACTGTCTTCGCATTACAAGAAGGCTCAGATTCATGAGAAGCATGTTTGGAAATAGTTCAGAACTTCTTGGATAACAAATCTGACACAGACTCTACTGAATATGAATGGGACACCATTTACAATAATGAGTTCTGGAGGGATAAAGAGGTTGATGTAATACATCAGTACGCCCCAACTCTAATTGAAGGTCAAGGTTCAGGGTCCCAACTGCAAGAATCTAAACCACAAATTGACTATGATTCTAGTGAGGCTGAGTCGGATCTAAACGAACAAGACTATCACGAGGACAGTATCATCATTGACCCACCTCATACCTCGGATCCTACCGACCACTCCGTTATGACCATAACCATAGCCGATTTCACACAACTTGATGATCCACTATCTTTAATTTATCTGGATCTCATTGATAGGGATTCAACCGAACCTATCGATATACCTATGTTTCCAAGTGACGAAGCTATCATAAACTTCCTTTCTGCAGAGGATATAAATGATTGTTCCACCAGCGATTTTCGACATAGAGTTTTTTATCAGGAGAGTGTCAAGTCTCCTAGCTACAAAAGTAAAAACAAAAAAGAAAGATCTAATGGTGAAAACTAGAATCTGGTAGTATTAGATCAAACAAAAGATAAAATAAAGAGCGTATCAGATGGTGAAAACCTCTTTGAGGCACCAGACGATGGGAATCTTGACACTCTCCCAAAGCACTACCATGAGCGATCACCTATTTTGATTGAGCCTACAAAAGCTGTCAATCTTGAGACTTCTGACAAACCAAAATTTTTACAGTTAGCTGCATCAATGACAGAAAAAGAGATACCAGAGTTCATGGAATTCCTGAAAGCAAATCAAGTAAATTTTGTGTGGTCTTACACTGACATGCCTGGTCTTGATCCTGATCTTATCATGCATCACTTGTCTATCAAACCAGGGGCCAAGCCGGTGAAGCAAAAACTCAAAAAGATGCACCCTCATGTTGCATTATTGGTTAAGGAAGAACTGAGAAAACTTCTTGATGTGGGCTTCATAAGACCAATCGACTATGTAGAATGGATCTCCAACATTGTTCCTGTATCCAAGCCAAATAAAACTGTGAGAATATGCACAGATTTCAGAGATCTTAATAAAGCATGTCCTAAGGATGATTTCCCACTACCAAACATCGACACCATAGTTGATCTGATAGTTGGCCATGCCATGTATTCATTAATGGATGGTTTTTCTAGCTACATCCAAATCAAGATTGCACCTGAAGACCAAGAGAAAACAACTTTCACATGTCCATGGGGAACTTATTGTTGGAACGTCATGCCTTTTGGTCTAAAGAATGCTGGGGCTACCTACCAGAGAGCCATTTGGAAACAACAAAACACTGGAGTTAGAGGAAGATAAGAAGATTTCGTGGAAGCTGCTATCACGGTTTGCTTATTCTATTTTCTTTTTCAGTTTCCTTGATACAATGTCTTATTAATATGTGTTTGAATTTCATTTACATTGATACATTTTTCACTCACACATAAAATGGCGCCCACCATGGGGCTCAAACCCACGAATTTAACATTTTCTGCAAGTTTTTTTTGACAATTTCTGCGTTCTAGAGTCAACTTTCAAAAAAAAATTGGCGTTTAAGCGCATTCGACGTTTTTTGCAGCGCATACGGAGTTTTTGACTTTTTTGTTTTGCAGGATTTTGGAGTGCATATAGTAACTGTTTAGGCACATAGAGTAACTATTTAGGCGCATATAGTGACTATTTAGGCACATAGAGTAACTGTTTAAGCGCATATAGAATCTTTCCTTTGGCACATGGTAACTGTTTTAAAAGCATATAAATCTGTCTTGCGGTGCATATACCATCTATTCTGGCGCATATAGCATCTATCCTAGCGCATATACCTTTTGTTCTGGCGCATATACCATCATTTATGGCGCATATAGCATCTGTTCTGGCGCATATACCTTCTGTTCGGGCGCATATGGATTGTAACAAAAACACAGAATTCTAAGTCTAACACCTTCCGTAGACAGAATTCTTTTTCTTTTTTTAGATTTTAAAATGAAGCAATCCTAGGGTAGACACATCTGGATAAAATGAAGCAATCTAGGATAGTCACCACACAATGATTTTGCAATTAAAATTGAACAACTTGTTTTAGTGAAGCAATATCTTCACTTAGATTAGATCATTGTGATTTGGGTTTTAAAATGAACATTTGTTTGCTTTGTTTGTGGCAATAGGTTTATGCTCTCCCCTTGACTGGGTGATCATAATACCAAAATTTCCTTTTCAATTTCATGAATTTTACTACTTTAATTACATCCTTTAGAGAGTCTGCCATAGTGGGAAAAAGTACTCACCCTACGGGAACGACTCAAGTGGGTTCAAGCCAAAGCCAGGCTATTCCGCCCCACTATAAAATTTAAAGAAAATCTAGGGAAACCCTCTTTTGCCGGTAGTGTGCAAGATAACCATCCCCAAAACCTTTGTTCTAAAGGTTGGGAGGTCTCCTGAGGGAGTTTATTATTTCCGCACCGAATGGAAATCCTTACTACAAACCTAGTGTAGTGGCCAGCTGAAGTCAGTTTCTGAACATTCTAATAATCACAATGCAAGGGGAGGGAAGAATCTGCCCCCAAGATACTCACCATACAACTGCCAAGGACCATTTGCTTAGGGAATCCGGTATCCACTTCTGTAACTCTGAGTACACGCCTAGAAAAGACAAAAACACGGGCGCCCCTTCGAGGGTGACATGGCTGTGTGAGTTGACACAATTCTAAGATGTGGGTTGTTGATTACTAGAATGACCTACTTGACCATTAAGAGTGAGTCTGCCTGAATTGTCTTTCATGTGCAAAACCTATGAAAACATTTGTTGAAAACATTTTCTTGATCAAACACTTCATGTCAGTATAGGGCTTTAAGAACAACTATTTTCAAAAATGTTTGTTGTGTCTTCCATCACATTAATTCAAATAAAGAGATCATCCAAAATGAACATGAAGAACAACAACTGAAATCACTCAAAAAAATTTCATACCATTGGTCCAATAACATTCTCAATACTTTTCCCATGCTTAGAGATTGGAAATCAACAAAATTTCCCAAGAAATCAGTTTCCAAGAGAATCAGAAAACCCAAGAAAACATTGCAAAAGAGAAAATTCTTGTACAAAAGTCGACAAGTCTTACTTCATTACCGAGGATTTCTTCACAGATACCAAGACTTTGTTAGAGGATTCACTGATGAGTATGCTATAGATCCCTTAGATTCTCGAGCTTATTATCAGAGATTAGCTCTATCACAATGGCATAATCAAAACCAACCTCTTGAATTTGAAAACATACCACAACCTTCTATAGAATATCCTTCACATCCCAATCAAATCCTTCAGTGATTTTGAAATCTTTCTTTGAAAACAAAGATCAAAATTTAAGAGTGCATCTCTCAAAACAACTTTCTAATTGTTGGTTCAACTTCCCCAATAATATTCTAACATCCTTCATCTTTGGAAGCCACAATCAAGAATTAGGAGCATCCTTGATCATATCATAAGATTCCACATCTTATCAGATCAAGATATCATCATCATCGCACTTATCAAAACTAGGATCTAAGTTTAGAAGAATTTTTCAAAAATCATATGCCTATCTTCACAAGATCTCAATTCAATAAATTGAAGGACGAAATTCAACAAGAAGGTCAAATTCAAAACGTTCAAGAAGAGGGTGAAAGCAGCAATCCTCTTTACATCATGAATCGTAATCCACTTTTTGACAAAGATACAGATAACAGAGAAGAAAATTCGTTCCACCAATACAAAGACATGAACAAAACACAGATAGATAGTGATGAGGAACAAGATGAGGAACATCTTAGAGAGGCTGAGCAAGATCCAAAATTTCACAAAGCCATCGAAAAGATCTTGCAGCGAGATAAAGAAAAATATTTTCGCTATCTAGCCGAACAAGGGGCTAAATTGCCTCATGACTTTGATACTGAAAACTTGAAAAATAAACCTAAAGAAACACCCCTTTCTGATCTTAGTGCTTTGACCCAACAAATCAAGGCACTTCAAGGACAAGTTAAAGAACTACAAGGGGGAACAACCACAAAGAAATACACTCTCGAGGACATTTTTCCTTATCCTTTTGACCGAAGTCTTAACATGATTCCTTTTCCCAAGCATTGTGAAATGCCAAAATTTGATCTCTATAATGGGAAAACGGATCCAATCGATCATGTTAGAGACTTCAGAAACATGACATTGGAATTCGCTCATGAAGACACTTGATGCGATTGTTTCCAAGGAGCCTTGGAGTACACTCTATGGAATGGCTATCTAAGATTAAACCTCCTGTCAGGACATTTGAGGAATTGATCAACCTATTCATATCACAATATACCTACAACATACAACACCAGATCACCATGATAGATCTTTGCAAAGTTGCACAAAAACCTGGCGAATCTTTCATTACGTTTCTTCAAGATGGAGAAGAATGTTCGCCAGATATCCACGTCCTGTTCCTAAAAGGAAAAGATGGTTACTTTCATTAACAGTTTAAATTCAGAAATGAGCTATCATTTGAACTTACATTGTCCTCCTTCTTTTGAGAAAATGATTGAAGATTCCATAACCATTGAAAATGCTTTGGTCAAAAGAGGAATAATAAAACATGACAAAGAAAATCCTAGCTCATCCGACCATCACAATAATTAGGACAAGTCCAAATTCTGGACTTGCAACAAAAATATGGTGAATGATGGTGTTGTTGATGCGAATCATGCCTCAACCAAACCCTTTGTCCTCAGTACTCCAAACATTCACAACAACAATGTCAACTCGATTGCAAATCACGAAAATAATCCTCCTCCTCTGAGGAACAATATAAATCAACACTCTACTCCCAATCAAGGGACTTCCAGCAACCAAGGTTACCGAGGAACCAATAACAATCACAATTCCTTAGGGAACACCTCGAATACAAATCCACAAAGATTTTCATTCTCCTCGAATAGAAGAACTTTCACTTCATTGGGTCAATCTTTAGAATCAACATTCAAAGAGTTGATGGCCAAAAATGTCATTACTTTGCCGCCTCAACAAAACTATGAACCCATTGTAAAGCCTCCATCATGGAATGAGGCATACTATTATGATTATCATCGGTGCAAAGGTCATTGTACAAATAATTGCCAAGCCTTGAAGAATGCCATTCAAGACTTAATCGACAATGACATCATTACAATAGGACATCAACAAACCAATGCAGACCACCAAGAATTTCGCAACCCTTTGCCCAATTATCAAAAAGGTGAGTCTTCTAAAAAAAATGTGAATCATATCAATGATGATCATATAATCAATCATCTCTACACAGACGACGAGCGGGTAAATGTCATTAAAGTCAACAAGAAGGTGGAATATAGAGAAGTCAACGCAACAACAAGAGAGCAAGCTAAAGTTGTCTTAAAGGGCGCCTCTTCAAAATCCACTGAACCTCCACCTCAACATCGATATGATTTGGTCAATCAACTTCGGAAAACCCCTGCTCAAATTTCTATTCTGGAACTATTGAAAATTTCCCCAGCCCATAAGGAAATTCTCGAAAAAGCCCTCATTGAAACTAATGTATCCACTGACCTGCATGTGAATCAATTTCAAGCCATGGTAGGACACTTGTCCTCACCCACTTGCCTTTCATTCTCTGAAAAAGATGATGTTTCCATAACTCATCCCCATAACTCATCATTGTACTTAGAAGTCATGGTTCACAAGTTTTGTATCAGACGAGTTCTAATAGATGGAGGTGCTGGTTTGAACATCTGTACCATGAAGTTGGTTAAGGCTTTAGGATTTTCTGAGCACTCCATTGATTTCAGAAGAAAGATTACCATAAAAGCTTATGATGATGAAGAAAGAGCATCCAAGGGTCTAATCATGCTGCCAATCAAAGTGGGCCCTGTTATAAAGAATACTTTCTGTCAAGTACTGGATCGTGATCTTGCATATAACATCTTGTTGGGTCATCCTTGGATCCATGGAATGCAAGTTGTCCCATCAACCTATCATCAATGTCTTAAGTTTCCTTATGATGGACAAGAAATCACGATACTAGCTGATAATTCCAATATTCAAACTTGTGCCAACATAAAAGCCAGTCAAGATACTTTGGTCCCTAACAATCGAGAAGCTCATGCTAGGACTTCTCTAAAGATTGACACACAAATCAGTCAATTGACCAATAGCTTTGACAAAAAAATGAAATTCAAGGATCATGGAGTTGGAGAATACTCTCTTTGTCTTGCCAATTTACCTACATCACCGCAATCACATGGACAACTTTCTATCAGGGAACATCAAATATCAGCAGCATCAACATCAAAGCAACCACCAATAGAGCCAATCACAAAATTTAATGGACAATTCATCAAAGAAAACTTCCCCATGGAAAATCCTGAGGATACAGAAATTCTAAACTGGCTCTATAAAGATGAAGATGAAGCAGTCTTTAATGTCAAATTACCCACAGACAAATATGGAAAAGGGTATTCAATCATGTAGAAGATGGGCTATGATAAAGGTCCTATCGGAAAAAGGAAGGAAGGAGTAGTTGAACCCATTCACCTCCGCGGACTCGCTGCAAAAGAGAAAACTAGATTGGGTTATGATACTCACTCCAAAGAAAGCACATCCAAACAACTGCATGGCACTGTCTTTGTATTACAAGAAGGCTTAGATTCACGAGAAGCATGTTTGGCAATAGTTCAGAACTTCTTGGATAACAATTCTGACACAGACTCTACTGAATATGAATGGGACACCATTTACAATAATGAGTTTTGGAGGGACAAAGAGGTTGATGTAATACACCAGTACGCCCCAACTCTAATTGAAGGTCAAGGTTCAGGGTCCCAACCGCAAGAATCTGAACCACAAATTGACTATGATTCTAGTGAGGCTGAGTCAGATCTAAATGAACAAGACTATCATGAGGACAGTATCATCATTGACCCACCTCATACCTCAGATCCTACCGACCACTCCGTTATGACCATAACCATAGCCGATTTCACACAACCTGATGATCCACTATCTTTAATTTATCTGGATCTCATTGATTGGGATTCAACCAAACCTATCGATATACCTATGTTTCCAAGTGACGAAGCTATCATAAACTTCCTTTCTGCAGAGGATATAAATGATTGTTCCACCAGTGATTTTTGACAGAGTTTTTGATTAGGAGAGTGTCAAGTCTCCTAGCTACAAAAGTAAAAACAAAAAAGAAAGATCTAATGGTGAAAACTAGAATCTCGCAGTATTAGATCAAACAAAAGATAAAATAAAGAGCGTATCAGATGGTGAAAACCTCTTTGAGGCACCAGACGATGGGAATCTTGACACTCTCCCAAAGCACTACCATGAGCGATTGCCTATTTTGATTGAGCCTACAAATGTTGTCAATCCTTAGACTTCCGACAAACCAAGGATTTTACAATTAGCTGGATCAATGACAGAGAAAGAAATACCAGAGTTCACGGAATTCCTGAAAGAAAATCAAGTCAAGTGTGCGTGGTCTTATGCTGACATGCCTGGTCTTGATCCTAATCTTATCATGCATTATTTGTCTATCAAACCAGGGGCCAAGCCGGTGAAGAAAAAACTCAAAAAGATGCACCCTCATGTTGCATTATTGGTTAAAGAAGAACTGAGAAAACTCCTGGATGTAGGCTTCATAAGACCAATCGACTATGTAGAATGGATATCCAACATTGTTCCTATATCCAAGCCAGATAAAACTGTGAGAATATGCACAGATTTCAGAGATATTAATAAAGCATGTCCTAAGGATGACCTCCCACTACCAAACATGGACACCATAGTTGATCTGGTAGTTGGCCATGCCATGTATTCATTAATGGATGGTTTTTCTGGCTACAACCAAATCAAGATTGCACCTGAAGACCAGGAGAAAACAACTTTCACATGTCCATGTGGAACTTATTGTTGGAACGTCATGCCTTTTGGTCTAAAGAATGATGGGGCTACCTACCAAAGAGCCATGACTACAATATTTCATGACATGATGCATATCTTCATGGAAGATTATGTAGATGAAATATTGGCAAAATCATACACCAGAGAAGGACATCTTAAAATATTATCCAAAATATTTGCAAGATTAGAGAAATTCAAAGTTCGCCTCAACCCCAAGAAATGTGTTTTTGGGGTCAAATATGGAAAAGTCTTGGGGTACATTGTTTCAGAAAAAGGAATTGAAGTAGATCCTGTAAAAGTACAGACAATTATGGAAATGCCTCCACCAAAGAACATCAGTCAGTTGAGATCACTACAGGGATGACTGCAATCTATACGAAGGTTCATTGCACAATTGGTCGACAAAAGTTTACCTTTCACACATCTACTGCATAAGAATGTTCCTTTCAAGTGGGATGAAAAATGTGAATTGGCGTTTCAACAAATCAAATAGTATTTAATGACTCCACCAGTTCTCATACCACCAAATCTAGAAAAACCCCTAATCTTATACATTTCCGCAACAAAGACATCTCTGGGGGCATTGCTAGCGCAAGAATACTCTACAGGAAAGGAATGTGCAATCTACTACATCAGTAGAACATTGACAAGTCATGAGCTCATCTACACTTCTATCGAAAAGGCTTGTCTAGCAGTAGTTTTCGCTTCACAGAAGTTTCGACATTACATGTTAACCCATACAATCAATTTGGTTTCAAAGATTGATCCACTCAAGTATTTGTTAAGCAAAGCATCATTGACAGGAAGGTTAGCAAAGTGGGTAATGATTCTGAGTGAGTTTGACATTCATTATGTTGATCGCAAGGCAATCAAAGGACAAGTTATCGCTGATCAATTAGCTGAAGCACCACTACAAGCAGATCACCCCCTGCACATTGAATTTCCAGATGCTGATGTCTTTACTATAAAATCTAAACAACCATGGTCCTTATATTTTGATGGTTCTTTCACTCAACATGGATCAGGGGCAGGCATACTTTTCATCACCCCTCAAGGACATACCATTCCTCGATCATATAGGCTGATGTTTCCATGCACCAACAACATAGTTGAATATGAAGCATTGATCACTGGGCTTAAAATAGCACTGGAATGGAGAATTACAGAATTACAGGTATATGGCGACTCACAGTTGGTCATTTATCAGATCAATGATGATTATCAAACCAAAGATGACAAACTAATACCAAATAAAAAGATGGTTGATGACTTCAAGAAATATTTTGTGGACATCAAATTCACACAAATTCCAAGGCTTGATAATAAAGCAGCTGATGCTATGGCTACGATCACATCATTGTTACAACTCCTAGAAACTCAAAATCACTATGAATTTTTGGTGGAACAATCATTTACACCTGCTTATGATACACCTGAAATCCAAATCATTTGCCACTTGGTAGGATCCGATTCACCTTGGTAAGGAAAAATTTATGCCTACCTCAAAGATGATATCTTGCCACCCGATTTATCCCGTAACCAAAAACACAATTTTATCCGCCAATCCGCTCACTACACTCTTATCGCCATGGTCTTGATGGTACTTTACTCCGATGTCTTGAACGTGAAGAATCTGACAAAGCTTTACAAGAAGTTCATGGTGGCATCTGTGGTACTCATTCGAGTGGACTGGCCTTATCCAAGAAATTGATTAGAATGGGTTACTACTGGCCTACAATGGAGAGAGAATCATTCACTTTTGTGAAAACATGCTCAAAATTTCAAATTCATGGGAATCTCATTCATGCTTCTGCACAAGAACTTCAACCATTCACGCCAACCTGGCCATTTTCTCAATGGGGGTTAGATCTAGTGGGCAAGATTCATCCTTCTTCATCGAACGGACATAAGTTCATCATCACAGCTACAAAGTATTTTACCAAGTGGATTGAGGCAGTCCCTCTTACTAAAGTTACCGGCAAACAAATATCATCATTCATACTTAACTATATTATTTGTCGGTATGGCATTCCCAACTCCATTATTACAGATAATGGAAGTCCGTTCAAAAATTAGGATGTTGATGAACTTTGTGAGAGATTTCACATTTAGCATAGATATTCAACACCTTACTATCCACAAGGGAATGGCCAAGCAGAGGCCTCAAATAAAAAAATATTAAAGATTTTGAAGAAGACTATGAATGATTCAGGGAAGGATTGGCATGTTCAACTCAATCCAGCTCTATGGGCCTACAGAACCAGTATCCGCACACCAACAGGAGCAACACCATTCACTCTTGTCTATGGAGCAGAAGTCATATTACCTTTAGAAGTTGAGATTCCCTCACTTAGAGTATCATTGAAAGGTCTTACAACGGATGATAAATACAGAGTCTCCCGACTCCAAGAACTGAAACTCCTAGATGAAAAGAGACAAAGAGAAGCTGATCATCTAAAAGCATATCAACAAATGATGTCTCACAGCTATAATCACAAAGTAAAGCCACGTACCTTTCAAGTGGGTCATCTTGTTCTGAAAGAGAACCCACGCAATCAACAAGACAGAGAGAAGAAAGGAAAGTTTGAACCAAATTGGCTAGGTCCTTACGTGGTTATTGCAATCTATGGTTCAGGAGCCTACAAGCTATCAATGCCAGAAGGGGACCTGTTTGATGAACCTATCAACAACATGCACCTAAAAAAGTATTATGTCTAAGGCGGTTATCATCATCAGAAAAAGTCCTGAAGAAATCCAAAAAAATTAGAAAAAGTCCCGAAGAAATCCAAAAAAATCAGAAAGTTTTGAAAAAATACAAAAAATTAGAAAAAGTCCTGAAAAAATACAAAAATCAAAAAAGTCTTGAAAAAAATACAAAAATCAGAAAAGTCCTAAAAATACAAAAAAAAAAAAAAAAAAGTCTGAAGAAATACAAAAAATCAGAAAAAAGTCCGAAAAATGGTTACCCTAGTGAAAACCTGGCAAATAGGCACTTCGGTAAATAAATAAATTAAAAAAAAAAAAACCATCATAGGGTGAAAGCCTGGCAAACAGGCAGTCTATTGACATGAAAAATGCAATAAAAACAAATAGTGAAAATCTGGCAAACATACTCTATTTGTAGCTCTCCATCTATTAGTTCATGCTCTGCATTTAACTTTTCAGCCTTCTTTTTCATGCATCTTTTTCATCATTTTAGGGCCACACCAGCACCATGCTATCATCATTTTCCTTGAGTGATAACGTCTTACCATGGCTTGATTATTGTACATATTCATTTCAGCAAGTTGTGTCAATACCAAGGGAAAACATAGGCATACTGGGGGCAATCAACTTTCAAGTTTTACCAAAACAGTGAGACAATAACATTGAAGCCAATTATGCTAAAACAAAAAAAGCTAAAACATCCAATCATTGATCCATATCACAGTAGCTTTCAGTTGTGTACCTTATCATGACTCATATCAGGATGATCTATAATCTGAATAATGTTTGGAATAATAGTATTTCATTTTTGAACAATGGTTGTTTAAATTTTCAATATCATTTCTCTGGAGCACACTCGATGATGTACTAAACTAGAGTGGCAAGGAAAGAGGATGATTTTTCTTTGTCTACTGTATTGAGGTTAATCATCCATCTGTTGCAAGTATGCCACGAGACATGATTTTCCAAAGTTTATCATTGATGACAGTTCCAAATTTGCATCAGATGGTGGTTAGTCTTTGTCTGTTCATGCAAGAAATGCTCAGGTCATCTCGGTTCAATTATACCTAGATGCTTGTGTTCACTTGCTATATCAAAAATCATGAAAGTTGTACTCAGGTCATCATTGGTGCTAATTTCCCCTCTGATGCTTGTACACACTTCCAACATTTTCAAATGCTCTATGATGATTTAAGCAGGCTCACCAAAAGGCTCAACAAAATGGTCAGTTTCATTTAGTTGCATTTCATTTTAGGTCATTATACATAACTGCATATTGGATTTGCATCAGAGTTTTGAAAAGCCAATGGTTGTCATATTTCTTTGGACTATTTGTGGAGGGCAATGCAAACATTTGTTTCATTATCATTTCATCTTCATTTCATTAGCATTATCATCTTATCATTTCATTTTCATTATCATTTCATCTTCATTTCATTAGCATTATCATCTTATCATTGCATTTTCATTATCATTTCACCATTTCATTGCATTTTCATTTCATCATCATTCCATTATTTCATTATCATTTCATGTTCATTTCACCATTTCATTGCATTTTTATTTCATCATCATTCCATTATTTCATTATCATTTCATTATCATTTCACCATTTCATTGCATTTTCATTTCATCATCATTTTATTAGCATTATCATCTTATCATTTCATTTTCATTATCATTTCATCTTCATTTCATTAGCATTATCATCTTATCATTTCATTTTCATTATCATTTCATCTTCATTTCATTAGCATTATCATCTTATCATTGCATTTTCATTATCTTTTCACCATTTCATTGCATTTTCATTTCATCATCATTTCATTAGCATTATCATCTTATCATTGCATTTTCATTTCATCATCATTCCATTATTTCATTATCATTTCATTTTCATTTCACCATTTCATTGCATTTTCATTTCATCATCATTCCATTATTTCATTATCATTTCATTTTCATTTCACCATTTCATTGCATTTTCATTTCATCATCATTTCATTAGCATTATCATCTTATCATTGCATTTTCATTTCATCATCATTCTATTATTTCATTATCATTTCATGTTCATTTCACCATTTCATTGCATTTTCATTTCATCATCATTCCATTATTTCATTATCATTTCACCATTTCATTGCATTTTCATTTCATCATCATTTCATTAGCATTATCATCTTATCATTTCATTTTCATTATCATTTCATCTTCATTTCATTAGCATTATCATCTTATCATTTCATTTTCATTATCATTTCATCTTCATTTCATTAGCATTATCATCTTATCATTGCATTTTCATTATCATTTCATCATTATCATTCATTATCATTATCATTCATTACATTTATCATTTCACTCATTATCATTACATTGTCATCATTTCATTATTTCATTATCATTATCATTTATGGCACTATCATTCATTTTATTCATATCATATATCATATCATATCATTTTATTATCATTATCATCATTTATTCCATCTCAGTATCGTTATCCTTATCATCTCATTATTTATCACATCATTATCATTCATTTCATGATCATCATTATTTCATCATTTCATTATCATTATCAGTTATCTCATTCTCATTTTCATATCATTTCATTATCATTATAAATCCATTATTATTCATTTATCCATTCATTCTGATTACAAATCATTTCATCACATATCATACATCTCATCACTATCTACTCATCTCAATTTCATATTAGTATTCACATCATTTTGCATCATATCATATCATGTTATCATAAAAATTCATAATGCATATCATGAACACAACATTCATTTTTCATCATATTCTCATCTTTTACCTGCATTGAAAAATCCAAAAATAAACATACATTTCCATATACACATCATAAGTCATCCACCTACATGACATCATTAGTACATATTATCAAATCATCATCAACCATTTGTCATCAATCATCATCATAAACACATAATCCTACATATCATGGTTAGTCATCAAATCATTCAAATGCATATCAAATTATCCTGCATATCACATAAATCATATCATAAATGCACATCACATCAAGCATTGCCGCTGCATATCATCACTCATCAAAAAATGATACAAATGTTCAAATGTCCAATGAAACTAAAATGTCCAAAGCAAAATACATCAGATATGATAAAAAATCCGTATACATGCTCCAAAGATGGTACACATATGTGCATTATATCTGCTAACTGGTCGATGCCCCTAATGGAGCTGGTCCAGAAGGAGGTGGTCTGCCACTGGTGCCTGCGTCTGGATCCCGCCGAGGCCCAGTCACTCCCATACTATGTGTGTGTGTCCGCGATCTACTCCTAGTCCTGCTGTGAGATCGGGGAAATGGCTCTCTACGCTGAGGAGGACACAGCTCCTCGTACCTGACTCTGTAATACTCGGCCTCCCTCGCCATCTCCATGCCCTCTGCAATGGCATCCCGCAATGACGCACTCTCTATGGTGCCCATCAGCCTCTGAGCAATGCCCTCAGCCTCTACTGCCCTTCTTCTAAATGCATCTCTCTCTGTCATCACCTGGGCTAACTGTGGGTCTGGGGCAGGTGCCTGTACCTGTGCTTGTGCCAACTGTGCCTGAAGTTGTACAATGAATCCCTATGCCTACACCAGCTGACTCTGTAACTATCCCTGTTGTCTCTGTAGTGTTTGCACCTGGGCCTGAAGCGTGGCTAACTGCCCCTGCTAAGATGAGGATCCCATCTAGATCACTATCTATTGCCCAATCCCTGTCCTCGGCCGCCGCATGATCTAGACACCCCTCAGAATATCCAGCCTCGACCTCCCCAACACCTGTCCCTCATCCCCGCCATCATCTCCATCATCCCCATCAGAACTCTCCTCATCTCTGCTCTCCACCTCCTCTCCTCCAACTGCTCCCTGCTCGTCGTCGGCCACATCCTTCTGTCTCACTACCCCTGGATGTGGTGCTACCAGAATAGGTGCTGGCTCATCGAAACTGGTAAATTGTGGAAAATGATGTGTATGGTAATATAGCGAGTACTCATCAGACATGCCAGCATCAATAATGTCTCGCCTATCATCCCATGCCTCAGGCGCTAATGATTGAAACTCTATATATGCTATCTGATAAGAAATACATGGCCCCCATCTGGCCTCATCTCTGCTTCGGGCGTAGTGTGCAACCCCTTGTGGCATCCCCTGCGTGAATCCAAACTGTCTTTGTACCCGCAATGCCAGAAACCTCTCAAGAATGAAGGGAGTCTGCCCTATCAGGAACCGAGGAATGCATACAAACGGCATCTCTAGATCATATGTAGCCCATCGCTCGCAATCAAGATATGGTCGCCATACCACTGTATCCATATCATCTAGCAGTCATCTCCAGTAATCTACCTTGTCCAGCTTGGGTTGGGTAAGGAAAATAGCATATGTATATATGTAAGGCCTACCTGGTGGCCTAACTTTGGGGCATGTCGATCTCATCACAGCAAGATGCTCCCATGCCCAGATCTGCAGCAATGTCACACCACACGACAAACTGGAAGAACCCCTGTATACCACCTGATGCAAATCATGATAAAGATGCGCTAGCATGTAGCTCCCCCATGCATATCTCTGCGGCTGTAGCAACATCTGCTCCAAAATCCTGCCCCATCCCACTGATAATCCCTTTGCCCAGCGATCCAGACAAAGGAGACCTCCAATGAATTTACCCAAAACTGCAGGCAAGGCTGGATATCCTCGAAAGTCAGCCCACGGTACCCAGTACCCAGCTATCTGTGCATCACCGTACACTCTCCTCAATGCATCTGTACCCCCAAGCTCCTTGTGATCATAATACACAAGGGCACCAACCACTGGGATACCTAAGATCCTATACACATCCTTCGGAGTCACCGTCACCTCACCAGTCGGCATATGAAAGGTGTTGTGCTCCGAATGCCATCGCTCTGCCAGTGCCGTCATCAATCCTCTGTTGACCCGAATCGGCGGCATCGCCAACAAGGATCTCAAACCACATGTATCTATCAAAGCTATATCAGCAGGTGTCAACTCGAGGATCCTATCCCATCTTGCTAAGTGTCGCTCTCTAATCTGAAGGTTTTTGAAAACCTCATATTTTTATCACAAGGATAATTCATCATAATCATACCAATCATTCAAACAAAATCAATTAGACTCATATCTATCAGTGATCTATATCAAGTGACCTACATCAGTGAACTATATCAGACCCATATCAATGACTCATATCAATGCATCAAATCAACAACCCATATCACACAATCAACCCACAATCTATCTAGCTGAATACCATATCAAATCTGTTCTACAATCAATTACTATTTGTTTTCTATCACAGAAAGCAAATTTATCAGAAGTCATATCAATCATTTATCTCACATTTACTCTTTGTTTTCTACTCTAGGAAGCAAAGTTATCAGTTCAATCTACTCTTTGTTTTTCATTCATGGGAAGCAAAGTTATCAGTTCATTTACTCTTTTTTTTCTACTCTAGAAAGCAAAGTTATCAATCAATCATTCGATTATTCTATCATTTCTATCCATATCAGCATGATGACAAAAAAAAAAATTCTATCTGTTGACCAAGGAAGCAATATTCATCATCATTTGTGCATTACTATCATCAAAACATTAATTCTGCCAATTTTTACTATATGCGCTACTCTTTGGACTCTATGCACTAAAACCCATATGCGCCGTTCTTTTCACGGGAAGCACTAAAACCTGTATGCGCCATTCTTTTCGCCTGATGCGCTCAAACAGATCCCCTATGCGCGTTTTCCCTATATGCGCAACTTAAATCATCCTAAGCACGACTTTAAACACAGGATGCGCATTTTTACTCTATGCGCTGTTGTTTTCCCTATATGCGCTTTACTCCTAAATTTTCCTATCAAATCCTATATGCGTGTTTGTTTTTATCGTAAGCGCTAAACTGGTTTTTTTCAAAAATTTTAACATCTATCCTATATGCGCAACTATTTTTACCCTAAGCGCCATTGTTTTTTTCGAAAGCACGCAAACTCATCTAAAAGCGCTCAAACGTCATTTTTCAAAGCAAAATTCGTAGAAAAAATAGAAAATTTTGATTCAAACGTAAAAATTTGAAAGCATAGGGGGTTAGATCGACTCATCGGTGGTCCATATGCTGCTGGCCTCTGGTATCGGCGATATCTCTCGAATCGATGGTGATGATAAGGAATCTTCATGTCACGATGTCACTCTCAGAGCTACAGTTTTCACCAAGTTAAAAAGTGCAAATGACTTGTCTTTTTCAACTTTTCTACCTTTTAAAGGTCAAACAAGGGTAAATTTGCTGCCTTTTGACTTTATTTTCAAAATGGGACATCTCTTTTTCATCATTTGTAGAAATTCAAATCCTCTCTCTCATCAATAATTTACCTCGAGGGCATCATTAGCTTCGAAGCATATGGAAAATTTTTATTTTCTTTGACAATGTGTTTTATCATAAAGAGGGGA
>VDFB02058242.1:244049871-244086744 GCA_007258455.2 Sequoia sempervirens | reverse complement strand
ATCATTTTCACTGTCTAAACATATTTGATTTCCCTAGGTCCTCCATAAACCTTGGGTGTTGGTGGGAGAATTCCAATGCAAAATGCCTGATTGAAATGATAATTCCCATTACCTTTGTCAAGTACTTGAACCTTGGTTTTAGTTTTTGGTTGCTCAATTGTTGTGGTCTTTGTTGAGGTTGATGATAGTGTGGAAGGGTGAACATATGAGAATGAGTGAAATGATGTGTCATTGCTAGGTATACGTTGGATTTTATTATATTTTTCTTCCAATTTTGCACAAAAGTGAAAGGGTTTAGGATCAACATATAATGTCACCTCATTTCCTTTATGAGGAAAATTTAGACATTGGTGGAAGGTTGAAGGAACCACTTGTAATGCATGAATCCAAGGGTGTACCAGAAGGAGATTATAGGGTAACTCAAGGTCAAGTACCTAACATGTGGTTTCTATGGTGGCTGGTCCTATCTACACTAGTAGTCTAACTTACCCTTCTTAATTCCTTTCAAGGTCATCATAGGCCCTTATAGTAATTCTATTTCCTTTGTCTATCACATCATCAGAATACCCCAGTGATTTTAAAAATTTCAAAGTACAAATGTTGTTATCTATCAATACTCGTTTGACCATATGCTTGTGGAAACCAACCTCTATGTAGAGGGCTTGATTGTGGAATGAATTCTATGGAAGGTCTTTCTTGGAAAAAGACTAAATGGTGATTGGCTATGATCTTTCCAACCATGGGTTGAAATTGATCCGGATTGATGTCATTAGTAACTGATGCTTCTAATGATTTTTTGAGTATCTCCCTATGTGCGAGTGATAGTTTTAATGGTTCTAGGATTGAGATCAAGGTGGGAGTCCTCTTCAACTATTCCACAATACTATAGTCATTTGATGACTTAGTTGCGAGCTTAGGTGGGGATCCTTATATTGAAACTCTCCCTCAATGGGTAGTTACATTACATTTGGTGTCCCTACCTCGTATAGTCACTACATTTACCCTAGTGTCATCTGCTTGAGAGAGGGTGCCTAGAACTGTGTCACCATAATTGTAGTTAGTATTGTGATATTCTTGGTACTTCCCTTTATCATTCTTCTTGGCATGGTTCAAAATTAGATTTGAGTATATCTAGAGGTCTTTATTTCCAGGTCGATGTTCGACATCCACTTCTCCCTTGTCGATCAAGCCTTGTATTATGTGCTTGAGTCTCATGTAGTTGTTTGGTGTATGACCTTTGATTTTGTGGAACTTGCATAAATCCTTCTCATTGTACCATGGTGTTTTGAAGCTCGGCTCCTCATATTTTGGGAAATCGTTGACCTTGATGAGCTTTTATCACACTAGTTTATACATGACCATCTCAAGTGGCTCTCGTAATACAGTGAACTTCCTTCTTGGTTGATTGTATTGCCTATATTTCCCTCCTTGATATGTTTGTTGTTTGATTTCTTGATTGTTTTGGGGATAGGTAAGTTGATTGTTTTGTGTATTATTTGGAGCATAGCTTGTTTATGCAACTTGAGGTTTGTTTTGTGGTATATTAGGGTTTTTCCCATTCTTTACCATTCTAGCATCAACTACCTCATCATTAGTGACACATTTTTTTCTCCCAAATCTTAGGTCTATCATTTAAACTAGAGGGATTTTTTTTTGAATTGTTTAGCTTAATCACTCCCATTTCTATGAGAGATCGCTCGATTTGTAGTCCCTTCTCAATGGTTTCTTTGAATTTTATAGGACACAACATGGTAAATTGATAATTAACCTCTGCTTGGACATTGGAAACAAAGATTTCTACCAGTTCCTTGTCAAAAATGGGCCACTTGCATCTACTAGCCTTATGCCTCCATCTCCATAGGTAGGAGGTAAAGAACTCTCCTTGACTCCGTTTAATCTTGTATAGGTCTATGATGGTGACATTGTGTTCTATATTGAATGAGAAGTGGCATATGAATTTGGTAGTTAGTTCATCAAAGCTTTTGATCCCTGGTGGTAGATGGGAGAACCATTCCATAGCATGGCCTATAAGGTTGTGTAGAAAGAGTCTCATGAGGTAAAATTCATTGTTTTGTACTTCCATGCATGATACTGAGAAATATCGTACATGTTCTATTAGATCTCATTTTGAAAAAGGAAGCATAGTGATGGAACAATCAAAAGGAAATTGGCATATATCCTAAATGGTATAAGTCTTCTTTTGTTTTCCTACCTGTATATCTGATATTATTTAATTCATTGCTTGTAGTTGCATTCCCATTTCTATTTTTTGTATGTTTGTTTGGGGATCCTGTGTGTAGTAGCCTTGTTGTCCTACCATGTTTTTTTTATCATAGGTTGGGTATTGTGGAGGTACAGGACCTTGGTAACCATGGTGGGTGAAAGAGGGTTAGCTCAATGTTGAATTTGTTGAGAAGGGGTAACTTGATAGTGTGTTGGAAATATACCTTATTGTTGGGGTGAACTATATTGAAGGTTTCCTTGGTGGTGCATTGGTGGAATTCCTTGTTGGGAAGAAATGTTTTGATGCTTTTCTTGGTGATGTGTTGGAAGAATTCCTTGTTTTTGGGATGAATTATGAAGGGTACCATATGGTACACCTTATTGTTGGGACGAACTGTATTGAAGGCTTCCCTGGTGATGTGTTGGAGAGATTCTTTGTTGTTGGGATGACATGTTTTGAAGGTTTCCATGGTGATGCATTGACAAGATTCCTTGTTGTTGGGATGAATTGGGAAGGGTTCCATATGGCGCACCTTGTTGTTGGGAAAAACTGTATTGAAGGTTTCTCTAGTGATGCACTGGTGGGATTCCTTGTTGTTGGGAAAACATGTTTTGAAGGTTTCCTTGGTTTTGCTTTGTGGGAAAATTGGGAAGGTTACCATATGGCACACCTTGTTGTTGGGATGAATTTTATTGAAGGTTTCCGTAGTGATACATTGAAAAGATTCCTTGTTGTTGGAATGACATGTTTTGAAGGTTTCCCTGTTGATGCATTGGCAGGATTCCTTGCTGTTGTAATAAATTGGGAAGGAGACCACATGACCCACTTTTCTGATTAAAAAGGTTACCCTATGGCACACCTTGTTGTTGGTATTGTTGATTGGGAAGGGGACCATTTGACCCACCTTTTTGATTGGAAAAGTTACCCTATGGCACACCTTGTTGTTGGTACTATTGATTGGGAAGGAGACCATGTGACCCACCTTGTTGATTGGAAAGGTTACCCTGTGGAACACCTTGTTGTTGGTACTATTGATTGGAAAGGGGACCATGTGACCCACCTTGTTGATTAGAAAGGTTACCCTATGGCACACCTTCTTGTTGGTACTTTTGATTGGGAAGGGGACCATGTGACCCACCTTGTTGATTTTGTACATTTTGGGAAGGGTCAATGTATGAAGTGTTTTGAGGTATGTATTGTCCTAGTGGTGGTGTATTACCTTATGGAATTTATTGAGATGGACCCTCTTGATATTGTTGGGCTACGATCAGTTGTTCGATATGGGAAGGTTTTTGATACAAAGGGTTTTCCATTGGTTGATCATTTCTTTTTAAGAAGATAGGTGACATGTTTGGAATCTCTGAGGGTTTGGATATCTATCTCACAAATAAGTTATCCTCTAAGGGAATAAGTCTAGGATCTTTGAGAGCTTCCACATTAAAGTTTGTTGGTAATTTAGCACCACTTTGTGTTAACTTGAAGAAGAAAGAATTTGGGTCATTTTTCAATAGTTTGTCCATCAATTTAAGCACCTTGGGGTTGTTGGAATGTTGAAAATTTTCTTCATCATTTATTTCTTCCTCACTATCTACCTCTTCTATGACCATACCTTTTGGGTTCTGGTTTGACCCATCCATCAGCTCATGTTGTTTGCAGTTTATCTCTTCACTAAATGTTTCCTTGTATATAGATCTCTTTTGAGGTGTCTAAAGGTCATTTGGCCTATAGCCCCATGGGCCCCTTTCATCATTTATGGTGTTTTTTTGGGGAATGCTAGCATTTTTTAATTTGCTTCCATGTTTTTTATATGTTGTGAACATGTGGTTTTCATAAACAAGTGCCAAGCTTTTGTTAAACTTTGGTGACTTCTAGCTATGAAATGAAAGAATGCTTTATTTTTGGGATTTTCTAATTTTGAAAAGAGGATACCTATTGCCACCCAGGAGGTTGTAATATAGGATCAAATTGGCTATGCAATTCTGGTTCATTCCTTAAAGGGTGAGTATAAAAATTTCTTATCAAGATGTCTTGGTTGTCGTAAGTCTTTAAGATGAGCTTCTTGATAAACCTTGAACTATGACGCCTATTTTTGAAAAGGAAGAATGTGGATCTTCATTTAAGGAATTATCTCTTGCAAGAGATCATGAAGATAAGCACATGTGTGGGGTTAAATTGTGAGTTTATTTTTGGATTTTTTGTTTTTCAAGAAATGAAATTGCATTTTTTTTTTGTAGTTTCTATTTTAGAAAAGATGATATCTATTGCCAAGAGAGAATTGGTAATATGGGCCTTCTAATTGCAAGATCTTCTTTCCACTCTTCTTTGTCTAGGATGTTTGCTGCATTTCTCCACTAGTTTGGTGTTTCATTTTTCTCAAATATGAAGTTCCTCAAATTATTGATGATATTTTTTTGTTCTCCTTCAATCAGCTCAAAGTTTGGTTGTATGATAGCTAGTGTAAGGTCTGGTTGTTGAACTAGAGCAATCAAAAACCAAATGGTCATAAGGTGAAGTGATGAAAATGTTGGTGTTTTGATATGCTTGTTGTGATTCTCAAGGACCTAAGGTTTGAGTGATGTTTTGGGATGACATTATTCTTCAAACTCAAAATTTTGAAAAGTATTCGAATGATATTTCACTTCTTTATTCTAGAGGATATGTTGCAGGAAATTTAATGAACTAGCCTTGAGGTTCAATCAAATGTTGATATCTTAGACGTTTGAGTGAAGGAATAATCCAAGTTGTTTTATTTTTGTATACACCTGAAAACAGTCATCATCTTCAATTAATTAAATATAACCTATTTGATTAATGCTTCAACTACATATAAATAAAGTCTTACTTTATTTATATTGTTCACTTTCCTTTTAATTCTCCTAATTCACATTCTTCTAAATTAAATAAACTAAAAACCCTAAACGTGTTTATTTAATTAATCTTCCTTAATCCTGATTAAGAATTAGAGCACATTTCTACAACTTTTTGTGTGCCACCTCATACAGGTCACATGAAAGTAAATAAGCCTAATTATTAATTAGAATTATCCTCACACACTTCCACCAATGAGAAAAATCACATGGCTTATTCCCCCACACTTCCAACAAATTTGGAGCACGTGGGTCTTTGTTTCACACACTTGGAATCCCACACATTTGGAATGCTTCCAATTGGTCAAGGGATTCTCTTCACACACATGGCATGTTGTCCTTGGTCAAGGGGACAACATCCTCATTCCTTTCATCTCCACCGTCTATCTTTTCTCCTTCAAATCTAGACCATTGATGGGTGCCACCTCACAAAATGTTTGAGAAACCCTATAAATACACCCTCTTTCCTTAGCATTTAGGATCCAACTTTTGAGTATTGTTATAATGTCATTTTGAGATAAAAATCAAAATGGTGTTATAATGCCATTTTTCATCCACACTTTGAGTATTGTTACCATGCAGGTTTTTCGTAGGAGCCTGGAGCTTTCATGGAGTGTTATACTTAGTTCTCATATCATGTGTTACTTTGAATTCTCATCTTAGATTAATTAATTGCTTCATAGTTATATTTTAGATTAGTTTGTTTTATGTTTGCATTTGAGCATATGCATAATCATGGATAGTTCACTATAGTTGCATATATCCTCACTCATCTCCACTTGTTCATCTATCATCAACATCATCCTTTGTTTATCTTTGCATCCATTATCCTTTCCATCATTTTGTTTCATTTAGGAGCATACCACTAATCATTCTAGCACACATTTGCATACCACTAATCCTTCCACCACACATTTGCACATAGAAATCATTTTAGCTTGCATATTAAGCATCAAATCTCGTTTTCTAGGTAGTCATTTTAACAACCTTTGTGCCCATAGAAATTTGAGGGCAAAACGGTTTAATAAATCCCTAGAAATAGAGGACAATGATACCTATTTGAAAGATTCCATTGTATTACGAATAGAGTAGTTTTACTTGCTTCAAACTTTGAATGCAAATCATCTCATTAAGGTTTGTGTTGACTTAGAATAACTCTCTACACATTTCGACACACACAAAGAATGGTACCCATCATGGGGCCTTTCCTCACTTATTGCTAACTTGTTTTGATGTTTCCATGATTGTAGGTTCAAGGGTTATCAACTTGAGAGCGTTTTGCACCCTGTTGGAGGCAATTCTGAGCTATTTTGAGGCATTTCTGGGTTGTTTTTAGAGTTTTGGCGCCTCTTTTATTTGCTTTGGCGCCTCTTGCAAGCAGTACAGAGATCATTTTTAGCTATTTTGAAACCATTCTAGCTTGTTCTGAGAGTTTTGGCACCTCTTGTACCTATTTTGGTGCCTCTTGCAAGTTGTCCCGAGACTGTTTTCACCTGTTCCGGGACCATTTTGGGCCACTTTTAGAGTTTTGGCACCTCTTGCACTTGTTTTCGCACCTCTTGCATGTTGTTCTAAGACTGTTTTCACTTGTTCCAGGACCATTTGGGGACACTTTTAGAGTTTTGGCACCTTTTGCACCTGTTTTGGCGCCTCTTGTCAGAGTTTTGGCACCTCTTGCATCTTCTTCCAGGACCCTTTTCACCTATTTTGAGACCATTCTGCACTATTTTTAGAGTTTTGGCACCTCTTGTCTTTGTTTTGGTGCCTCTTGTCTCTATTTTGGCACCTCTTGCAGTTTTTCACCAAAATCAGAAACTCACATTTTGTGTTGTGCATTTGCAGGTTTTCCCAGATTCATTGTCAAAGACTCAAAACATAAACTACTAACATATTGCAGGGGCTAGACGTTATTTACTTGTTTCCTTTGGTTAAGATAGGAACGTAGCTTAAGTAAAGGGTTAATGAACATCATGTTTCCTTTTGGTTAAGTTAGGAACATAGCTTAATTAAAGGAAAATGAACACCATGTCTTTTGTATGTGATGAATGGTAGGCATATTCTCTCCCCTTAACTGGGTGATCCAAAAAGCTAGACCCATTCTTCTTTATGTATGAGTGTAAGTGGAGTATATGGCATGAGTTCTCTCTTTATTCATGCAAAATAAAGATCGATCGAACTATGGGTATACTTACTTGCTTTTGTTTATCCTAGAGGGCCCGCCTTATGGGAAAAAGTAATCACCCAAGGGAACGACCCAGCCGATAACATGCTAAAGCCAAGCAACTTCCAACCGAGATATAAATGTGGATACTTGAGGAAAGTTCAAGTATCACAAGGATAATTCCGACGAGATGGATCAAAAGGGACTCTCGTTGTATGGATTATCCCCCATGAACGAAATTCCTACATTAAAACCCTTGTAGATTTTCCAAAATCCTTTATCTATTCTTTGATGCAGCAACAGTCGTTGCCAAAGCATCCACATTCTTAGAGTTTTTAGTAGAGGTGATCGGTTTGCCATGGGAGTTTCATGGGGACTGGAAGCGTGGTTGGCTTGAGAAGAGAGTGCACTAGAAGGGGGAGCCCATGCAACCAAGCTTCTGAATTCATTCACTAAAGATAGTGTGGTTGGGGTAAAACCCCCGTGGAATCTAAAAGAATATAGTCTTACACGACCTTAGGAGTGTATATTCTACTTGATCTGTCTTCAAAATGAAACTAAAAAAAAACACCATAAAAAATGCTAGATTTTGAAAGTGAAAACTTTGATTCAGAACTACATTCATTAAGGTAGACAAGTCAGTAACTTAGGTCCATCCATCTTCAGAAAATCAATCCTTCTAGTAGTGTTCAAACTTTCCTTAGGAAAAACAAAGTCAGAATATGTGGTTTACACGATGATTCAACGAAAGGTCAAGATTAGAAAACCAAAGATCAAACCTCTTAGTCCAAAACAACATTAAAGACATTTGTCTATGCTTTACGACTTTAGAGAAAGGTTAACCTTTAATTTTTACAAGAAAGCTTGCAAAAACAATCTAGAGTTATACATGATGTACTATTGTCAAAATCCAAGACTTTTCCAACGTTTTGAGTACCTTAATTACGTTTCTTGAGTCAAAACTTCAAGTCCAAGATCATCCCTTAGATACCTTAAAAGTCTAAACATTGTCGAAACAGACCTATACAAGTGGAAAATTTCAAATTAAACCTAGATCTAAACATTTCAAGGTGCCTAAATCATTAATATCCATCACATCTTTGCTTGTACAACTTAGTTTCATCTTTGGGATTTGTCATCCTTTAATCACGAAACTATGTCATACAATCAAATCAAACTTGGTCTAATCAATATAATTTTTCATTTTATTTGACTTAGTTGTAATCCTTGGCACTATTTCAAACTTAAATCAAAGCTTAGTCTAAATCATAACACTTGTATGCCCGTCCAAACAAGATCACAAAAGAGGAGACTCAAGGACAAGAAACTTGGAACACCCAACTTTGAAATGGAAAACATAGGAAGTCCGAGTAGTGAAGCTTTTGATATCAAAACTCCCAACATTGAACCTAAAAATAGCGAGATCCCTAGCAACATGGCTGATGAAGAAGAAATCCCTATTCCTGGACTCAACAACACTCAAGGGGGAGAAATAAACGATGAGGATATCTGACAAGCAGAACAAGACCCCAATTTCCATAAGTTTTTGGAAAATATTTTTGAAAGAAATGGGGAAAAATACCTATTGACTTTAGCTAATCAAGGAGTTAAACTTCCCCTTGATTTTGATATCAACATCTTAAAAGCACCTCTCCAAAAGGATAAAAAGGAAACAGAACAAATGATTACTTTAACTTGCCAAATGAAAAACCTTCAACAACAAGTTCTAGACATGCAAAGGGGAACTTTGAAATGATACTTGATCGAGGAATTATGAACTATGAGTCTAGAATTTGCACATGAGGAAACTTATTTGATGAGACTATTTCCACGAAGTCTAGGAGGGAAATGCCTTGAATGGATTTCAAAGATTACACCCCCCATCAACACATTTGAAGAGTTGGTCAATAGATTTCTCACTCAATACTCTTACAATATGCAACATGATATCACCATGAAAGACATTTGTAACTTGAAACAGAAAAAGGGTGAGTCCTTCCTCATTTTCTTGCAAAAATGGAGGAGATTGTTTGCAAGGTATTCTCGTCCCATGCCTGAAAAGGAAAAGATAGAGATTTTCATTAATAACCTAAATGATGAGATGAGTTATAGGTTGGAATTACAATGTCCCCCTACCTTGGAAAAATTTATTGAAAATAGAATTAAAATCGAAGAAGGCTTAGTCAAAAGAGGGGTCATTAAGGTATACAATGAAAAAAACTCATCCAATTCCTCTAACAACTGCAATAGTAGGGACAAACGTAAATTTTGGCAATGAAACAAGAACATGGGTAACAATGAGGTCATAGCTGAAAATCAAAATACCAAACCCGTATTCAACCTAACAACCGCTGCCACCAAGACCAACCAAACCAAAAATCCTCCCAACACTCCAAATGTTAGCCAAAACAACAATCAGATTAATCCAGGGACTAAAGCAACACTATTTCCAAAACCTTCCAATCGATGAAAATTCAGACCATTGGGACAATCCTTAGATTCTTCCTTAAAGGAACTTATTGAGGCTAAGCTTATCACAGTGCTAGAAGCACGAAATTGGGATCCACGAGTCAAGCCATTTTGGTGGAACGATGCTCATTACTATGATTATCATAAAAACAAGGGTCATATGATGAAAGATTGTTGGCAATTAAAACACGCAATCCAATATTTCATTGATAGCAAAAAGGTACACATTGAAGGACCCCAAACAAACAGTGATCAGGGAGTGTTCAAGAACCCTTTACCCAATTATGAAAAGGGAGAGTCCTCTACATCAAATACCAAAGGCATGAATATAAACTATGTTTATGATTCTACCATTCATTGTATTGAGATGGTTGGGAATTACATCCAAGACATTGAAATTGGAAGCCAAGGGAAGGATACCACTATTGAAATCCGACAAAATGATGACACTATCTCACATCAAATCAATTACCTTGTACCTAGAAATCTAAGCACTAACATTGACACGAATGACAATCAAATTAATGTCATCAAAATCACAATGATCAAGACAATACACCTATCAATGCGATTACAAGAGGACAAGCCAAGGTAACATTGAAAGGAGCTACCCCTTCCACATCCAAAAAAAAATTTTTTCCTGTAACTCAATATAACATCGTTGATCAGTTATAGAAGATACCTGCTCAAATATCCATATTGGAACTTCTCAAGATTTCACTAGCACACAAAGAAATCATGGAACAAGCTTTAGTTTCCACCATAGTACCAAACAATTTGGAAGTCTGTACATTTCAAGCTATGGTGGGACATTTGACTACACCTCATTGCTTATCATTCTCTAAATATGACGATGCATCCCCCACCCATCTGCACAATGCTTCTCTCCACATCAAAGTCCTAATCCATAAACATTGGGTCAAATGTGTCCTTATAGATGGAGGAGCGGGCCTAAATATTTTCACTCTCAAGCTTGTTCGTGCATTAGGATATTCTAAAAATGCTATTGATCCTAGAAGGAAAATCACCATAAAAGCATATGATGATGAAGAAAGATCCTCCCAAGGATTGATCATTTTACCCATTCAAGTGGGACCAATCATCAAAGACATAGTGTGTCAGGTGTTAGACAAGGAATTGATATATAACATACTCTTGGGACAACCATGGATTCATGAAATGCAAGCGGTACCATCAACCTATCATTAGTGCTTGAAATTTCCTTTCAATGGATAGGAGATCACCATTGCTGCTGATTCTAACAATCCCCAATATTTTAATGCACTTAGAACAAGTCAAGATACATTTGTACCACATAATAGAGAAGTCATCAACTCTAATCCATCAAACAAAGAAATTCCAGTGGGTTCTTCGTCAAGACAGTATGAGGAAAGGGCTCAATCAAAAGACAAGGGCATGGGGGAATACTCATTTGAGAAATCTTCATACTTATCGCAACTTTCATCTTCTCCTAATTCACATGAACAACCATCTACCTCAAGACAACAATCTTTACAATGCATCACGCTCTTTGATAGGAAGTTTATAAAAGAAAGCACCCAAGTGGAGGAATCAAATTACAGGGATGTCCTAAAATGGTTATACAAAGATGAAGAACCTTCACAGGTATCAATGTCCAATATATGCACAAATAAGTATGGCAAAGGTCAGAAAATCCTGACAAAAATGGGATATGAGGGAAATGGTCCTTTGGGTAAAAGAAAAGAAGGCATCAGTGAACCAATACAACTTGTCACAATGAATCCCAAAGACAAAACATGACTAGGCTACAGGGAAGACTTAAAAGAGGAAGCTACTCAAAGAGCTGTCGAAAGAATCTTACAGCTACAGGATAGTGAGGATCATGAAACAGATTCCAATGAATATGAATGGGACTCTCTCTCTCTAAGGAATCTTGCCATGACAAAGTGATTGATGTAATCCAAAAGTATACCCCAATATGTATAAAAGGACAAAGTTCTGGTTCTAGACCACTTGAATATGGATCACAATATGTTGTTGACTCAAGTGAAGATGATCATTCTTTGAGCGAGATAGACACATCAGAAGAAAGTAACATCTTAGAACTCATTGGACAATTTGACAACATGGCTATCCTGATGCTTACATCTTATGACCTTGGCCAATCTAATGATTCCTTGTCCTTAATTTATCCTAAACTAATTGATTGGGATAAAAATGAGTCGCTCGACATACCCACCTTTTCAAATGATGATGCCCTCATAAACTTCCTATGTTCTGATAACCCTGACACATGTTCCACCATTGAATCTCAAAACGAAGCTCCTGATGAAGGGAGTGTTAAAACTTTCAGCTGCAAAATGAAAAATATAGGAAATGGGTCTAATAGTGAAAATCACTTGGTGGCACTATTAAATCAGGAAAAAGTAAAAACAAAGAGCGTATCTCAAGGTGAAAACCTCTCTGAGGCACCAAGAGATGGAAGGTTTGACACTCTCCCAAAACACTAACAAGAGAGATCTCCAGTGCTAATAAAACCTACACAATCCTTGAATGTTGGTACAACTGAAATAGTGAAGATCTTGCATTTAGCGGAATCCATGACAGAAGAGGAGAAATCTTGTTTCACCAAATTCTTTGAGGAGAGGAAAATAAAATTTTCTTGGTCATATGCTAGCATGCTAGGCGTAGATCTAGAACTCATTATGCATCATTTGTCATTACCACGTGGCACAAAATCAGTAAAGTAAAAACTGAGAAAGATGCATCCCCATATCGCCCTTCTGGTGAAAGCTGAGTTGAAAAAGCTATTAGAGGCAGGATTCATTAGATCTATTGACTATACCGAATGGATATCAAACATTGTTCCGGTATCCAAACCAGATAAGAGCATCAGGATATGCATGGACTTTAGGGACCTTAAAAAAGCCTATCCAAAAGATAATTTTCCTCTACCAAACATTGATTTGATTGTAGACTTGACTGTTGGGCATGAAATGTTATCACTTATGGATGGCTTTTCAGGATACAACCAAATAAAGATAGCACTTGAAGATCAAGTTAAAACAACCTTCACATGTCCTTGGGGAACTTTTTGCTGGAATGTGATGCCTTTTGGGTTGAAAAATGTTGGGGCTACATATCAGAGAGCTATGAATACCATCTTCCATGACATGATGCATACTTTTATGGAAGATTATGTAGATGATTTTTTGGAAAAATCCTACACTAGAGAAGGACACTTAGAGATTCTAGACAAAATATTCACAAGATTGGAGAAATTCAAGGTGAGGTTAAATCCCAAGAAATGTGTGTTCGGTGTAACATCAGCTAAAATTTTGGGATACATTGTCTCAGCTAAAGGCATTGAGGTGGATCCTGAAAAGGTCAAAGACATCATGGAAATGCCTCCTCCTAGTCCATCGGGAGATTTATTGCACAACTAGCTGATAAAACTCATCCTTTCAATCACTTATTACACAAAAATGTCTCTTTCAAGTGGGATGACAAATGTGAAGCTGCCTTCAGTCAACTAAAATAGTACCTAATGACACTTCCTGTGTTGATACCACCAGTCAAGGGAAAACCATTATTACTATACATTGCAACAACCAAGATATCTTTGGGAGCTTTATTAGCACAAGAAGACTCTACAAGAAAAGAACGAGCCATCTATTATATCAGTAGAACCCTAAATGGTTATGAGATCAATTACACCTTTATTGAGAAAGCTTTCTTAGCAGTTGTATTTGCTACACAACAATTAAGGAACTATATGCTAACTCACACCATCAAACTCATTGCCAAAATTGACCCATTAAAGTAATTACTTAGCAAAGTTGCTTTAACAGGGAGGTTATCCAAGTGGGTCATGATATTGAGTGAGTTTGACATCTAGTATGTGGACAAGAAAGCAATTAAAGGTCAAGCCATAGCAAATAAACTAGCTGAAGCACCATTGACAGATAACAATCCAATGAACATTGAATTCCCTGATAATGATGTCCTAACCATATCTACACAACAGTGGTTGCTATGCTTTGATGGATCTTATACACAACATGGATCAGGAGCCAGAATCTTGTTTTTTTTGCTGCAAGGATACACAATTTCACAATCCTACAGATTAATGTTCCCCTACACCAACAACACAACTGAATATGAAGCATTGATAATTGGAATCAAGATAACTGTTGAATGGAAAATCACAGAATTTCTAGTCTATGGTGACTCACAATTGGTCATCAACCAAGTCAACGATGATTATCAAACAAAGGATGACAAGTTTATGCCTTACAAGAGGATGGTGGATGATCTCAAGAAGTACTTTGTTGAGATCAAGTTTGCATAGGTTTCCAGAATAGAAAACAAAGCTGCAAATGCAATGGCCACCATTGCTTCTCTCTTTCAGATACCTAAACAACGAAGATGTTATGAATTCATGGTAGAACAAGTGTCCAACCTAGCCTATGAAGATCCAAAATCCCAAGTGATATGCCATATTGTTGACCCTAAAATCTCCCTCTATGGAGAAATTCATACCTACCTACAAGAAAATACCCTTCCAATTAACCTATCTCAAAACCAAAAATGAAACTTCATTCGACAAGCAGCTCGCCACACCCTAATAGCTTATGTACTTTATAGACGAAGTTTGGATGGTACTCTTCTTCAGTGTCTAGAATGTAATGAAGCTAAAATCGCTTTACAAGAGGTTCACAAAGGTATATGTGGCACACATTCAAGTGGCTTAACCTTAGCTAAGAAATTATTACGATTGGGGTATTACTAACCGAACATGGAGAAAGAGTCATTTCAATATGTCAAAAGGTGTTCCAAATGTCAAATTCATGGAAACTTGATACATGCACCGGCACAAGAGTTACATCCTTTCATAGCTACATGGCCTTTTTTCTAGTGGGGATTGGACCTTGTAGGAAAGATTCACCCCTCTTCCTCCAATGGACATAAGTTTATAATCACAACCACATAATACTTCACCAAGTGGATTGAAGTTGTTCCTCTAATCACTATCACCAGGAAACAAATCTCCTCATTTATCCTAAATTATCTCATATGTCGGTATGGTGTTCCTCAATCTATCATTACGGATAATGGCTGACCCTTTAAGAATCAAGATGTTCAAGAGCTTTGTGAAAGATTCCATATCCAACATCGGTTTTCTACACCTTACTATCCCCAAGGGAATGGCCAAGCAGAGGCCTCAAATAAGACTATCCTGAAGATTTTGAAGAAAACCGTCAATGAAGCTGGACATGATTGGCACATTCAAAAAAACCCGACATTGTGGGCTTATAGAAGCAGTATATGTACCCTGATAGGAGCAACACCCTATTATCTTGTCTATGGATCAGAAGCTATTTTACCTATTGAGGTTGAGATGCCATCCCTGCGTGTGTCACTTAAAGGGATGATTTTAGACGAGGATTATAAAGTATCTAGGCTACAAGAGTTAGAACTATTAGATGAATGCTGACAACATGTAGTTGATCACCTAAAATCCTATCAACAAAGGATATCTAGGAGCTACAATCACAGAGTAATACCTAGAGAATTTCAGGTAGGTGACCTAGTCTTAAAAGAAAATCCCCGTAATCAACAAGATCGAGAGAAGAAGGGGAAATTTGAACCTAATTGGTTAGGTCCCTTTGTTATAGTATTAGTTTTTGGATCATGAGCATATCAGTTATCCACACTAGAAGGGGATCTATTTAATGAACCCCTCAACAACTTGCATCTCAAAAGGTTTCACCCCTAGCTCATCCATTGCATTGGTAAAGATCTTGCAAAAATACAAAAAAAAAAAAAAAAAAAAAAAAAAAAATCAAAAAAATCAGAAAAAGGATTGAAAAATAGTAAAGAAAAAAAAGATCATCCTCTAGTGAAAACCACTTCAGTGGCGATTTGGGCAAGTGCCTTAGTGAAAACCTGGAAAATAGGTGCCTTGTGTCAAATCAACACTCTCCATCTATCTTGGGCTACGTGACTTGCTCTGCAACATGCATCCATCATGCTCCCATCTCTGCATTTGTCATGCTTCCATGTTCGCACCATAGCTTGATCCATTGTTTGTATCATGGTAACCCCTGGAACTACTTGGCCCATTCTAAATATTAGTTTGTCTTATCGTACATTCTCAAGGTCAAAAAATTGAAAATCCCAAAAACATTCAAAACATATCAAAATCCAAAAAACATCCAATGTTGGTGTAATTAATATTTAATTACACTTTAGCATAAGTTTAATTAGGCATATTTAATTCCTAAGTTATAGGTTGTTATCCTTATCTTGCTGAGCTATCTTTTTGCTCAAGATAAGATTAGGTTTATGCATCTTTGCTTTTATTAAGAAAATTATCTCTTGTAATTATTGTACTTCGAATATTATTTTGCACATCTTTATGCAATCTCTATTTTTTTTGTTTTTCTCTTCTGTGGAAGGCTTTTCTGGTTTTCATTTCAAATCTTGGTTTCTAACATGGTATCAGAGCCTCGATTTGTAGCCCCTTCTTAGCTTTTTTGGAGGAATACATTATAGAGCTCATTCAGGGTCCCTCAAGGGTTTCATTCCTTGAGTACATTTATGCAACGTCTTGAATCGGATCGGGGTTTTCCATTGGATTCAAAGCACTGGAAAAAGTCAGAAATGGCTTTTATTTCATTCATTTTGGTCACCGTTTGCTAGATCTACGAGGGTTTCAAGCTCGGTGATTTTTCTGATAGATCTGGGGGTCGCCTAATTTTCGGAGCTTTTTGGGCCCAAACAGACCTCGCCATTGGATTCAAAGCACCCAAAAACCCCTATTTTGATATCAAATTTGTCTGATTTGGACACAGTCATCTGGAGAGGAAAAAAAATTATCCTGAGGGCCATACGGCCCCTAGGCATAGTTTTCGAGGCATCGAATTTTGAAAAAAAAAATTAAAATTAAAAAATCAAGATTTTTGGTGGAAATTTTACGCGGCCAGTTTAAATCAACCAGCCACCGCCACTCCACCAAGCGGCCACCATCGCTCCACTCACCTGCCACCACCACCAGTTTGTTCAGCCCACTGCACCACCATTCCACCATTGGCGGTCTTCCACCTGCCGCCAAGAAAGCGCCGCTCCACCGGCCCCTTAAGCCCCCGCAGTCTCCCTACTCTAGCCTTGGTCGTTTGGAGAACCAGGAGATCCAAGATAAGCCCAAACCGCTTCACCAGCCCTCTGTGTGGTCACATGGGCGACCAAACACTTTGGCCCAGCTCCCTACGCGCTAGCTCCTAGTCCTACATGCGACCAGGGGCCGAATTTTTTTAGCCCCTGAGGGTTGCAGATGGCCAAATAGGACTTTTTTGGAGCACTTTCACGGAAACGAGCGTAACTTGGGCATACAACGTCCTTTTTTTGCAAACGAGATATTGTCAGAAAGATGTTTTGATGCTCTATGTAATGGTGCAGGTTTGGTTTTCTGGTTTTTCTTTTTGATGTATTTTTCAGCCTTGGAAGTCAAATGTTTTTTTTTTATTTTCACTCCAGGAGACGTATCTTTTGACTCGCTTATCTGTTTTTTATGATTTTTGCGGCGTTGGAAAGCTGGTTTCAGCATCTATTCAGATCTAAGGTTATTTATAGAAGATGTGTACCTTATTTTATGCATGCATTCATTTTTTTTTCGTGCACTAGGTTTGCATTTTCTCTTATGTTTCTATTTTTTTCTTTCTCTCCTTCTTCCATCATTGGGTATTGTAATAACGAACTAATATAAAGTTCCATTAAGGGGGGTTCTTGTATCCATCCTTCGTATTGGTGACAAATCTCATGATTTTGTCTGGTTTCATGTTGTTTCTTTTAGCTTCTTTCTTGCTTAGCTGGACACATCTTTGGTTTGCATTGGTTCACACTTCACATTGGGATTTTATGGTTCTTGATCCGCATTGGTTCAGATATTTTTCAGTTTGAAGGCCATGTTTTTATGGTTAATGTTCCAAAATCTTGATGGTACTCGTCTTATGGGGCAGTTTTAGTTTCCGTTTGGCATTGGCTTCAAGGACACAATTTCCAGATTTTGTCATCATTATGGGTGGCTTCATCCTTTCATCTACTGTTGCTTACGGATTCCAGGGTTGATCCAGTATGTGAGTTTCCAGTGTTCCTTGGCATCGAGTCTATTGTTGCATTTGTGATTCTGTTTTTGGTTTCAGTTGTAGACAAAAGTATTTTTCCTTACTTGTCAGATTTGGGGTTCTACTGTTGCTTCATCAGAGTTCTTCCAGTGATTCTTTGCAGCAATTCATCTCATTGAGGAGGGGTTTTTCCCACTGGGTTTTCTCTCTCTTTGTATTTGTACATGGGTACCTGATCAGGCCTTTGTTGTCGGTACCCATCTCACATCATTTGCATAATAATTTTGCTTCTCCCTAAGTTGCACTTATGGGGGGTGTTGGTGTAATTAATATTTAATTACACTTGAGCATAAGTTTACTTAGGCATATTTAATTCCTAAGCTATAGGTTGTTATCCTTATCTTGTTGAGCTATCTTTTTTCTCAAGATAAGATTAGTTTTATGCATCTTTTCTTTTATAAATCAAATTATCTCTTGTAAATATTGTACTTTGAATATTATTTTGCACATCTTTATGCAATATCTCTTCTTTTTCTGTTTTTCTCTTCTGTGGAAGGCTTTTCTGGTTTGCATTTCAAATCTTGGTTTCTAACATTCAAAACATATCAAAATCCCAAAAACATTCAAAACATATCAAAATCCCAAAAAATTCAAAACATGTCAAAATCCAAAAATAGGTCAAAAAGTCAAAAAGTCAAAAACATAGTCTTCATTCGAACTACGTCATCTCTGAGCTTTGAACGTAGGAAAGGGTGATATTTGATTATCCCCTGAGACATTTAGGTCAGTCTTTTAGGTGTCCATTATGTTCATATTTTCATCTTGTAAATCTTGGTCGTGTCTCCAGTCAAACTACGCAGTCTCTGCATGTATAACGTAGGCAAGGCTAATCTGTTGATCAGCCCTCGAGGCCCCTAGGATAGCTCTTTAGGTTAGGTCTTGGTCATCATGGTCATGTCTCACCCTAGACTAGGGGGAAAATCCTGCACTCACTAGGGGAAAATAAACTTTGAGCTTGAAGCAACAGGCAAATAGTTGTCAGACCAAAGTTACAAACGCAAACTTCAAATGAATAATGATCTTTCTGAATCAAGGGTTTATCACGTTAAACACGAAAGTTCAAATTGTTCTACTTTAATTTTTGATATCATATCTCTCGATTCCTCGATGATGTATCGAACTAGAGGAGCAAGGAAGGAGTATGATTTTTCTTTTTCTGTTGCCTGTGAGTTTATCATTATTACTATGCAAGTTGTCGCGAGATGTGCGCTACTGTAAAGTATCACTGATGACATTCTAAATTTGCATAGGAAAAAGATTAACTCTTGTCTATTTACGCAAGCGATGCTCAAGTCATCTCGGTTTAATTATACTTACATGCTTGTGTTAACTTGCAATTTTAAAACATCATGGAAGTGTTACTCAGGTCATCTTGGTCTAAAATATGCCATTGATGCTTGTACTCACTTTCAACATTTTAAAGGGCCAATGATGATAAAAAGCATGAAAAATTGGTTAATATAAATGACAACTTTTGAAAATGAGATTTGCATAGTTAAGTTAGACTGCATTCATGTTAGTATTGCATGTGTATTTATGGGGTTTTTCAATGCTGAAACAATTTCACAATGGTGTCATCTCTATTATTAATGGATTGAGTACACTAGACATTAACCAAAAACACATCATTCTTAAATTTAGTTGCACATCAGTTGCATCATCATTTGCATATCTTAGAAAACATTCTCATCTCATTTACATTCATACATTCCATCATGATATTTGCATCATAAAATACAAGAGAAAATAATAAAGGACATACATTGCATATCATTTTCAACATCAAAATCATGTCATCCACTACGCTTAAATAAGTGAGTCTCTTCAGATTTCCAAAAAGGGTGGGAAATATGTTAGAGTTATGAAGCTTAAAATATCAATCTACTGTAGTTTTCCCACAACTTTTGGAAGTTGGATAGACTCACTTATTCAAGCTTAAGGCTTTGAAAATTTTAAGTCATGCACATTCCATCATTTGCATCACAAATCACATCACATTGCATAATCATAATAAATCAAATCATGTTGCATTACACATCATAAACCACATCACATTGCATAATCATAATCATCTCATCACATGGCATAATCATGATCACAAATACATTCATTGCCTAATCATTATCATCACATAGAAATTAAATAAAGTCACAACATTGCATATCATAATAGGGAAATCAAATGCATCATAATCACTGTTGCATATCATATATCATCAAAAATGTCATAATTTCCACGTGTACAAGGATATCCAAAAAATAGGATGAGATACATCAAAATACAAAAGGGCACTATATCATGAGAAACACATCCTCAATCTCACAAAAGGTGTATACACAATGTCTAAGGAACATCACAAAATGCTATGTCGAGCTCCCACCAGATGTTGTTGCTCTCATGGAACTGGTACCCCCTCTACCCGATGGACCTGCACCTGGATCTCTCCTATCTCCAGGAAATGGCTGTGTGACACCCATGCTCATAGTCC
Source organism: Sequoia sempervirens (assembly GCA_007258455.2). Taxonomy (NCBI): domain Eukaryota; kingdom Viridiplantae; phylum Streptophyta; class Pinopsida; order Cupressales; family Cupressaceae; genus Sequoia; species Sequoia sempervirens. Next base: position 244,066,367 of record VDFB02058242.1, on the reverse strand, counting down.
GAGAACGAGATCTGCTAGAACAAGACTATATGAAACTCTCTCGTCGCTCATGAGGAACCAACTCATGATATTTATCTCTATAAAACTGCAACTCCTGAGAAATGTGTCGAATCTCTCTGAAGAAGTCTGATGTACCTGCAAATGGTGTCATCTGCTATATCCTCTTGGCAATGGCCTTAGCTTGCTCTTTCCGATGTCTAAAGGCATCCCTCTCTGAAGTAAGTATGATCATCTATGACTGCAACTGTTGTATCTGCTGCCTATTTGTCCCTCTATTAGTCCTCAAAATATCAATCTGTGCCTGACACTGTCCTAACTCATCCTGAAGGGACACAATTTGTGCTTGAGCCTATGCTATCTCACTCTGAAATGACTGAACCTTTGCCTGCAAAGCTGCTATCTATGCTAACTACTAATGTGAGGGTATCCCAATCCGAATTCTGGGAAGCACCGCCTGAGCTACGGTGATGCTCCTCCTGCACCTCAAAACTGCAAAATCCAATGGATGACTATCATCTGCACCACCATCACTCTCCCCACCATCATCACCTTTGTAACCACCCTCTGTACCATCATCATCACCTCTACAAGCACCATTCCCACCATCATCACCACCCTTGTCATCTCCTCCCTCTCCATCAACTAGTGGTATTGGCTCCTCTGGATGAGTAAATCTAGGAAAGGGATGCATGTGGAAGAACTCTAAATAATCCTCGATCATCCTGGCATCTGTAATATATGGAACATAATCCCATAAACCTAGGGTCAAGGTATAGTACTCTATACAAGCTGCCTCATATGATACACAGGGGACCCACTCTAAAACATCATGTCATCACCGTGCATAATGGGAAACTCCTAGGGGCATCCCCTGAACCCGTCCAAACTATTGACATACTCATAGATACAAGTAGCACTCAAGCACAACATGTTTCCGCCCAATCAGATAGTGAGATAATAACATATATGGCATCTCCAACTGATCCTCTGGCCACTGCTCACAATCCAAGTATGGCCACCATGTGAAAGTCTCCAAATCATCCAGTACACGCCTCCAATAGGCAACCTTGCCCAACTTATGCTAGACATGTGGACCACTATAACTGAAAACATAGGGTCTCCCTGGTGGTCGATGTCTCTCTCCCATGGGTCGAGTGATGGCTATATGCTCCCATGCCCAGGTCTGCAATAATGTGATGCCACATGACAGACTCATCGCTCTGTAATAGACAACCTTGTGCAAATATCGATATAAGTGGGCTAACATACATGAGCCCCAGGCATACCTCGTACCATCAAGTGTCATCTACAATAGTACACAACCCCAACCTGCTAAAAATCCCTTTGAACTACAATCAGGACAAAGGAATCCACCAATGAATCTGAAAAGTACACATGGTAAAGGATCATATCTGCTAATCATCTTTGTACAAGGGATCCATTAGCCCATAACATGATCATCTCGACATAATCTTCATAATGCAGCTATCCCACACCGCTCTATCTTATCGTACACTACTATCTCTCCCATCACTGGAATCCGTAGAATACGATAGACATCCTCGGGAGTCACGGTCATCTCTCCAATCAGTAAATGAAACATATTATGATCATTGTGCCATCTCTCTGCCAAAGCTATCAATAAACCTCTATTGATTCTATATTGTGGTATGTCTAACAAGGAAATCAACCCACAACGGGAGATAATCTCTAAGTCGGCTGATGACAACCGACGGACCATGTTCTAGGTCTTCAGGAATTTCTCTTGAGACTGGAGTTCATCTCCATCTCCCTAATCATGAGCACAAATCAGTCAATCAATGTCATGTTCAATCAAGCTAATGCGCAGTCATTCAAATTAAATCAATCAAAACAATCAACAGATCTCATTCAATCAACCCATCGTTCCTCGCCTATCATGAGGACGACCTGCTATCAATCCACCCATCGTTCGTTGCCTATCATGAGGATTATCTACTATCAATCAACCCATCATTCCTCACCTATCATGAGGATGATCTGCTATCAATCAACCCATCATCCCTCGCCTATCATGAGGATGATTTGCTATCTATCAAACTATCGTTCCTCGCCTATCATGAGGATGATCTGCTATCAATCAAGCTATCATTCCTCGTTTATCATGAGGACGATATGCTAGCAATCCTACAATCATTCCTTGCCTATCATGAGGATGATATGCTATCAATCCTATTATCATTCCTCGCCTATCATGAGGATGATACAACACTAGTTCTATCATTTGATTCTCGCCTATCATGAGATCAATTCATCACACAAAACATCAATCGAGCACTACACATACCACAATTTGACTAAAATCAATCTTGAACATGACAAAAACATGTTTTCCAAGCTTGCAAGAAGCGCCACTTGGGACCCCAAAGGCACCAAAACAAAGTTCAACTTCAAAAACCTCCATTTTAAAGCTTACAAGAGGTGCCAAAACAGTGTTGGAGGCCAAAAAATTGAATTCCAAGCTTACAAGAGGGGCTACTTGGTACCCCAAAGGCGCCAAAACTCTAAAACCACCCAAAAACATGCATTTTCACCCTTGCAAGAGGCACCATTTGGGACCCCAAAGGCATCAACACTCTTAAAACACATGAAAGCTTGAATTTCAAGCTTGCAAAAGGCACCATTTGGGACCCCAAAGGTGCCAAAACTTTTCAACATGCTCAAAAACACTAAAAACCGACAAAAACATCACCCGAAAGTGCATAAATGACATCCCATAAGCTACAAAATCTATCTATGACATTCAAAATACCATTAAAAGGAAAGAAAATGACTAACAAAGAGGTTTCTCATAAAGCGTATCGTAGGTCCAGAGGCAGCAAGCTGATCAGGTTGGCAAAGACGCTCAAAATGATGCTTGTGGTATGGGATCACCATCTTCCTCTAAGCTCTCCAATCTTCACCTTCTCCAAACTCAAAATGTAAAAATGAATCCCATTTTTACCATCTTCACCTTTTAGGAATAAAATGGAGGGAATTATGGTGGGATTTATTTCCCATTTTTACCAAAAAGGAGGGGTAATTAATCAACACTATTCAAAGAAAGAGCTTGCAACTCAATTTTGAGAGATAAATCATCTCTGACATCAAACCTTCACCGAATCGACATTGGATCATCATTGCATCATCACAACACTTATCACATCATTCAACACTTCATTTTCACATCCTTATATTCACCGATTTATCTCTCAAGGGGGCATAATATCCATCAATACCTAAAATTCAAAGCTTGGGGCATTGAAATCTTGCATTGTCTGGGGCATTGAAATCTTGCATCTCTGGGGCATCAAAATCTCACATCATCTGAGCATCGACATCAAAATCTTCTTTGAATTAACGTGTAAACACATCACTTCAAAGAGGGGCAAAATGTATACACCTGAAAACGGTCATCATATTCAATTAATTAAATACAACCTATTTGATTAATGCTTCAACTACATATAAATAAGGTCTTACTTTATTTATATTATTCACTTTCCTTTTAATTCTCCTAATTCACATTCTTCTAAATTAAATAAACTAAAAACCCTAAACATGTTTATTTAATTAATCTTCCTTAATCCTGATTAAGAATTAGAGCACATTTCTACAACTTTTTGTGTGCCACCTCATAAAGGTCACATGAAAATAAATAAGCCTAATTATTAATTAGAATTATCCTCACACACTTCCACCAATGAGAAAAGGCACATGGATTTATTCCCCCACACTTCCAACAAATTTGGAGCACATGGGTCTTTGTTTCACACACTTGGAATCCCACACATTTGGCATGCTTCCAATTGGTCAAGGGATTCTCTTCACACACATGGCATGTTGTCCTTGGTCAAGGAGACAACATCCTCATTCCTTTCATCTCCACCGTCTATCTTTTATCCTTCAAATCTAGACCGTTGATGGGTGCCACCTCACAAAATGCTTGAGAAACCCTATAAATACACCCTCTTGCCTTAGCATTTAGGATCCACCTTTTGAGTAATGTTATAATGCTATTTTGAGATACAAATTGGAATAGTGTTATAATGCCATTTTTCATCCACACTTTGAGTATTGTTACCATGATGATTTTTTCGTAGGATCTTGGAGCTTTCATGGAGTCTTATACTTAGTTTTCATATCATGTGTTACTTTGCATTCTCATCTTAGATTAATTAATTGCTTCATAGTTACATTTTATCATCTCCATTGCATCATAGTTACATTTTAGATTAGTTTTTTTTATGTTTGCATTTAAGCATATGCATAATCATGGATAGTTCACTATAGCTACATATCTTCTCACTCATCTCCACTTGTTCATCTATCATCAACATCATCCTTCGTTTATCTTTGCATCCATTATCCTTTCCATCATTTTGTTTCATTTAGAAGCATACCACTAATCATTCCAGCACATATTTGCATACCAATAATCCTTCCACCGCACATTTTCACCTAGAAATCATCTTAGCTTGCATATGAAGCATCAAATCTCATTTTCTAGGTAGTCATTTTAACAACCTTTGTGCCCATAGAAATCTAAGGGCCAAACGGTTTAATAAATCCCTAGAAATAGAGGACAATGATACGTATTTGAAAGATTTGATTGTATTACAAATAGAGTAGTTTTACTTGCTTCAAACTTTGAATGTAAACCATCTCATTAAGGTTTGTGTTGACATTAGAATAACTCTCTACACATTTTGACACACGCACAGTTCTGATTTTGATTTCTAAAAGTAGGATGAGGTGTTTGAACTTTGCCAATGGATGATGGACCACTTATGATGCATCTTGGGAGTCTAATTGTTTCATTCTCAAAGGATTTGTAACTAGTTTCGTATTCAATTTTTTATTTTCAGCAGGAAACAGAGAAAAAGTGGTAGGCTTGAAGAAAAAGCAACTAAAAACTTGTCAACTGCGACCAGATTATGGTCAAGTGCACTCAGATTAGAAAAAAAAATACAGTCATAATTTTCAAGTGTGTCCTCTGTGTGTATTTTGTCAAATTGGTGAATTGCATAGGCAAAAGTGCACTTTTTTGTTAAAAGTGATGAGTTTTTTTGGCAAGTACACTAGATTTTTTTTGTCAAATGCGGTACAAAAAGATCAAATGCGACCAGTTTTTAGTCAAGTGCTCTTAAATTATCAAAAGCAATAGATTTTTACCAATAGCAAAGAGCAAGAGTGATATATTTTTGGCAAGTGCTCCTCATCTACACCAAGGGAGGGCACTAGACCTGTTCCTCCTTCACACGTCTCCCTTGCACCTATAGTATGCACTAGTGTTCCATCTCCTCCAAGTGACATATAATGTACCTCATACATAGATGTGTCTAGGCAAGCCCCCTCTATATCTCCCATAGGACCAAAACATGTATGCCCACATGTAGTGCACTGATGAGGAACACATGTATGCCTCAATGATGATGTTGGACTAGTATCAACTGAAGCATGAGGAGTTCCACCATCTAGAAGCTAAGCACATTTTTTAGAGTAAAGGTTTTAACTTAATTATGTTAATTAAGTTACCTTTATTCCTCTATTTTTATTTATTTTTAATGCATGTTAATCATTCTCTCCTTTTACAATCATTGGGTTATTGTAATAAATGAACTGAGATAAAGTTCCATCAGGGGGGTTTCTTGCATAATAATCTGATTAGTAGGTGCATGCTTTTTTAGTCTCCCTAAGTTGCACATATGGGGGGGTGTTAGTGTAATTAATATTTAATTACAGTTGCATAACTTTACTTAGGTAATATTTTAATTCCTAGGTTTATTATTAGATCATCCTTATTTTGTTGAGCTATCTTGTTGCTCAAGATAAGATTAGGGTTATGCATACTTTTCTTTTATAAGCAAATCATCTCATGTAATTATGAATTCCTGAATAATAATATTTTGCACATCTTTTGCAAAGCTCTTGCTTTTTTTTATTTTCTCTTCTGTGGAAGGCTTTTCTGGTTTGCACATCTAATCTTGGTTTCTAACATTTTTTTTATATAAAAAAAAAACATTTTTTATCAAATAAGCCCAATTATGCATGTGCAGCGATGGCCATTTAGCCGTCAAATTTAGGTTCGTATTTTTGCTACAATGGTCATATGACCGTCAAATTTAATCCAGCACTGTGTTTTTCTCCCTTTGGAGCTGTTTTCTTCTAGAGGTCATAACTTTGGCATGCGATATCATTTTTTGGAAAACGAGATATCATCAGAAAGTTGGTTCCGTTAACTTTCTAGTGGTGTGGGTTTCATCACCTATTTCTGTTGCTGGTGCATTCTACAACCAGTTGAAGTCAAAGGAGCTATTTTCACTCCTGAGCTTGTAACTTTTGATCAGTTTCTCCATTTTTTGAGATCTCAACAACGTTGGAACCGTATTTCAGAGCTCTTCAGTTCCATCCATGCAATTTTTCCAGATTTCACTCCAGGTATATTTTATTCAGTTTTTTGTGTTTTCACACTCCAGTGAATTACTTGGACATATTAGCCCTTGGGAACTTCTTGTTTGCATGGGATGCTTCATTTTTGGTTGTTCTTCATGTATTTCCATTTTTTGTCCTTTGTGGGCATTTTGAGCATTATTTATAAGAAACAATTTCTATGTAAACACACTGAGATAAAGTGCCACACTATTATACATGTATTATGGGGATTTTGCACATAAGGTTGTGCCATATTTTGTACTCGCACTGTATTATAAAGTGCAATGGGGGGTTGTGTAGTGCCTTTGTTTTTTCCATCACACCCTTCTCTAGTGAGTGTCCCTCCATGACGACAGTGGATCCATATGATTCCAGCCTCATGCATGTGTGCTTTGTTTTGCACACCACTTTTTTAGTTGCAGGTGCTTTCTTGTGCACTTTCAGATGTTTTTTCTTCTCCTTCATGCACTATAGGGTGTTACACAAAATTTCAGTGGATTTGTCAGGCTCTCCCAGTCAGCATTATGGGGGGGTATTATACTATTTGTGCTAATGCTTCCTTGGTTTCGCCTTGGAAGGAATCTTCCATTCTCAGTTGATCAGTTTTTTTCAGACTATTGGTACTTGTGCCATCTATATCTTCATTCCAAGCGTTTTCCTTTGTTTTCCATTTGATTTGAGTAGTGTCATTTGGGGCACTCATGTAGATTGTTGTATTCTTGATCCTAATCATCCTATCTTCAGAGGAGGTTCTTGAGCACCATAGCAGTCATCTTTTAACAGTTGTTTGCAGCTTCTTCTACTTCAGTGATGTTCTTCATGTCTTGTGCATCTCTTTTTGGAGTAGAGTTTTTCCCATGAGGTTTTCTCTATTTCTCCACTTCATAGAGATTTGGTTGTATTCGGGTACCTCATCAGGCCTAGTTGTCGGGACCCTTGTTTGCTTTCATGCATTGTAGTTACCTTTGCTTTCTTGCACATGTTTGTAGCTGCACTCTTGTTCATCTTAAGGGGGGGTGTTAGAGCAAAGGTTTTAACTTAATTATGTTAATTAAGTTACCTTTATTCCTCTCTTAAGATTTCACTTTTAGGTTTTGCATGATCTCCTTTTAAGGATTAATCTTTGTAATTATTCCATTCAGACAATGCAATCTCTCTTGAAACTTGCAGAGCACCCTATCTGTGACAGGTTATTTGCATGCAAGTGATCTTTGGGTTCTGTGAAGTTGGATTTCACAACTTCTACAACAATATGATGACCATGTAATAAAATGTCCAATCAAAGAGTTTAGGTCCAAGAGTCTATGTTGGGTTGCATCATCAACAAGGTCTGGATGGGGTGTTGGAAGTGGGGAACATAGACTAGGAGGGGAAACATAGGTACCTTGTGTAATATGCATTTCCATAGGTCTATGTTGGGGCATGCCCATACCCACTCCCTAAAAATTCCTAAAATCAAAATAGTTTACATGTATTCCTAAAAAAATTCTACATATAATTTGCAGAGAAAGTATAGAGGGACATCGAGGTTGTTGTTGGGTGGTTTGTCAAAAACCATCCACCAATGTCTCCAAAATTTTGCAACTATGCCTAGATGGTTGCACCATTTTATGGAAAATTTAGTTTTGTGTAATGGTACATTTTGTCATGTTCTTCGATCCACAAAATGTTGGGTTGAATTGGCTTTAAATATTTATAATCTTTTGATGTCCTCATATGACAAACCATTTTCATATTCTAACCTCTTTTGATCTCTCCAATCTTAAAATGTAGCATGCTTCTAGGTGATGTCCCTAATATGAGAGATTATGGCTTCTATACTTGGGGTCACTACTCACAAATGTTCATGGGTACGACATCTCTCAGCTACGATTGTCAATTCAGTTAAATTTATTTCAATTAAGTCTTGAATTGTAGGATGGTTTGTTGGAGATTTTTCTAAGCCTTGTTCAATTTTAACCCTATTGTAGATTAAAAATTTATACATTAACATTCTTTTCAAATACTTCCTAAAATTTCAACAAAAAAACCTAATATTTTGTTAAAAAATCATATAAAGAAATCAAAATAATTAAAAAATTATGTTTTAACATACCAAAATGGCATGAATTCATAAAGAGAGGTTGGAGGAGGAAAATAGTCACTATTAAAATGGTTGTTTGCAACATTTAATCCTTTATTTATACTGTTAAAAAATAGATATCCATTTTCTAAACAAATATCTATTTTGGAGAGCACGTTAACTTTTTAAAATATGACATTTATTAATATTTTGTAAGGGGGAAATCAATGGTATTAAATGAGATAAATGTAATGAATCAAAAACAATCTAATTCAAAACAAGAATCAAGATATATGCCCATTACTAACGAAATGAAGCTACAAAATTAAGGAGATCAAGAACGTAATTGAAATAAAATAATGAAAATGAAATCCAAAACAAAGTAGCTTTACCATCCCGTGTTGGAGTGTGTTCATGAAGATGTTGGATTTTTCATATCAATGCAAAGCCTCCATTGTGTGTGCAAAAGCTCAAAGAACATGCATGTTTTGATCGAAGATATGTGGAAAACTTTATCAGAATATCAATTAAGATCTCTACATTACTTCGTTGTGTAAATGATATTGATTCTTCAATCATTTTTGGAAAGAAAGATGGTTGTTTTATAAAAAATTTGTTTCGAAATGAGCACTCAATATAGCGTAGTAGAATAGTCTGATCAACGGTTCAAAACCGTTGAGAGGATTTAGATGGGAATAATCAGTGCATTTTGATTACGTAATTGGTGTGATTGAAGAAATTGATTGATTTGTTAGGGAATAGTAATTTTCTCAATAATGAAAGTGGGTGAGGATAATTAATTAAATGATTTAATTAATTAATCTTTTTGAGTTGAACGTGCAAATCAAGTTTAAATTTTACAAACAAAGTTGCATTTCTTTTATTTGATTTTTGATGGTGTTATGAATAATTAAATTCAATTATTCAAATTTGGGGGAAAGTGATTTAATTCAATTATTATGTTTTAATAATTTAATTGATTTAGGGGAATAAAGTGAATTAGTGACATAATCAAATAATTGATGTTATTAATTAATTAGGAGGAACAAAAGTTAGATTAGGACTTTATTAAATAAATATAATTTATTTAATTTGGTCAAAAATGGTGAAAAAGTGAATTAATTAAATAATGTCATATTATTCAATTAATAGCAAAAATTAGGGTTTTTGATGTGAAATGCAATGATATTCAATGATAACGATGTCGAAGATAAGAAAATGTCATTTATGATGTGCGATAAGTGTTAGGTCAATTTTACATGTCTACAAATATATATATAATATAATATATATAATATAATATATATATATAATATAATATATATATGACATTATATATATTATATATAATATATATAGTTATAATATATATATTATATATTTATTAAATTTATATATATCATATATAATATATATTATACATAATATACATTACATATATTACTATATTAATATTAATATGACAAGTTGATATTATATTAGTGATATTATATTATTTATAATATAACCAATAATGGATATCCGATATTGATATCAGATATTTGTTTCAGGTCAATATGACTTTTTTTCGTATCAGATATCCGTTAATAATGAATATCTATTTTGCTTTAGTTTTTCTTCAATTTTTCCATAGCAAAATATACTTTTTACCAACCCAACCAAAAAGTCAAATGTGATTTATGCACTTTTCACTTCCTCATGTTGCATTTTTTTTACATCACCACTGTTTGGCCCCTCATGATCCTACACAAACCCGAAGGCTATAAATTTCTTTTAACAAAATATACTTCATGAAGAACAATAGGAGAGAGCAAGGAACATACTATAGAATATCAGTTTAATATATCTTCAATATTAGCAATACTTCTAATCATCATCTTAATATATTATTATAAAACGAACTCTACTGAAAACAACAATACTTAACCATCAAACAAGGCATGACATCCAATCATGAACTTCAACAATACCACCATAAATCAATGATAGCCCAAATTGAATGTTGTCAATAATGATAACCAATTCCAAAAAATAAACACTACAACAATCTCTCCAAGTACTCACATCAAAGAAATAAAATTCCAACAATCTCCCTTACTTCTCATGTGTTGACAATAATAACAACCATAACCAATTCACCAAGTGTTGTCATCAACCACTACCAAAAATCTCACCAAGTGTTGAAATCAATGATAACCAATTCCAACATATTCATTAATAACTATCAAATCAAGCTTAATGCAAGTGTGGTATGGAATGAAATTTGCCACCTTTGGCTAAGAAAGTGTCAAAATATTATTCCCTCAAATTTGGAGGGCTTCTCAGTATTTGTGGTGGCATTCCAAAGTAGAGTTTTTGACACCTTGGGAAAGTACCTTCTTAGAATTGCACCCTAGTGACACTTGGCATTAGTAGACAACTAGTTCCTATTAGGAGCTTTCGTATCCATTCTTGTGGGTTTACAGGTAATAAGGTAGGCAATAACACTCCTTTGCATAGACTGCAATCTCAAAATTCTCCCAAGCTTGTGCACATATGACATGTGGCATTGCCTCGTGTCATGTATACTTTGTTTTCCTTTAGCATTCCCCTTAGGGGAATACAATGTAGGAATCATAACTACATAAGCTTTCAGTACCACTCTTGGGGTTGCATTACAATAATAAAATGTAATAATAACATGCAAGCTACTAAACAACCAATCGAGCACCTTCCATAATTATTCAGGTTCAAGGTACTCTTTAGCTTGTGCCAATTTGACACATGGCATTGTCAAGTGTCTTTCTCAATACATTTTATTTTTGGGGGAGAGCAGCATAAATAGTCATTGTAAAGTAAATCTAACATAAATCCTATAGACCCACTCTAGGGTCCAAACCTAATGACTTCTTCTTAGAACTTCTAACACCATTTTAGAGACATGCTTTTAGGGACCTCCCTTAGAGGATTATTCCTTAAAATTGGACAATGTCGCACATTCCACATCCTTTTTTGGGGGAGGGAAACATTGTGGTGCTTAAGGATTTCAATACATCTATCTTGTAGAGCATACAAAATAGATTATGATAAGAATTAGTGATTTTCAGGATTAAGATAAGAATCTCTAGATTGTGTGAAGGGTATAACATCTCACATCATATTGTACTCTATTCCATATTTTTTTGAGACACACCCAAACAACTACCTCACCAACTATGTGTGTAAATACAAGTCATCCAAAATTAAACATGTTGGTAGCTTGGGACCCCAAAGCGCTCCTCCCTTGACCTTTGTTGTGAATAATTTTTGTAAAATCCTCAAATTTGAGGAAATTAGATGAATCTATTTGGATGATTTCTCATTCCTTTTTGCATGCATAGTTTTCTAGAATGTCTTCTACCAAATTTTCTTCCCTATAGCAATGTGCATTTGCTACTAAAGTGAAACCCTCTAGGAGCTCCCAAACTAATTTCAATATGTAAGAGATGGTCCAATTGTTTTCTTACCAGTTCTTGCAAACATTGATAATATTCAGGGAATCTCATTTGATGTGAATATTTTTTAGCTGCATGATGTGTGCAAGCTTCACACCTACTAATAGGCCATGCACCTCTACTACATTATTTGTTCCTATAGATAACTTTAGAACCAAACCCTTTAACTCTCCTTTTTCATTGGACTTAATTATGCCTTAATAATCCCTATTTTACATCTACAAGCCTAATAAATTACATTTTTTGAAGGGGAAACCTGACAACAATTAATTCCAACATATAATACTTTACCTTGAGTAATGTGTGTTCTAGGAATAGTGATCTAGGACCCAATGGGTGAATGGTTCCTCTCTAGGCCTTTCAAACTAAAATTAAAAAAAACATGTTTTTCGTGGTACTTTAATGTCCCCGAATTCAAATTTTAATGTCATCTTGTGATGTTTAATTTTTGGGAAATTAAGGATAGATAGGTCTACAAATATAGGGTTATTTTATCAATTCAAATCCTATAAAATTCATGAGAGAATCAATTCAAGTTTACAAGAGCAAAGATTATGATCAAGGGAATTCAAGAGCAGATTTATTAGTGATTTATTGCAGCAATCAAGATCTCCAACATCATGTCAAAGCCTTTTGCAATCGTGTATGTTTTTGGAGCTAACATTGTGATGTAGGTTTCAAAGATCCAAGTCAAGCATTCAAGTCAAGATTTAAGTGTCAAGATCCACATCCATTGAAGTCATTTTGTGGAAGATGTAGATCAAGATTTCAGTCCTTCAAACATTTATTCAAGGGTTTGGTGAGTTGCAACATAACACTTGTTCATTCATCATTCCTTTCATGTTTGATTATTTAAATTCAAGGTTTAGTTACCAAAATGGTGTTTGACCAAGGAAAACTCTCATCCACCAAAAATAAATGTTTTATCCTCTGTGAATGTGCAGGTTTATAGGCTGAAGAACAATTGAATATCTATCAAGTTGTAAAATTGGAAATGTTGTCAAAGTTGTAAAAAGTTGTCAACATTGTTGTCAATTCACAAAATCTCACCTACAAACCTTATTTTTGACTATCCAACATTGAAATTTAAATCAAATAGAAGCTACAAAATAGCACCAATGGATCCTAAAAGCTGAGAAAAACCTTTGCACATAGACCCATTTGCCTATGGGCGAATGAGTCCCAGGTAGCCTCCTAAATCTGTATTTTGGTGATAGGTACACATCACTCTGCCATTTTAGATCTACCACCACTTTGTTGTTTCTGTCTATATTATGCTTTAAATTGATGTTTCAAGTTTGAATGGGCATAATTGAGTTATTTTAGTATTTTTTAGTTTTCCTCCCAAAAGTGTTGTTCAGGCTAATACCCTTGTCCTCCCTCAATCATAAGGAAATCAGTAGATTCCCTCATTGAGTTGACTCACCTAAGGGTTGTAAGTCAATTCTTTGTGTGGATCTCATTTCCTAATGAAAATAGGAAAATAGGTCCATCACACCATCCTAGCACACACATCATTTTGGTGAACCCTATTTTTCTATGTTTCATTGTGGTGAACCCAAATTTTGAACATCATAATTTTTTATTTGGAACCCTAGATCTAGATTTTCATTCTCTTACATTAGTTTTCACCTTTATATCTCTAAAATTTGCATTAGTTTTATTTGCAATTTAGGGTATTAAGGTGCATTTTTGCATTGTTAAAATCTAAACATTCAAAAAAATTGGTATAGTATTAGACTCATTTTGCATAGTGCATACATAACATTTTATGATAAATCACTTAAATTAAAAAATTGAATGAAAATTGTATCTCAAATTAGGTATTTTTTTCTTCTGATTTAGCATCATTTCACACTTGCATTTAGATCTGATTTTCCAAAAATCTAAAACTGTAACTACTTGTTTACAACCAAAATTTGGAAACATAAATATCAACTCAAAAATTTGTAATTTAATTTTTAAAAACCCTGACAAAAGACCCATTCATCCATGGGTGAATGAGTAATTAATAAATCCTATTTCTAACTGTCTAGGCACTAAAAACTCTTTTTCTACATTCTGCATCTCTGCATTCAAGTTTCTATTTAAGTTTCCATAATTTCTACTTTTCTCCAATCATTTGTGTTAAGGTTAATTGATCAATTCAAGTGCATTTCAGACATAAATTGGAATTAAAAGATATTATTTTTAGTTTTTTGCATAGTATAGTCAGAAAATTATCTTGCTTAAAATCTAGGAATTGCTCTCTTTTTACATATTTGCAATGCACTTCCTATTGTTGATTGTTCCTTTCCTATTCTCCATTTTGGGTGCACCTTAGGTTTTGTGAAACTTGTATGATCTTCACAACCTAGTTCCCTATTGCTAATAATCTAGTGAGAATGTAGCTCTAGACTCATAACATCCTGCACTAGTACATTTGTCTTGGATCTTAAGTTCTCTAGCTCTTTCACTCATAGTGTTGACACTAGTCAACCCATCATGGACCATACCCTTGACACTTCATTTCTTATGGTCCTTCTTTACCAAAAATCAATGTTACTAGTGTTGAATCAATGGTTGCTAATGTCTCTCAAGAAGAACTAAAACAAAAAAATGAAGAATTAGAGAAATTGCAAAACTTTGAGTTTTGGATACATTGTTAGTTATATGATTCCTACCATAGATAATGTATGAGGAAGGTTCTTGATAATGAACATGGAATAGAAATTATACGTAGCCTATATGAGCATATCATTAATAAACATGTCCCTACAATGGCTAGTTGTGTTGAAACTTTGGGGTATACTCAAAGTCAAGGTGGAAGTCAAATTCCTCCTCCTACAATCATCACCTCTATTCCTACATACACCAATCCTCATGTTACTACAACCATACAACCCACTAGAAATATCAATACTACCTTCTAGGTATTTCCCTTAAGAATCCCTTTATTTTTGTGCATTCAAATCTCATATCTCCTAATACATCTCCCCTCACAAACTTACAATTCACTTTTCCTACAAACACATATAGACCTCCACCATATTCACCTCCACCTCAAACCACAAACAATGATTCCATTCTTAACCAACTCTTACAAATTTTTTCATCCCTCTAACAATAAATTGCTACATTGAACAAAAATCAAAATGGAAAACCTTCACAATATGTCAAAAGAAACCCATTATCCTTGGAGATATAGAGAACACAAATACCACAAGGTATAGAGATTCCTAGATTTGAGAAATATGGTGGAAAAGTAAATCCTATTAGACATGTTTCCACATACACAACCTTATATAGTGAATTCATTTTTGAGGATAAACTCTTGGCTAAACTCTTCCCTATATCATTGAAAGACACTACCTTGGAATGGTTTTGTTCCTTACCGAATAATTCAATGAGTTCATTCAATGAACTTGTTGATGCCTTTCTCAACCATTTCCAAGTGCACATGGGTCCCAAGATGACCTTAGAAGATTTAATGAAATGCAAGCAAAAGGATGATGAAAAGGTCACTAACTTTATCTCTCATTATCAATTTATTTACTCATAAATCATTATTAGTATTCTCAATCTTGATCTCCAATGAATTTTCATTGAAAATTTGCAACATAAGATACAAGATATGATAGTAGTCATGAAGTGAAAACTCCCTCTAACTATCCTAAAAAATATGAATCCATGCCTCAAACCAACTTCCAATCATTCAAGAAACCAAATAAGGGATTTATAGAACTCAATTCCCCTCAACCAACTTAACATGTTGACTCCCAAGTGGCTACTATAAAAATAAAATAAAAAACATATAAATTTGGGGAAAGGAGTAGAAAATTTACCCCTCTACCTAATACCCTTCATTCCATCAAGTTGCAACTCTTAAACAAGAACTTAATTTCCGTACCTCCTGTTAGACCTCTTGATCCTAATAAGTCTTTACCTACAAACTATAAACAAAATTCCTTTTGTCATTTTCATAATCAAAATGGATATGATACAAAACATTGATGACATCTTAAACATATTGTGCAAGAACTCATTAATTCTAATCACATACAAATTGGTGGTGTTAATGATCAGGGTAATAAGTTTGTTACCCCTCCCAACCAAAATTGCAAATATTTACCAATCACATGCCAAATCATAAAATCTCCTTTTTCAAAGCTAGCGAAACCAAGAATGGTGTGATGAATGTTGACACGAATGATAACTGTAGACATCGAAAATATACTTATTGACATCATGCATCCGATCCTGACTCACTAACATCATTTCTTCTTAAATCATCCCTCGGTCTAACCATTTAATCAAATTCCCCTATCTGATTAAATTCATCAATATTCATCTCTTAATTAAATAAATCATTTTGTCTAATTAAGTCACTTTCTCTTATTAATTAAATCAATCCATCTGATCTAATTATCCCTATTTAATTAAATAATCAATTTATTTGATTAAATCTCTAAAGTCTATCTATTAAATTAAATAAATTAAAACCTTATTTAATTTAATCTAACACTATC
>VDFB02058242.1:243783460-244049771 GCA_007258455.2 Sequoia sempervirens | reverse complement strand
CCATCTCACATCATTTGCATAATAATTTTGCTTCTCCCTAAGTTGCACTTATGGGGGGTGTTGGTGTAATTAATATTTAATTACACTTGAGCATAAGTTTACTTAGGCATATTTAATTCCTAAGCTATAGGTTGTTATCCTTATCTTGTTGAGCTATCTTTTTTCTCAAGATAAGATTAGTTTTATGCATCTTTTCTTTTATAAATCAAATTATCTCTTGTAAATATTGTACTTTGAATATTATTTTGCACATCTTTATGCAATATCTCTTCTTTTTCTATTTTTCTCTTTTGTGGAAGGCTTTTCTGGTTTGCATTTCAAATCTTGGTTTCTAACATTCAAAACATATCAAAATCCCAAAAACATTCAAAACATATCAAAATCCCAAAAAATTCAAAACATGTCAAAATCCAAAAATAGGTCAAAAAGTCAAAAAGTCAAAAACATAGTCTTCATTCGAACTACGTCATCTCTGAGCTTTGAACGTAGGAAAGGGTGATATTTGATTATCCCCTGAGACATTTAGGTCAGTCTTTTAGGTGTCCATTATGTTCATATTTTCATCTTGTAAATCTTGGTCGTGTCTCCAGTCAAACTACGCAGTCTCTGCATGTATAACGTAGGCAAGGCTAATCTGTTGATCAGCCCTCGAGGCCCCTAGGATAGCTCTTTAGGTTAGGTCTTGGTCATCATGGTCATGTCTCACCCTAGACTAGGGGGAAAATCCTGCACTCACTAGGGGAAAATAAACTTTGAGCTTGAAGCAACAGGCAAATAGTTGTCAGACCAAAGTTACAAACGCAAACTTCAAATGAATAATGATCTTTCTGAATCAAGGGTTTATCACGTTAAACACGAAAGTTCAAATTGTTCTACTTTAATTTTTGATATCATATCTCTCGATTCCTCGATGATGTATCGAACTAGAGGAGCAAGGAAGGAGTATGATTTTTCTTTTTCTGTTGCCTGTGAGTTTATCATTATTACTATGCAAGTTGTCGCGAGATGTGCGCTACTGTAAAGTATCACTGATGACATTCTAAATTTGCATAGGAAAAAGATTAACTCTTGTCTATTTACGCAAGCGATGCTCAAGTCATCTCGGTTTAATTATACTTACATGCTTGTGTTAACTTGCAATTTTAAAACATCATGGAAGTGTTACTCAGGTCATCTTGGTCTAAAATATGCCATTGATGCTTGTACTCACTTTCAACATTTTAAAGGGCCAATGATGATAAAAAGCATGAAAAATTGGTTAATATAAATGACAACTTTTGAAAATGAGATTTGCATAGTTAAGTTAGACTGCATTCATGTTAGTATTGCATGTGTATTTATGGGGTTTTTCAATGCTGAAACAATTTCACAATGGTGTCATCTCTATTATTAATGGATTGAGTACACTAGACATTAACCAAAAACACATCATTCTTAAATTTAGTTGCACATCAGTTGCATCATCATTTGCATATCTTAGAAAACATTCTCATCTCATTTACATTCATACATTCCATCATGATATTTGCATCATAAAATACAAGAGAAAATAATAAAGGACATACATTGCATATCATTTTCAACATCAAAATCATGTCATCCACTACGCTTAAATAAGTGAGTCTCTTCAGATTTCCAAAAAGGGTGGGAAATATGTTAGAGTTATGAAGCTTAAAATATCAATCTACTGTAGTTTTCCCACAACTTTTGGAAGTTGGATAGACTCACTTATTCAAGCTTAAGGCTTTGAAAATTTTAAGTCATGCACATTCCATCATTTGCATCACAAATCACATCACATTGCATAATCATAATAAATCAAATCATGTTGCATTACACATCATAAACCACATCACATTGCATAATCATAATCATCTCATCACATGGCATAATCATGATCACAAATACATTCATTGCCTAATCATTATCATCACATAGAAATTAAATAAAGTCACAACATTGCATATCATAATAGGGAAATCAAATGCATCATAATCACTGTTGCATATCATATATCATCAAAAATGTCATAATTTCCACGTGTACAAGGATATCCAAAAAATAGGATGAGATACATCAAAATACAAAAGGGCACTATATCATGAGAAACACATCCTCAATCTCACAAAAGGTGTATACACAATGTCTAAGGAACATCACAAAATGCTATGTCGAGCTCCCACCAGATGTTGTTGCTCTCATGGAACTGGTACCCCCTCTACCCGATGGACCTGCACCTGGATCTCTCCTATCTCCAGGAAATGGCTGTGTGACACCCATGCTCATAGTCCGAGAACGAGATCTGCTAGAACAAGACTATATGAAACTCTCTCGTCGCTCATGAGGAACCAACTCATGATATTTATCTCTATAAAACTGCAACTCCTGAGAAATGTGTCGAATCTCTCTGAAGAAGTCTGATGTACCTGCAAATGGTGTCATCTGCTATATCCTCTTGGCAATGGCCTTAGCTTGCTCTTTCCGATGTCTAAAGGCATCCCTCTCTGAAGTAAGTATGATCATCTATGACTGCAACTGTTGTATCTGCTGCCTATTTGTCCCTCTATTAGTCCTCAAAATATCAATCTGTGCCTGACACTGTCCTAACTCATCCTGAAGGGACACAATTTGTGCTTGAGCCTATGCTATCTCACTCTGAAATGACTGAACCTTTGCCTGCAAAGCTGCTATCTATGCTAACTACTAATGTGAGGGTATCCCAATCCGAATTCTGGGAAGCACCGCCTGAGCTACGGTGATGCTCCTCCTGCACCTCAAAACTGCAAAATCCAATGGATGACTATCATCTGCACCACCATCACTCTCCCCACCATCATCACCTTTGTAACCACCCTCTGTACCATCATCATCACCTCTACAAGCACCATTCCCACCATCATCACCACCCTTGTCATCTCCTCCCTCTCCATCAACTAGTGGTATTGGCTCCTCTGGATGAGTAAATCTAGGAAAGGGATGCATGTGGAAGAACTCTAAATAATCCTCGATCATCCTGGCATCTGTAATATATGGAACATAATCCCATAAACCTAGGGTCAAGGTATAGTACTCTATACAAGCTGCCTCATATGATACACAGGGGACCCACTCTAAAACATCATGTCATCACCGTGCATAATGGGAAACTCCTAGGGGCATCCCCTGAACCCGTCCAAACTATTGACATACTCATAGATACAAGTAGCACTCAAGCACAACATGTTTCCGCCCAATCAGATAGTGAGATAATAACATATATGGCATCTCCAACTGATCCTCTGGCCACTGCTCACAATCCAAGTATGGCCACCATGTGAAAGTCTCCAAATCATCCAGTACACGCCTCCAATAGGCAACCTTGCCCAACTTATGCTAGACATGTGGACCACTATAACTGAAAACATAGGGTCTCCCTGGTGGTCGATGTCTCTCTCCCATGGGTCGAGTGATGGCTATATGCTCCCATGCCCAGGTCTGCAATAATGTGATGCCACATGACAGACTCATCGCTCTGTAATAGACAACCTTGTGCAAATATCGATATAAGTGGGCTAACATACATGAGCCCCAGGCATACCTCGTACCATCAAGTGTCATCTACAATAGTACACAACCCCAACCTGCTAAAAATCCCTTTGAACTACAATCAGGACAAAGGAATCCACCAATGAATCTGAAAAGTACACATGGTAAAGGATCATATCTGCTAATCATCTTTGTACAAGGGATCCATTAGCCCATAACATGATCATCTCGACATAATCTTCATAATGCAGCTATCCCACACCGCTCTATCTTATCGTACACTACTATCTCTCCCATCACTGGAATCCGTAGAATACGATAGACATCCTCGGGAGTCACGGTCATCTCTCCAATCAGTAAATGAAACATATTATGATCATTGTGCCATCTCTCTGCCAAAGCTATCAATAAACCTCTATTGATTCTATATTGTGGTATGTCTAACAAGGAAATCAACCCACAACGGGAGATAATCTCTAAGTCGGCTGATGACAACCGACGGACCATGTTCTAGGTCTTCAGGAATTTCTCTTGAGACTGGAGTTCATCTCCATCTCCCTAATCATGAGCACAAATCAGTCAATCAATGTCATGTTCAATCAAGCTAATGCGCAGTCATTCAAATTAAATCAATCAAAACAATCAACAGATCTCATTCAATCAACCCATCGTTCCTCGCCTATCATGAGGACGACCTGCTATCAATCCACCCATCGTTCGTTGCCTATCATGAGGATTATCTACTATCAATCAACCCATCATTCCTCACCTATCATGAGGATGATCTGCTATCAATCAACCCATCATCCCTCGCCTATCATGAGGATGATTTGCTATCTATCAAACTATCGTTCCTCGCCTATCATGAGGATGATCTGCTATCAATCAAGCTATCATTCCTCGTTTATCATGAGGACGATATGCTAGCAATCCTACAATCATTCCTTGCCTATCATGAGGATGATATGCTATCAATCCTATTATCATTCCTCGCCTATCATGAGGATGATACAACACTAGTTCTATCATTTGATTCTCGCCTATCATGAGATCAATTCATCACACAAAACATCAATCGAGCACTACACATACCACAATTTGACTAAAATCAATCTTGAACATGACAAAAACATGTTTTCCAAGCTTGCAAGAAGCGCCACTTGGGACCCCAAAGGCACCAAAACAAAGTTCAACTTCAAAAACCTCCATTTTAAAGCTTACAAGAGGTGCCAAAACAGTGTTGGAGGCCAAAAAATTGAATTCCAAGCTTACAAGAGGGGCTACTTGGTACCCCAAAGGCGCCAAAACTCTAAAACCACCCAAAAACATGCATTTTCACCCTTGCAAGAGGCACCATTTGGGACCCCAAAGGCATCAACACTCTTAAAACACATGAAAGCTTGAATTTCAAGCTTGCAAAAGGCACCATTTGGGACCCCAAAGGTGCCAAAACTTTTCAACATGCTCAAAAACACTAAAAACCGACAAAAACATCACCCGAAAGTGCATAAATGACATCCCATAAGCTACAAAATCTATCTATGACATTCAAAATACCATTAAAAGGAAAGAAAATGACTAACAAAGAGGTTTCTCATAAAGCGTATCGTAGGTCCAGAGGCAGCAAGCTAATCAGGTTGGCAAAGACGCTCAAAATGATGCTTGTGGTATGGGATCACCATCTTCCTCTAAGCTCTCCAATCTTCACCTTCTCCAAACTCAAAATGTAAAAATGAATCCCATTTTTACCATCTTCACCTTTTAGGAATAAAATGGAGGGAATTATGGTGGGATTTATTTCCCATTTTTACCAAAAAGGAGGGGTAATTAATCAACACTATTCAAAGAAAGAGCTTGCAACTCAATTTTGAGAGATAAATCATCTCTGACATCAAACCTTCACCGAATCGACATTGGATCATCATTGCATCATCACAACACTTATCACATCATTCAACACTTCATTTTCACATCCTTATATTCACCGATTTATCTCTCAAGGGGGCATAATATCCATCAATACCTAAAATTCAAAGCTTGGGGCATTGAAATCTTGCATTGTCTGGGGCATTGAAATCTTGCATCTCTGGGGCATCAAAATCTCACATCATCTGAGCATCGACATCAAAATCTTCTTTGAATTAACGTGTAAACACATCACTTCAAAGAGGGGCAAAATGTATACACCTGAAAACGGTCATCATATTCAATTAATTAAATACAACCTATTTGATTAATGCTTCAACTACATATAAATAAGGTCTTACTTTATTTATATTGTTCACTTTCCTTTTAATTCTCCTAATTCACATTCTTCTAAATTAAATAAACTAAAAACCCTAAACGTGTTTATTTAATTAATCTTCCTTAATCCTGATTAAGAATTAGAGCACATTTCTACAACTTTTTGTGTGCCACCTCATAAAGGTCACATGAAAATAAATAAGCCTAATTATTAATTAGAATTATCCTCACACACTTCCACCAATGAGAAAAGGCACATGGCTTTATTCCCCCACACTTCCAACAAATTTGGAGCACATGGGTCTTTGTTTCACACACTTGGAATCCCACACATTTGGCATGCTTCCAATTGGTCAAGGGATTCTCTTCACACACATGGCATGTTGTCCTTGGTCAAGGGGACAACATCCTCATTCCTTTCATCTCCACCGTCTATCTTTTCTCCTTCAAATCTAGACCGTTGATGGGTGCCACCTCACAAAATGCTTGAGAAACCCTATAAATACACCCTCTTGCCTTAGCATTTAGGATCCACCTTTTGAGTAATGTTATAATGCTATTTTGAGATACAAATTGGAATAGTGTTATAATGCCATTTTTCATCCACACTTTGAGTATTGTTACCATGATGATTTTTTCGTAGGATCTTGGAGCTTTCATGGAGTCTTATACTTAGTTTTCATATCATGTGTTACTTTGCATTCTCATCTTAGATTAATTAATTGCTTCATAGTTACATTTTATCATCTCCATTGCATCATAGTTACATTTTAGATTAGTTTTTTTTATGTTTGCATTTAAGCATATGCATAATCATGGATAGTTCACTATAGCTACATATCTTCTCACTCATCTCCACTTGTTCATCTATCATCAACATCATCCTTCGTTTATCTTTGCATCCATTATCCTTTCCATCATTTTGTTTCATTTAGAAGCATACCACTAATCATTCCAGCACATATTTGCATACCAATAATCCTTCCACCGCACATTTTCACCTAGAAATCATCTTAGCTTGCATATGAAGCATCAAATCTCATTTTCTAGGTAGTCATTTTAACAACCTTTGTGCCCATAGAAATCTAAGGGCCAAACGGTTTAATAAATCCCTAGAAATAGAGGACAATGATACGTATTTGAAAGATTTGATTGTATTACAAATAGAGTAGTTTTACTTGCTTCAAACTTTGAATGTAAACCATCTCATTAAGGTTTGTGTTGACATTAGAATAACTCTCTACACATTTTGACACACGCACAGTTCTGATTTTGATTTCTAAAAGTAGGATGAGGTGTTTGAACTTTGCCAATGGATGATGGACCACTTATGATGCATCTTGGGAGTCTAATTGTTTCATTCTCAAAGGATTTGTAACTAGTTTCGTATTCAATTTTTTATTTTCAGCAGGAAACAGAGAAAAAGTGGTAGGCTTGAAGAAAAAGCAACTAAAAACTTGTCAACTGCGACCAGATTATGGTCAAGTGCACTCAGATTAGAAAAAAAAATACAGTCATAATTTTCAAGTGTGTCCTCTGTGTGTATTTTGTCAAATTGGTGAATTGCATAGGCAAAAGTGCACTTTTTTGTTAAAAGTGATGAGTTTTTTTGGCAAGTACACTAGATTTTTTTTGTCAAATGCGGTACAAAAAGATCAAATGCGACCAGTTTTTAGTCAAGTGCTCTTAAATTATCAAAAGCAATAGATTTTTACCAATAGCAAAGAGCAAGAGTGATATATTTTTGGCAAGTGCTCCTCATCTACACCAAGGGAGGGCACTAGACCTGTTCCTCCTTCACACGTCTCCCTTGCACCTATAGTATGCACTAGTGTTCCATCTCCTCCAAGTGACATATAATGTACCTCATACATAGATGTGTCTAGGCAAGCCCCCTCTATATCTCCCATAGGACCAAAACATGTATGCCCACATGTAGTGCACTGATGAGGAACACATGTATGCCTCAATGATGATGTTGGACTAGTATCAACTGAAGCATGAGGAGTTCCACCATCTAGAAGCTAAGCACATTTTTTAGAGTAAAGGTTTTAACTTAATTATGTTAATTAAGTTACCTTTATTCCTCTATTTTTATTTATTTTTAATGCATGTTAATCATTCTCTCCTTTTACAATCATTGGGTTATTGTAATAAATGAACTGAGATAAAGTTCCATCAGGGGGGTTTCTTGCATAATAATCTGATTAGTAGGTGCATGCTTTTTTAGTCTCCCTAAGTTGCACATATGGGGGGGTGTTAGTGTAATTAATATTTAATTACAGTTGCATAACTTTACTTAGGTAATATTTTAATTCCTAGGTTTATTATTAGATCATCCTTATTTTGTTGAGCTATCTTGTTGCTCAAGATAAGATTAGGGTTATGCATACTTTTCTTTTATAAGCAAATCATCTCATGTAATTATGAATTCCTGAATAATAATATTTTGCACATCTTTTGCAAAGCTCTTGCTTTTTTTTATTTTCTCTTCTGTGGAAGGCTTTTCTGGTTTGCACATCTAATCTTGGTTTCTAACATTTTTTTTATATAAAAAAAAAACATTTTTTATCAAATAAGCCCAATTATGCATGTGCAGCGATGGCCATTTAGCCGTCAAATTTAGGTTCGTATTTTTGCTACAATGGTCATATGACCGTCAAATTTAATCCAGCACTGTGTTTTTCTCCCTTTGGAGCTGTTTTCTTCTAGAGGTCATAACTTTGGCATGCGATATCATTTTTTGGAAAACGAGATATCATCAGAAAGTTGGTTCCGTTAACTTTCTAGTGGTGTGGGTTTCATCACCTATTTCTGTTGCTGGTGCATTCTACAACCAGTTGAAGTCAAAGGAGCTATTTTCACTCCTGAGCTTGTAACTTTTGATCAGTTTCTCCATTTTTTGAGATCTCAACAACGTTGGAACCGTATTTCAGAGCTCTTCAGTTCCATCCATGCAATTTTTCCAGATTTCACTCCAGGTATATTTTATTCAGTTTTTTGTGTTTTCACACTCCAGTGAATTACTTGGACATATTAGCCCTTGGGAACTTCTTGTTTGCATGGGATGCTTCATTTTTGGTTGTTCTTCATGTATTTCCATTTTTTGTCCTTTGTGGGCATTTTGAGCATTATTTATAAGAAACAATTTCTATGTAAACACACTGAGATAAAGTGCCACACTATTATACATGTATTATGGGGATTTTGCACATAAGGTTGTGCCATATTTTGTACTCGCACTGTATTATAAAGTGCAATGGGGGGTTGTGTAGTGCCTTTGTTTTTTCCATCACACCCTTCTCTAGTGAGTGTCCCTCCATGACGACAGTGGATCCATATGATTCCAGCCTCATGCATGTGTGCTTTGTTTTGCACACCACTTTTTTAGTTGCAGGTGCTTTCTTGTGCACTTTCAGATGTTTTTTCTTCTCCTTCATGCACTATAGGGTGTTACACAAAATTTCAGTGGATTTGTCAGGCTCTCCCAGTCAGCATTATGGGGGGGTATTATACTATTTGTGCTAATGCTTCCTTGGTTTCGCCTTGGAAGGAATCTTCCATTCTCAGTTGATCAGTTTTTTTCAGACTATTGGTACTTGTGCCATCTATATCTTCATTCCAAGCGTTTTCCTTTGTTTTCCATTTGATTTGAGTAGTGTCATTTGGGGCACTCATGTAGATTGTTGTATTCTTGATCCTAATCATCCTATCTTCAGAGGAGGTTCTTGAGCACCATAGCAGTCATCTTTTAACAGTTGTTTGCAGCTTCTTCTACTTCAGTGATGTTCTTCATGTCTTGTGCATCTCTTTTTGGAGTAGAGTTTTTCCCATGAGGTTTTCTCTATTTCTCCACTTCATAGAGATTTGGTTGTATTCGGGTACCTCATCAGGCCTAGTTGTCGGGACCCTTGTTTGCTTTCATGCATTGTAGTTACCTTTGCTTTCTTGCACATGTTTGTAGCTGCACTCTTGTTCATCTTAAGGGGGGGTGTTAGAGCAAAGGTTTTAACTTAATTATGTTAATTAAGTTACCTTTATTCCTCTCTTAAGATTTCACTTTTAGGTTTTGCATGATCTCCTTTTAAGGATTAATCTTTGTAATTATTCCATTCAGACAATGCAATCTCTCTTGAAACTTGCAGAGCACCCTATCTGTGACAGGTTATTTGCATGCAAGTGATCTTTGGGTTCTGTGAAGTTGGATTTCACAACTTCTACAACAATATGATGACCATGTAATAAAATGTCCAATCAAAGAGTTTAGGTCCAAGAGTCTATGTTGGGTTGCATCATCAACAAGGTCTGGATGGGGTGTTGGAAGTGGGGAACATAGACTAGGAGGGGAAACATAGGTACCTTGTGTAATATGCATTTCCATAGGTCTATGTTGGGGCATGCCCATACCCACTCCCTAAAAATTCCTAAAATCAAAATAGTTTACATGTATTCCTAAAAAAATTCTACATATAATTTGCAGAGAAAGTATAGAGGGACATCGAGGTTGTTGTTGGGTGGTTTGTCAAAAACCATCCACCAATGTCTCCAAAATTTTGCAACTATGCCTAGATGGTTGCACCATTTTATGGAAAATTTAGTTTTGTGTAATGGTACATTTTGTCATGTTCTTCGATCCACAAAATGTTGGGTTGAATTGGCTTTAAATATTTATAATCTTTTGATGTCCTCATATGACAAACCATTTTCATATTCTAACCTCTTTTGATCTCTCCAATCTTAAAATGTAGCATGCTTCTAGGTGATGTCCCTAATATGAGAGATTATGGCTTCTATACTTGGGGTCACTACTCACAAATGTTCATGGGTACGACATCTCTCAGCTACGATTGTCAATTCAGTTAAATTTATTTCAATTAAGTCTTGAATTGTAGGATGGTTTGTTGGAGATTTTTCTAAGCCTTGTTCAATTTTAACCCTATTGTAGATTAAAAATTTATACATTAACATTCTTTTCAAATACTTCCTAAAATTTCAACAAAAAAACCTAATATTTTGTTAAAAAATCATATAAAGAAATCAAAATAATTAAAAAATTATGTTTTAACATACCAAAATGGCATGAATTCATAAAGAGAGGTTGGAGGAGGAAAATAGTCACTATTAAAATGGTTGTTTGCAACATTTAATCCTTTATTTATACTGTTAAAAAATAGATATCCATTTTCTAAACAAATATCTATTTTGGAGAGCACGTTAACTTTTTAAAATATGACATTTATTAATATTTTGTAAGGGGGAAATCAATGGTATTAAATGAGATAAATGTAATGAATCAAAAACAATCTAATTCAAAACAAGAATCAAGATATATGCCCATTACTAACGAAATGAAGCTACAAAATTAAGGAGATCAAGAACGTAATTGAAATAAAATAATGAAAATGAAATCCAAAACAAAGTAGCTTTACCATCCCGTGTTGGAGTGTGTTCATGAAGATGTTGGATTTTTCATATCAATGCAAAGCCTCCATTGTGTGTGCAAAAGCTCAAAGAACATGCATGTTTTGATCGAAGATATGTGGAAAACTTTATCAGAATATCAATTAAGATCTCTACATTACTTCGTTGTGTAAATGATATTGATTCTTCAATCATTTTTTGAAAGAAAGATGGTTGTTTTATAAAAAATTTGTTTCGAAATGAGCACTCAATATAGCGTAGTAGAATAGTCTGATCAACGGTTCAAAACCGTTGAGAGGATTTAGATGGGAATAATCAGTGCATTTTGATTACGTAATTGGTGTGATTGAAGAAATTGATTGATTTGTTAGGGAATAGTAATTTTCTCAATAATGAAAGTGGGTGAGGATAATTAATTAAATGATTTAATTAATTAATCTTTTTGAGTTGAACGTGCAAATCAAGTTTAAATTTTACAAACAAAGTTGCATTTCTTTTATTTGATTTTTGATGGTGTTATGAATAATTAAATTCAATTATTCAAATTTGGGGGAAAGTGATTTAATTCAATTATTATGTTTTAATAATTTAATTGATTTAGGGGAATAAAGTGAATTAGTGACATAATCAAATAATTGATGTTATTAATTAATTAGGAGGAACAAAAGTTAGATTAGGACTTTATTAAATAAATATAATTTATTTAATTTGGTCAAAAATGGTGAAAAAGTGAATTAATTAAATAATGTCATATTATTCAATTAATAGCAAAAATTAGGGTTTTTGATGTGAAATGCAATGATATTCAATGATAACGATGTCGAAGATAAGAAAATGTCATTTATGATGTGCGATAAGTGTTAGGTCAATTTTACATGTCTACAAATATATATATAATATAATATATATAATATAATATATATATATAATATAATATATATATGACATTATATATATTATATATAATATATATAGTTATAATATATATATTATATATTTATTAAATTTATATATATCATATATAATATATATTATACATAATATACATTACATATATTACTATATTAATATTAATATGACAAGTTGATATTATATTAGTGATATTATATTATTTATAATATAACCAATAATGGATATCCGATATTGATATCAGATATTTGTTTCAGGTCAATATGACTTTTTTTCGTATCAGATATCCGTTAATAATGAATATCTATTTTGCTTTAGTTTTTCTTCAATTTTTCCATAGCAAAATATACTTTTTACCAACCCAACCAAAAAGTCAAATGTGATTTATGCACTTTTCACTTCCTCATGTTGCATTTTTTTTACATCACCACTGTTTGGCCCCTCATGATCCTACACAAACCCGAAGGCTATAAATTTCTTTTAACAAAATATACTTCATGAAGAACAATAGGAGAGAGCAAGGAACATACTATAGAATATCAGTTTAATATATCTTCAACATTAGCAATACTTCTAATCATCATCTTAATATATTATTATAAAATGAACTCTACTGAAAACAACAATACTTAACCATCAAACAAGGCATGACATCCAATCATGAACTTCAACAATACCACCATAAATCAATGATAGCCCAAATTGAATGTTGTCAATAATGATAACCAATTCCAAACAATAAACACTACAACAATCTCTCCAAGTACTCACATCAAAGAAATAAAATTCCAACAATCTCCCTTACTTCTCATGTGTTGACAATAATAACAACCATAACCAATTCACCAAGTGTTGTCATCAACCACTACCAAAAATCTCACCAAGTGTTGAAATCAATGATAACCAATTCCAACATATTCATTAATAACTATCAAATCAAGCTTAATGCAAGTGTGGTATGGAATGAAATTTGCCACCTTTGGCTAAGAAAGTGTCAAAATATTATTCCCTCAAATTTGGAGGGCTTCTCAGTATTTGTGGTGGCATTCCAAAGTAGAGTTTTTGACACCTTGGGAAAGTACCTTCTTAGAATTGCACCCTAGTGACACTTGGCATTAGTAGACAACTAGTTCCTATTAGGAGCTTTCGTATCCATTCTTGTGGGTTTACAGGTAATAAGGTAGGCAATAACACTCCTTTGCATAGACTGCAATCTCAAAATTCTCCCAAGCTTGTGCACATATGACATGTGGCATTGCCTCGTGTCATGTATACTTTGTTTTCCTTTAGCATTCCCCTTAGGGGAATACAATGTAGGAATCATAACTACATAAGCTTTCAGTACCACTCTTGGGGTTGCATTACAATAATAAAATGTAATAATAACATGCAAGCTACTAAACAACCAATCGAGCACCTTCCATAATTATTCAGGTTCAAGGTACTCTTTAGCTTGTGCCAATTTGACACATGGCATTGTCAAGTGTCTTTCTCAATACATTTTATTTTTGGGGGAGAGCAGCATAAATAGTCATTGTAAAGTAAATCTAACATAAATCCTATAGACCCACTCTAGGGTCCAAACCTAATGACTTCTTCTTAGAACTTCTAACACCATTTTAGAGACATGCTTTTAGGGACCTCCCTTAGAGGATTATTCCTTAAAATTGGACAATGTCGCACATTCCACATCCTTTTTTGGGGGAGGGAAACATTGTGGTGCTTAAGGATTTCAATACATCTATCTTGTAGAGCATACAAAATAGATTATGATAAGAATTAGTGATTTTCAGGATTAAGATAAGAATCTCTAGATTGTGTGAAGGGTATAACATCTCACATCATATTGTACTCTATTCCATATTTTTTTGAGACACACCCAAACAACTACCTCACCAACTATGTGTGTAAATACAAGTCATCCAAAATTAAACATGTTGGTAGCTTGGGACCCCAAAGCGCTCCTCCCTTGACCTTTGTTGTGAATAATTTTTGTAAAATCCTCAAATTTGAGGAAATTAGATGAATCTATTTGGATGATTTCTCATTCCTTTTTGCATGCATAGTTTTCTAGAATGTCTTCTACCAAATTTTCTTCCCTATAGCAATGTGCATTTGCTACTAAAGTGAAACCCTCTAGGAGCTCCCAAACTAATTTCAATATGTAAGAGATGGTCCAATTGTTTTCTTACCAGTTCTTGCAAACATTGATAATATTCAGGGAATCTCATTTGATGTGAATATTTTTTAGCTGCATGATGTGTGCAAGCTTCACACCTACTAATAGGCCATGCACCTCTACTACATTATTTGTTCCTATAGATAACTTTAGAACCAAACCCTTTAACTCTCCTTTTTCATTGGACTTAATTATGCCTTAATAATCCCTATTTTACATCTACAAGCCTAATAAATTACATTTTTTGAAGGGGAAACCTGACAACAATTAATTCCAACATATAATACTTTACCTTGAGTAATGTGTGTTCTAGGAATAGTGATCTAGGACCCAATGGGTGAATGGTTCCTCTCTAGGCCTTTCAAACTAAAATTAAAAAAAACATGTTTTTCGTGGTACTTTAATGTCCCCGAATTCAAATTTTAATGTCATCTTGTGATGTTTAATTTTTGGGAAATTAAGGATAGATAGGTCTACAAATATAGGGTTATTTTATCAATTCAAATCCTATAAAATTCATGAGAGAATCAATTCAAGTTTACAAGAGCAAAGATTATGATCAAGGGAATTCAAGAGCAGATTTATTAGTGATTTATTGCAGCAATCAAGATCTCCAACATCATGTCAAAGCCTTTTGCAATCGTGTATGTTTTTGGAGCTAACATTGTGATGTAGGTTTCAAAGATCCAAGTCAAGCATTCAAGTCAAGATTTAAGTGTCAAGATCCACATCCATTGAAGTCATTTTGTGGAAGATGTAGATCAAGATTTCAGTCCTTCAAACATTTATTCAAGGGTTTGGTGAGTTGCAACATAACACTTGTTCATTCATCATTCCTTTCATGTTTGATTATTTAAATTCAAGGTTTAGTTACCAAAATGGTGTTTGACCAAGGAAAACTCTCATCCACCAAAAATAAATGTTTTATCCTCTGTGAATGTGCAGGTTTATAGGCTGAAGAACAATTGAATATCTATCAAGTTGTAAAATTGGAAATGTTGTCAAAGTTGTAAAAAGTTGTCAACATTGTTGTCAATTCACAAAATCTCACCTACAAACCTTATTTTTGACTATCCAACATTGAAATTTAAATCAAATAGAAGCTACAAAATAGCACCAATGGATCCTAAAAGCTGAGAAAAACCTTTGCACATAGACCCATTTGCCTATGGGCGAATGAGTCCCAGGTAGCCTCCTAAATCTGTATTTTGGTGATAGGTACACATCACTCTGCCATTTTAGATCTACCACCACTTTGTTGTTTCTGTCTATATTATGCTTTAAATTGATGTTTCAAGTTTGAATGGGCATAATTGAGTTATTTTAGTATTTTTTAGTTTTCCTCCCAAAAGTGTTGTTCAGGCTAATACCCTTGTCCTCCCTCAATCATAAGGAAATCAGTAGATTCCCTCATTGAGTTGACTCACCTAAGGGTTGTAAGTCAATTCTTTGTGTGGATCTCATTTCCTAATGAAAATAGGAAAATAGGTCCATCACACCATCCTAGCACACACATCATTTTGGTGAACCCTATTTTTCTATGTTTCATTGTGGTGAACCCAAATTTTGAACATCATAATTTTTTATTTGGAACCCTAGATCTAGATTTTCATTCTCTTACATTAGTTTTCACCTTTATATCTCTAAAATTTGCATTAGTTTTATTTGCAATTTAGGGTATTAAGGTGCATTTTTGCATTGTTAAAATCTAAACATTCAAAAAAATTGGTATAGTATTAGACTCATTTTGCATAGTGCATACATAACATTTTATGATAAATCACTTAAATTAAAAAATTGAATGAAAATTGTATCTCAAATTAGGTATTTTTTTCTTCTGATTTAGCATCATTTCACACTTGCATTTAGATCTGATTTTCCAAAAATCTAAAACTGTAACTACTTGTTTACAACCAAAATTTGGAAACATAAATATCAACTCAAAAATTTGTAATTTAATTTTTAAAAACCCTGACAAAAGACCCATTCATCCATGGGTGAATGAGTAATTAATAAATCCTATTTCTAACTGTCTAGGCACTAAAAACTCTTTTTCTACATTCTGCATCTCTGCATTCAAGTTTCTATTTAAGTTTCCATAATTTCTACTTTTCTCCAATCATTTGTGTTAAGGTTAATTGATCAATTCAAGTGCATTTCAGACATAAATTGGAATTAAAAGATATTATTTTTAGTTTTTTGCATAGTATAGTCAGAAAATTATCTTGCTTAAAATCTAGGAATTGCTCTCTTTTTACATATTTGCAATGCACTTCCTATTGTTGATTGTTCCTTTCCTATTCTCCATTTTGGGTGCACCTTAGGTTTTGTGAAACTTGTATGATCTTCACAACCTAGTTCCCTATTGCTAATAATCTAGTGATAATGTAGCTCTAGACTCATAACATCCTGCACTAGTACATTTGTCTTGGATCTTAAGTTCTCTAGCTCTTTCACTCATAGTGTTGACACTAGTCAACCCATCATGGACCATACCCTTGACACTTCATTTCTTATGGTCCTTCTTTACCAAAAATCAATGTTACTAGTGTTGAATCAATGGTTGCTAATGTCTCTCAAGAAGAACTAAAACAAAAAAATGAAGAATTAGAGAAATTGCAAAACTTTGAGTTTTGGATACATTGTTAGTTATATGATTCCTACCATAGATAATGTATGAGGAAGGTTCTTGATAATGAACATGGAATAGAAATTATACGTAGCCTATATGAGCATATCATTAATAAACATGTCCCTACAATGGCTAGTTGTGTTGAAACTTTGGGGTATACTCAAAGTCAAGGTGGAAGTCAAATTCCTCCTCCTACAATCATCACCTCTATTCCTACATACACCAATCCTCATGTTACTACAACCATACAACCCACTAGAAATATCAATACTACCTTCTAGGTATTTCCCTTAAGAATCCCTTTATTTTTGTGCATTCAAATCTCATATCTCCTAATACATCTCCCCTCACAAACTTACAATTCACTTTTCCTACAAACACATATAGACCTCCACCATATTCACCTCCACCTCAAACCACAAACAATGATTCCATTCTTAACCAACTCTTACAAATTTTTTCATCCCTCTAACAATAAATTGCTACATTGAACAAAAATCAAAATGGAAAACCTTCACAATATGTCAAAAGAAACCCATTATCCTTGGAGATATAGAGAACACAAATACCACAAGGTATAGAGATTCCTAGATTTGAGAAATATGGTGGAAAAGTAAATCCTATTAGACATGTTTCCACATACACAACCTTATATAGTGAATTCATTTTTGAGGATAAACTCTTGGCTAAACTCTTCCCTATATCATTGAAAGACACTACCTTGGAATGGTTTTGTTCCTTACCGAATAATTCAATGAGTTCATTCAATGAACTTGTTGATGCCTTTCTCAACCATTTCCAAGTGCACATGGGTCCCAAGATGACCTTAGAAGATTTAATGAAATGCAAGCAAAAGGATGATGAAAAGGTCACTAACTTTATCTCTCATTATCAATTTATTTACTCATAAATCATTATTAGTATTCTCAATCTTGATCTCCAATGAATTTTCATTGAAAATTTGCAACATAAGATACAAGATATGATAGTAGTCATGAAGTGAAAACTCCCTCTAACTATCCTAAAAAATATGAATCCATGCCTCAAACCAACTTCCAATCATTCAAGAAACCAAATAAGGGATTTATAGAACTCAATTCCCCTCAACCAACTTAACATGTTGACTCCCAAGTGGCTACTATAAAAATAAAATAAAAAACATATAAATTTGGGGAAAGGAGTAGAAAATTTACCCCTCTACCTAATACCCTTCATTCCATCAAGTTGCAACTCTTAAACAAGAACTTAATTTCCGTACCTCCTGTTAGACCTCTTGATCCTAATAAGTCTTTACCTACAAACTATAAACAAAATTCCTTTTGTCATTTTCATAATCAAAATGGATATGATACAAAACATTGATGACATCTTAAACATATTGTGCAAGAACTCATTAATTCTAATCACATACAAATTGGTGGTGTTAATGATCAGGGTAATAAGTTTGTTACCCCTCCCAACCAAAATTGCAAATATTTACCAATCACATGCCAAATCATAAAATCTCCTTTTTCAAAGCTAGCGAAACCAAGAATGGTGTGATGAATGTTGACACGAATGATAACTGTAGACATCGAAAATATACTTATTGACATCATGCATCCGATCCTGACTCACTAACATCATTTCTTCTTAAATCATCCCTCGGTCTAACCATTTAATCAAATTCCCCTATCTGATTAAATTCATCAATATTCATCTCTTAATTAAATAAATCATTTTGTCTAATTAAGTCACTTTCTCTTATTAATTAAATCAATCCATCTGATCTAATTATCCCTATTTAATTAAATAATCAATTTATTTGATTAAATCTCTAAATTCTATCCATTAAATTAAATAAATTGAAACCTTATTTGATTTAATCTAACACCATCCCTTTTGATTAAATAAATCAAAATATTTATTTAATTAGCCTTTTATCATATTCCTCTCTTATCTGATTTAAATAAATCCATAAATCTAAGTCAAATAAGTCACATCATCTAATCTCCTGTTAAATTAATTAAACCTTGATTAATTTAACCTCATCTCATGTCACATCCTCTAGATAATGCAAGTTGCACATGAAAATAGATTTAATTCATTTATTAAATCCCTATTTTCCCTCACATGGCATCTTTTGGAATATTCTCTCAATTTGAATTCAAAAATTCCAAGTCAACATGTACATCCAACAAGGCATTTAAGATCTCTTACATGTCCTTTGCCTTGAGCCAAGTGGCATTTATTGCATTTTCCCTTCCCTCTTACATGTCATTTCAACAAATTTGAATTTCAAATATTGGCATTTATTGGCACAAACCCCAAATCTTGCACAACCATCATCCATTCATAGCTTGACAAGTGGCACCATATCATTGGATGAAAGTTAGTCCAACATTGCTCAAATTTGGGCTTTCATCCATCTTGAAATCCTATAAATGAAGAGCCCCTCTCCTCATTTGATCATCCACAATCCAAGCAAAGTTACCATGCTCAAATATCTCTTGAGCTTCACCATTATCATTGAACCATAGCTAGGTTATTGCAGATTTGGCATGGAGTTCATCATTCATCATCAAAAGTGGATCATATTTCTTCATCAAGTCTACATTCGAAGCTTGCAATCATAGGAATTGGGAAAGGGCCAAATTTCCACATAAAATTGGCACCAATTCCCCCATGGGAACAAGAGTTTGCTATTTAAATTAGGATTTCATCTTTGGTTTATCATTTTACTGTGTTTTTGCATATTTTCATTCCTAGTTTGAATTGTAAATGGATTCCATGGGGAATCCTTGTTTATGCTTGCAATATCTAACTTAGGGTGTTTAATCTCTTTGTTTTGCAGGTACAATAGATTGGGCTTCACATTTTGGCGCTAGAGGGAGGGCAGCATTCTTAAATTCTAACATTTTCTCAAAATTTCCATGTATTCTTGACACAGGAAATTTTGACGCAGGCCCCTCAGCGTTGCTATTTTTAGCACTGCGAGCCCGTCAGCGTCGTTGTTTTAGCGTCGTGGGCTCGCCAGCGTCACCATATAGCACCGCGCAAACGTAAACTCCACCACTAGACTCATCCCGCCAAGAATTTCAAATTTTAAACTACACCGCTGGACTCGTCGATCTGCATTAGTTTTGAAAAATTTTAAAACTCTGACGCTGGGAGAAAAGAGCAACGCAATCGTGCTCTCTATCCCGACACAGAGCGTCGCTGACTGGTAAAGCGGCGCTGAAATAGCACCGCTGGAAGGAAAAAACAGCGACGCCTTCACGAGTTGCGATGCTGGAAGACAATAAAAGGGAGAAAATTAATTTTTAGCATGTGTTTTAATTTATGATTTATTTTTCCTCTGTTTTCTACTTTTTAATTTTTTTGTTTTTCCAGATTTTAACTATTTTTCTCCTTTGTAGGTTGGAAAACGAAAGCTAAGGAAAAAGGAGCATGGTGATGATGTCTTATTTAATCAAAGTGTTTTTAAACACTTAAGTGTTGTTTAACACTTCCTTAAGGAACTTGTCATCTTTTTCTTTCTTTAGAACACTAAATTTCATTTGGGTTTAAAAAGGATTCTTTTATTTATTGCTCACAAACGGATTTAAAAAGAATCTTAGGATCTACAACTCACTAGATTTCATTTATGGATTAAACAATTGAACAAATGTCTTTTCACTTGTGATTTGGTGCTTTTAAATGAACTCACATATTGCTTTGAGGGTTTAAAAAGAACAAGTATAGTTGTGTTTTTGTGAGGGCTTACTTAGACTAAAGCCATTGGAAAAGGACATATGCGCTTCTCTCGCACTTTATAGCGATCTTGAGAATCAAAAGGTCTTTTCCATGACTTTGGATTAAGACAAAGCAATCACCTCCACACTTCAATTTGGACTTAAAATTGAACAAACTATTGTGCAAGTGTGAGTGGGGGCATTTTCGCGTACATTCTCTCTCTTTGTTGCTATCAAAGATTGATCGAGTTATGGATTTTATTCTTCATTCGCTGTTGTTTATCTTAGAGGGTCTGCCTTGTGGGAAAAAGTAATCACCCAAGGGAATGACTCAACCGATAACACTCTAAAGCCAAGAGTATTTCCAGCCGGGATATAAATGTGGATATTGGAAGAAACGCCAATATCACGTGGTTGACTCTAATAAGATGGATCCGAAAGGGGACTCTTGCCACGTTGGGTCAACTCCTACGAACGGAAAGTCCTTACTAGAACCCATGTGCTAGAATTTTCCAAAATCCTTTTATCTATTTGTTGGTGCAAGAACGGTCGTTCTGAAGCCACCCCACACTTTTACGGTCTTCTAGTAGAAATGGAAAACATGTTGTGGGAGTTTCATGGGTATCGATGCTTGGCTGCCCTGTATAAGTGAGTGTCGTGGAGGGGAGCCAGTGGGGTCAAGCATCTAACCATTCGCTAGAGATAAGCATAGCTGGACTTGTCCAAGTGGGAATCCAACAAATATTGTCTTTCACATCCATAGGATTGTACTTATTCTTGGGTTACAAAACGCATTGCTTGATCGAAAAAATCATGGAAACAAACACTAAACATTATCCAAATTTCAAACCCTTTTGAGGACAAATACAATTGACTCAATCCACATGTTATTGCTTTCCCTTGGGAGTCACATCCTTAGAGGTTTCTAAACACTTGAGTTTACATCTCAATTTGTCCCCTAAAGTTAAACAATAGGTAACCCTTGCCTTAAATTCATCAAAGTTTCACATAATGTACCTTGTGAAATGAGACGAAGTTGAGACATTGGACACTCAGTTGAAAACCTAATCAAGAGTGTGTTTGTGGTAAAAATAATCCATTAAGCAAAGATTAAATCAATTGGACCCCACACATGTGCTTGACATCTTTTGGTCATATGGTTTTCATGCAAACATTGGTCTTTTGATTTTGAATTACTCTTAGAGAAAGGCATGTTCTTCACTATCTTGGTCTATTAAACAAGTCCTTCCTAGGTTCACTTAGGATCAAATGAAACACTTCATCCATCCCAAACATTTATCATCTTCATCCCACAAACAACTTTAGAGCTTTGGAAACATCATTCTAGACTTGGGTAAATCCTCAAAATCTAAACCACCTCGTTTAGTTAGGTGTATGGGAATGCATCCTTTCTCATATGTTTAATTGAATTATCAATCCTTTGAACAAGTTCATCCTAAGATAAAATATATCATCTTAGGGTTTACAAGTTCATTATCCAAATCAAACCAATCAAAATCAAACCCTAAGTCTAGCATTGATCCAAA
Organism: Sequoia sempervirens; assembly: GCA_007258455.2. Taxonomy (NCBI): domain Eukaryota; kingdom Viridiplantae; phylum Streptophyta; class Pinopsida; order Cupressales; family Cupressaceae; genus Sequoia; species Sequoia sempervirens. The sequence continues at coordinate 244,027,601 of VDFB02058242.1, read as the reverse complement.
GTTCCTAAACGTTCATCACTCACATCATTTACACCTTTCATCCTTCATCTCGTCATTAGTCCTAAGAACCTTAGAGGTCACCTTTTCAACAAGGTAAAAACACAAGAGGAACATGGAATACAAACTTGATCCACACATCATGAGTAATCCAAATCAAATGAACTTTTAAAGCCTTACAACACCAATCGATTATCAACACTCACACTTATACAATCCATACATGGGATCATTACCTTCTACAAATGTCAATGGCACAACAAGTGTGAGTATCCCTAAATCAAAGATTGGAACACGTTTCCCAATGGTAGATCTAAATCCAAACCTACAAGTCTTTCAATTGACCAATCAAAGCATGAGCCTTCAAACGAACAACGTCATCCCACCAAATCCCAAAAAGCCAAATGAGAATGTACCAAGTACAAGTTTTTGAAACATGAATCCAAAAAACTTTAGGATGGATACATTTGCAAATCATATGAACATCTCCACCACCATTACCCATATCAACATCATTCCTTGGTTTAGGGCTTCCCCCTTTACCTAGCACCAATCACTCCACCCAAATCAATCCACCTAACACCAATCAAGCCATTACATCAAATCCTTTGAGTATACCATTGACATCGCACCAACATATGGTATTCAATCAAGCAACAATGTTGATCCCAAATCAAAGCATGGTCTCCCAAGGGCCTATCACCTCGGTCATTCCAACCATCCCCATCACTTTGATCATTCCAAACACCACTCTCACAGCCATCATATCTCAACCCCTCACTACCATGATCGCTCCAAGTGTATCTCAACCACTCATCACTACATCCAACATGATTCCAAATCCACCACCAACTTCCACCACATCAATCCAATACAATGCGGAATTACAAGATGCTTTTCAAAGGGGATTCCAACAATATCTAGCCACGCAACAAGCAACACAAGCTCAACAAGTGCAACAAGCCTCTCAAGTTTCCCAAGCCTCTCAAGCTACCCAACAAACACAAGCACAAACACAAAAAATGATAGCTATTGGGAATAACGATGAACATTCAACCACTAGTGATAGCATTGACAATCTCCCCACCACAATTGCTAAAAGCAATAATCAAGATCTATCCATCAAAGTGCACATTGGAGATGTTTCTATCTTGTCCGAAGATCAAATCAACACACATCAAAAGTCACTTTTCAATCATGATCAAAATCCACCAACAAAACCCAACAATGATCTAATTCAAGAAATGTCAACATCATTTGACTCTATGGTTGAAAACATTGAAAATCCCTCCATCACAATTGTTGAAATCAATGATCAAGATCTATCCTTCAATAAAGATATTTTCACCTCATCCAATGAGGCATCGACCAATGATCATGTTGAAAATGTATCTACATCACCTAATGAGTTAGAGGAAATATCTCAAGAATTTATTCCAAAGCAAGATCAAAATCTTCCACTAAAGTCTAGCAATGTTCCTTTCCAAGACATGTTGACCCCCTTCGACCTCATGATTACAGATACTGAAGGAACCCTGACCTTGACACTTGAGGATATTGAACCACTTACCATGTCTAATGACAACATCCAAGAACCCTTTGTGAGCAATCCATCCTTTGAAACTGACCCATGTCAAGAACTTGATACAAAGAATGTCGAAAGCAACTCCGAAATCATTCAAGATCAAGAATTTGTATCTTCAAGATACTACAATAATCTAATGGACACTCTCTTATCTATGCAAGATGAACATATCCATGAAGTACATACTCCTCCATCTACCAATGAGATGCTTTCTATGAATGGACACGTAGATGATCTTCATCTAGAACAAGATTTTGTTGCACAAAAAGAGCAGATTATTAACTCCTATAGTCAAATAGAGTTGTCAACAATAGTATCAAATATATCACAAATGCAGACTAAGGACATCATGAATAAAGATATCGAACATTATCCACTCAAGGAAGCAAATCAGATAGAACAAGATATTTCAGAGTCAACAGAGCATCCAATTGAAATAACATCATCTACGGTGGTCATTTATTAGAGAATGAACTCTAAAAAGGAGCTCTTAGAACCGGCATAATCAAAGCATGAAGGTACTACTTCCACAATACTTGGGGCAACTTCATCTCAAGAAAACATCAACATAGGGAGCACGAAGAGTCCTTATGATGAAACTAGTGTCAATACTACAACTAGCCACGTCATGAATCGTCATCCACCCATCACCCCATCCACAAATTGGGACCAACTTCGAAGGAAATATTTGAATCAAAGCACAAAGAATGTTATCAAAGCAAAAGAAGCTAAAAAGCATAATGGACAAATCAAATACATATGGATACCAAAGAATACAAAGAAAGATCATCCCTATCAAACTCCATTAGTCAAAGAAACTATGGGGCAAAATAAAAGAGGGAAAAGTATCCATCAAAGATGTCCACAAAAGAAAAAGCAGTCTTTTCAAGTGACGTACAAAGTATATCAAGCAGTTGGTCCTAATTCCACGCACACTTTCGTATCCACCCATCATTGCTCATCTTCCCAAGTTTGGAGAGTCAAAGTTCCAAACTGTCAACCAATCCATCTCTTATCCCTAAACACACTCCATCCTTCCACGCATGATATCCAATTCTCACATTGACCATGTATTGGCAACGACCCTTCATCATAAGGATTTAGAAGGCACTCTATCATGTATGCACGAGACGAGTTAACCGGTATCAATAAAGTAGATCAAGAATCCCAAAAGTTGCATTCAAGTGCACGTATCTTAGCAAAGTAGCTTCTTCAAGCAGGATATCGATGGCACATTATGATAGGGGCATCTACATCAACGACACCTTGTGATTCAGTATAAGCTTAAAATCTTTTAGGAAAAACCAAAAAGATCAAAAAAATATGAAAATCCCAAAAAAATTAGAAAAGGGATTGAAAACAATAAAGATAAAAATCGTCCTCTAGTGAAAACCACATGTGCGGTGCTTTGGGCAAGACCATGATGAAAACCTGGAAAACAAGCGTCATGTGTAGAATCGAGCATCTACGTGCACCACTTCAAGTGAAGGAATCTCATCCCATTTGTAATAAATCGAGCATTCTGCCATCTTATCCATAATAAATCCGTTCATCCATAAACCATTAATCCAATCCATTTTCATCCATTTGTGTCCATAGTCCAAGTTATCTTGATCTTGATGAAGTTTGGGGCACCCTTTATAGTTGCTTATGGTAAACATCTTGACATGGGTCATTTTCATTGATCCTATCCTATGCAGGCTCATTATTTGAGCCATGAAGCATTATCCAATGAAGCATTCTTTATCCAAACACCTTATCTTATCACAAGATAATCCATATCCATCCATCCATACATCTATCCAGGCATCCATCCATCGCATTCCATACATTGCTAGACACTGGGGGCAGATATTTACATCTTGCTTCGAGAATAAAACTTGATCTATATCCTCTAACTTATGTGGCGATCCGAACATTGGAAATGTGAAATCAAGTTGGTCAAAGCCTTTGTGATCAAACATCCAAATCACTAGCCCATGGCATATTTTGATGAGAAGCCATTCCTTATCAATCTTCATCTTCCATCGATCCAAACAATCAATATCAGTCGCATCTAACGCACATTTCAAATGTCACATCAAATCATTCGAACAACTTTTTTTCCAAAATCAAGCTTCATCAAACATGATCAATCAAATCCAATCAAAAAATCATCATCTCAGGATATCATTGTGTTGCTTAACACTATCCTTGCATTGTTGTGCATCCTCAACAATGTTATCGTCATCAATCCTGATCAACAAATCCTTGCATTGTTGTGTATCCTCAACAATGTTATCATCATCATCAATCCATCGATCTGATCAATCAACCTTAGCTTGGTTTTTAACAAAATCCAAAACAAAGAACTGATATCATCACACATGTCCATATCCAAATCGTCAAAATCATGCAAAAATCCAAAAACATCAGAAAATCAGAAAATCCAAAAACATTCAAAACATATCAAAATCCAAAAACAAGTCGAAAATAGAAAACATCAAAAATATGGTATCCGAACTACATCACCTCTGAGCTTAAACGTAGGCAAGGCTCATCTTTGATCAACCCCCGAGACACAAAATCCAAAAACATTCGAAAAACACAAAATCCAAAAACATCAAAACATCAGAAAATCCAAAAACATCAGATACTTAGAAAATCCAAAAACATTCAAAACATATCAAAATCCAAAAACATGTCAAAAAGTCATTCAAAAAGACAAAAATAGGGTCGTCTTGTCGAACTACGTCGTCTCTGAGCTTGAACGTAGGAAAGGTTGATCTTTGATCATCCCCCGAGACATTTAGCTCAGTCCTATAGGAGTCCGTCATAATAAACTGACATCTCATCATGTATATCACATTTGTAAATCGGTCATGTCGTCAGTCGAACTACGTGGTCTCTGCGTGTGTAACGTAGGAAAGGCTAATATGTTGATCAGCCCCCGAGGCCCCTAGGATAGGTCTTTAGGTTAGTATCTTGGTCAAAATCTTAGAAAATCCCAAAACATTGGAAAATCAAAAATCAAAACATTTGTAAAATCTCAAAAAAATACCAAAAACAGCCTCAAAACATTTCAAAACATCAAAAACATCCAAATATTTGAAAAAAATCCATCTGCCTCCTCTCACTTGCACCCGCAATAACACCACTCATGATAAAATGATCGTCATCCTCAACCTTTGGTAAAACAATTGGAAACAAGTCTGTCAGGTTTTAAAGTAGAACTCAAAAGTGTCAAGTCTCAAGTCTAGGCCAGTGGGTAAACAAATTGGTCACCTCTTCGTATCGGTAACAACATCATCTGAATTTTTCCCATATCAATTATCCTTTATAAACAAAATGGTGTGCCACCATCCACTAACATGTCCTAGGATGCATCCTTCCTACAATGGGCATTATCTTTTGGAAATAAGTTTCGGTTATCATCTTAGAAAACACATCCTTTTCCATTAGCGGTATTGAAGAGCATTAGTTTGTTTATTTACTCGGTCTTTTCTTTCAACTTATTTTATTTTGCGCTCATTCCAAGGACATCTCGATGATATCCCAAAACAATGGATTTAGAGAAATAGGAATGGGTCAATGATCATTATCTTTTGTCTGTTGTGCTTGTTGGACGCTCTTGTAATATAACCTCGGCGAATACTTGCTTTGTTGAGAATGTATGGAAGAGGTCTAGGGCAACTTGTTGACTATTACAGGGATAGGTTTACCTTTCCGTGTTTTGGCCCGAGATGTCTGAAACTTCTGAACACATCCTAGCAAGGTTTCCGTATGTCAGGTGTGAACAAGAATACTCCTATCTAATTGTCGATTCAAAGTCCATCACACTAAGTACAACGCCATCCTGGTTTTTTATACCTTGATGCATCGTACCACGTGTGTTATCAAACATAAGAAAATTTGGCCCTTTGAAAATCCCAATTCCTCGGCAAGTCATCATCATCATCATCATCATCTGCATTTGTGTCATCATGCATCTTGTTGAAATGATTTCTTCTCTTCTCACTAACCACGCTAACCAGGTACTATGACAGTTGATCATCATCACCATCATCACCACTGATCCTACATCCATACATCATTAGCATATTACATAAGCACATCATATAGGCATCATTAGCACATTGCATTACGTATCATATAGGAAACATCGCATTCTCATCATCATATAAACAGGTGCATCCATATCATCACATTTCACCCATTACATTGCATCTCATGGCATTATATTGATCATTACATAAGCATTCATTTACATTTCATAAATCATCACATAGCATGAACATTATAATCATAAACAATAGGAATATAAGCATTCAATTCATTACACATCAGCATGTCACTTTGCATTAACATATCATTGCATCACATAAATCATCATTTAGGATAATAACATTTGTTATTCTAAAAACATCTCATAAAACCATCGCATCATATCACATTCATCCATAAATCATCTCATATATAAGCATTTTTTTACACATCATTACATATAGCATAAATCAAATCATTTCACATATTGCATTAGCATAAAATAAATCATCACATAGTTAACATCATTGCACATCATATCATAGGTCATAATCAAATGCATAAACGTCATTCAAAATAAATGCATCCATAACATATAAAAGAAGAATCATGCATGCATAAATAAAGGAGTACACATAGCATCACATCAAAATCAGCTCATTTATATATAATATCATCAGTGTCACTGTCATAGTACAAAGAATAATAATTGGATCACTATACGAGTATGTCAATCAGTATAAAAATGCCCATCGGGGCTATCAAAAATAAGCCCATAAGGCACCAAAAATGTGTATCATCTGAATCACAGTCGATCTTCGTGAATGCTGCCCTCACCCCTGTCACCATGACCCTCTGGTGGTCTCTGGCTGGCTCGCTCTGAGTAGTCAGGGACCCAGTCTGCTCTAGGTACATGGTCATGGTAGGCCCAGCGGTAGTACTCTATCTCTCGAATGGCCTCCCTGTAGGATCAGACTGGCACTGTACCATGCGAGGACGAGGCGGCTGTCATACTCTCAATCTGCTTCCTGCGGCCTAGCTCAGTCGCTGCCTGTAGCTCTGTGACCTGTCGCTGTTGTACAGTCTGGTCTCTCTCCGCTCTAAGCTGCTCTCTCTTAGCTTGTTCCTAGTCCCGCTCAGCCGTCACTGCCTGTACCTGTGCCTGTAGCTGCAAAATCAAGGCATCCCATGCGTCTGCCTGCCCTGCTGGCTGTGCCCATGGCTGTACAAGAACCTGACCCTCACCCTCGGCTCGTGGTGGTGGGACTGGCGGATCCTACTGCTGATCCTGCATAGGGATGTCTCCGTGATCTGGTGGAACTGGGGCATCAATGGTGGGTCCTGTCGAATCACGACCCTGGGACCTCATCCTCGTCCTCTCTCCCTGCCTCTAACCCTATGTACCTCTGGGTCCTCACATAAAATAGTCAACCGTAGAGGAGGTCTAAACCAATCCTTGTATGCCTGTGTGGTGCCCGAATCTGCCAATCTCTTATTGTAGGCCCATGGTTGGGCCACTAACCCTCGAAAGCTATCAACCGCCTCCACTGTAGGAATACTAGGGCCCCATGCCACCTGTGTCATGCTGCGTGCGAAAACGGCCACATAGCCATCATCTGGTCGATCCTGCGGCTCCCCAAACTGACGCAATACACGCTCGGGTAAGTATCTCTCTATCATGGTATGCTCTCGGCCCTGCATGTATCTGTCCTACCGGCAGTGGAAGAGCTGGTCTGCATCATCAGCCCATCCAGGCTGACCGAGGTATGGTCTCCAAGTGAATACGAGCATCTCATCTATGACCCGCCTCCAGTAGGGGATCTCGTGCTCTCTGATGTATGTGAAGGGCACACCACCTTTGTATCGTGCCACTAGGGCATCCTCTTCCCCCATCGGAACTAGAACGACCCATGGACATAGCACAGAAATGTGCTCCCACGCCCAAACGTGTAGAAGCATCATCCCAGCTCCCAGTGCTCTATCATCCATGTATGCATACTCGTGGAGATCCCTATAAAGTGAAGCCAGAAGGCAGAAGGATGAGTCCCCACGTGAATCAAATCGGCCTATCCTGGACCATCCTCTCCTAGTAGTATCCCCATCCAGGACTGAAATACTGCCCTCGTTGGTCTGGGGCAACCAAACCCGAAATGATTGCTGCAACTGCCTAGCGGAAGGGAGGTGCTATGACTTTGTACCTCTCCAACTCGATCTGCCCCTCACAATAAATGATATCCCGTATGGCGAGGACTCGGGTGCAGCAATCGCATCCCTCCTCTAGGTCTTGGATCACCTGGCGGCCATGAATGGGCAAACGTAGTATCCGCTAGATGTCCTCTAGTGTGATGGTCGCCTCACCAGTGGGAAGATGAAATGACGATGTCTTGTTGTGCCATCGCTCTGCCAACGCTAATAGCATCCCAAGGTGTGTACTCACGGGCACTGCATACGCAATGTGCCATAGTCCTGCGGTCCCCAGTCGACCCTGGTCTCTGTCGCTCAAAACTCGTAAAACGCTCGCCAGCTCCCGTGACCGGTGCTCCCGAGAGTAAAGCTCCCTAGGTTCATCCTGCATCACGCAAAGTCAGCATGTTAAAATTTTTGAAAAAATTCCCGACGTAACGCTCCAAACTTGCATCTAGCGGCGTAGTTTGAGTTCTCTCAAACTCCGATGCTAGACTCGTAATTTCACCAAAAAGGGCCGCCACGGCGCAATTTAACCCTTAGCGTCGCAATTTGCTTGAAAAGGGCGCCGCTGCGGCGCACTTTTCCAAAACTGACCCGAGAGTCCGAGCCGAGCCCGATCCTAGCAGTGGAGTTTTTAAATTCCATATTGCACCGCTGCGGTGCTAAATATCCCCACTGCGGTGCAAAGAAGGAAAAATTAGTGCACTTCAAACACCGAGCGGCGCTATAATAGCACCGCTAGAGGCGAGCTCATCCTAAAACAAGTAATAAATGCACTAAAATGAAAAAATGAAGCGTCAGTTAGGGTCACATACCGGGGCACCGATACTAGGTGGTCGCTCCAGTAGGTCTGAACTCAGTCAAAAATGTGCAGAGGAAGCTGTCGTTGCGCCATATCATTAGGAGGTCAAAGCTCAAATCTCGAGGTTCACTAGCGGAGGTGTGTGAAAATGAATTGAAAGTGACCCCTCGGGCCCCTTTTTAGCCTAAAAATTAGGGTTTTTTAGCCTAATTGGCTGTCCTGGTAGGGTTTTGGACCCCCGAACCTATTTTCATTCGTTTGAGGCTTGTTTTTTATCGTTTATTGAATTTAGACACGTTTTTAGCCTCCCGGACCCCTTCTCACCTTTTTTCGCGAGATCACCCAAAAAATGGAAATTTTCATCTGATCTCTCAAGGGGGCATTATAATGGCATGTTTTCCCTCACCATGCAGCAGTGGAGCAAGTTTTTAAAATATCAAAAAAAATTGGCTTTGATCGAGACCGTTTATTTTTTGAACCAATGCAACAAGTGCATTACTTCAAAGAGGGGCAAAATGTAGACATCAAAAATATATTGATTGGCATTGTGCATCTGATCCTAACTCACTAACATCGTTTCTTCTAAATCATCCCTCGGTCTAACCATTTAATCAAATTCCCCTATCTGATTAAATTCATCAATATTCATCTCTTAATTAAATAAATCATTTTGTCTAATTAAGTCACTTTCTCTTGTTAATTAAATCAATCCATCTGATCTAATTATCCCTATTTAATTAAATAATCAATTTATTTGATTAAATCTCTAAAGTCTATCCATTAAATTAAATAAATTGAAACCTTATTTGATTTAATCTAACACCATCCCTTTTGATTAAATAAATCAAAATATTTATTTAATTAGCCTTTTATCATATTCCTCTCTTATCGATTTAAATAAATCCATAAATCTAAGTCAAATAAGTCACATCATCTAATCTCCTGTTAAATTAATTAAACCTTGATTAATTTAACTTCATCTCATGTCACATCCTCTAGATAATGCAAGTTGCACATGAAAATAGATTTAATTCATTTATTAAATCCCTATTTTCCCTCACATGGCATCTTTTGGAATATTCTCTCAATTTGAATTCAAAAATTCCAAGTCAACATGTACATCCAACAAGGCATTTAAGATCTCTTACATGTCCTTTGCCTTGAGCCAAGTGGAATTTATTGCATTTTCCACTTCCCTCTTACATGTCATTTCAACAAATTTGAATTTCAAATATTGCCATTTATTAGCACAAACCCCAAATCTTGCACAACCATCATCCATTCATAGCTTGACAAGTGGCACCATATCATTAGATGAAAGTTAGTCCCACATTGCTCAAATTGGGGCTTTCATCCATCTTGAAATCCTATAAATGAAGAGCCCCTCTCCTCATTTGATCATCCACAATCCAAGCAAAGTTACCATGCTCAAATATCTCTTGAGCTTCACCATTATCATTGAACCATAGCTAGGTTATTGCAGATTTGGCTTGGAGTTCATCATTCATCATCAAAAGTGGATCATATTTCTTCATCAATTCTACATTCGAAGCTTGCAATCATAGGAATTGGGAAAGGGCCAAATTTTCACATCAAATTGGCACCAATTCCCCCATGGGAACAAGAGTTTGCTATTTAAATTAGGATTTCATCTTTGGTTTATCATTTTATTGTGTTTTTGCATATTTTCATTCCTAGTTTGAATTGTAAATGGATTCCATGGGGAATCCTTGTTTATGCTTGCAATATCTAACTTAGGGTGTTTAATCTCTTTGTTTTGCAGGTACAATAGATTGGGGTTCACAATAACAACATGAATGGTAATGAGGAAAATCGTATGGATGCTATGATTGGAATCATTGGAGTTCAACCTCGTAAGGGACAAACCAGTATGTCCCTTGACATTGCTTTCTCACAAAATGACATAATTAAACATGCACCTAGTGGTCCTCTTTGCATTACTGGAAGAATCAATGAAAATCCTACTAATGGAATACTAATTGATCCCATCTATGAAGAGAACATGATCACTAAAGAATTCTTATTTGTGCATGAAATTTATCAAGATACTTATGAACAACTGAAAGAATGGATCAAAACACATAATGGTTTTTCTTGCCCTACGATAGGATTGATAACTCTTCATCTAAAAGTTGGACTAAACCAATTAAATGTCTCATTCTCCATTATCCTAGCATTAGATCAATTTCATGTGAAGTTAGGCTACCCATGGCTTCACTCCATGAAAGTTGTCCCATCTATCATTCACAAATTCTTGAAGTTTCCCTTTAACAATCAAATCTTTACTATGCATCATAGTGGCTTTAATCCTATATCTTCCTATGGGAATTTCTCATTGGATTTCTGTTGGCATGAACTCATGGAACCTATTAGGCCTTGTAAGGATTTCTTTTTCAAATATTATCAAAATTTTAAGGAAAAGAACATAGCAGAATTATCACTTGCTAATATGCCTCAACCGATGATTGAGCCTCCTATCCTTGGTGAGAGCATGATTTAACCAAAATCCCTTCCAAGTAACTAAGACCAAACCATAGCAAATCCTTCACCCATTTCTTATAAGCTAAACCACGAGATAACCAAGTAAGTCCCACTGTTCCTCCCAAAATCAAACAAGTTTATAAAGTTAAAGAGAAAGTGGTTGAACAACCTCCCATGGTTCCTTCCATTCCTCGCTTATGGGAAGAAAAGAAACCTATGGTTGATAAACCCACTCCTACACAATCACAACTTGAAAACTATACAAAAAGAAACTGAAATGTTAGAGAGTGTAGGTGTAGACGTCATGCTATTTCTCATCAATTATAAGCAAAAGATGAATCAACAACTCAAGATCAAAAAATAATTCAAGCAATGCATCATGATTCTCCACCTTTTCTGTAACAAGAAAATCCTAAATCTTCACCACAACAAGAACAAGCACCTTGCATGGACATTATCATTAGACCTCCTATTGTGATTAACTTGGATGATGATGATGATAATGCTAAAATTGATGAAGTGCATAATGAGTTGAATTTATTATTTTCCTCTTCCACGAGCTTAAATAATAACAACTGTGATGATCTTCCTAAAAAAGAGTGACTCACCACGTGTTGGACTTCATGATGTTCCTAGTACAACACTTGGAATTTTCCCTTGGCTAGTTATCCACCTTCTGCATATGATGAACAAGATTGGGATGTACATGACATGGTATAGGTTTAATTGCATGTTTCATACTAGTCTAAGTTTATTTTTCTTCATTTCATGTGCTTTTTGTGTGATTTCATGTGTGTAAGGTGATCCCCCATATCATTCTATTTGACATGCCTTTATGTTAATTCCTCTATTTTTATCTACATTCTTCTAAATGTCATAAACCCTTATATTTTCTCTTTTCTTATGTTTTCCTTTTGGGGATGATGCAAGGCATTGATACATTTAGGTATCTTCCATGTTGACCCAAAATCTTTTCTTTGTTTTCGCTCTCTATGTGTCATTCTTCTAGTTGTACGAGTATTTGGGGAAGGATGACATTTTCAAGCTCTATAATAACATTGTAGCAAAGGCATACACTGACCCCAAATTCGTGGATCCCTTATGTGATTAGGATTTCATTTTGGGGCAAGCCCTTTTTAAGATGCAACTTTATTTGGAAACATATGCTTGACATAGGGCTTTCCAAATAAGCTCTCATGTCTTCTTTATTGTTTAGCATTTATCATTTTCTACTTTAAAGTAATTTCTCACAACATGATGTTTAGCAATTTCTTTAAATTGGGGGCATACATTGGCATTAGTATTTTGACATTTTGACTATAACTTATGTTTATTAGTGTAGTATTCTTGATTCATATGATGTGTCTTCTTCTTGGTGACATTGGGATTGATGTCCTTCAACAATGTGACCTTTCTTATCACATGGCATTCCTCTTAGTGGTAATGCTACGACTTGCATTCCCTAAGTTGTGAATATTTTATCCTTCAACTTGTCCTCTCTTAGTGGTGATGTCAAGCATGATGTTCCCTAAGGTGAGACCTTACATGCATTAAGAAAAAACCCTTTGAACATGTCTTATCCTATTTTCATTTTGTTCATGAGTGTCTAGCATAATGAATCTTGCTAGCCTTGTGAAGTTCAAAGTTACAACACTTTTTCATGGCCACTAAGCATAACACACTTTGCTTGCTAGTGGAGTCATGTTTGTTCATGAGTGTCTAGCATAATGTAGCTTGCTAGCCTTATGAATCTCAAAGTTCATATTGTGTGGCACCTTATCAAAGCTATCAGGAGGTATAACTTTGGTATGGCTAGTACATGGGAGCCTATAGACCTGGCATGACTTTCCCATCAGCCATGTTACATCCCTTACATTGAGAATGTTTGTTTGGTTATGTATTTCAAATGCAATGTTAGTCGAAAGTAACTGCTTTCATGTGAATGTGAAATTGAGAATAAAATAGTTAATTTATTTATTGTAACTATAATGTAAATGATCTTTTATTGCAAGTGAATTTCTTGTTCACATGAAATTTAATGTGTTCATGAGATTATATTTAAATGCATAGCCATTGAGAATTATCTAACTACAATACTTGTCAGTGGATGCAGGACTACCGACACCATGACGGAAAAGGAGATGTCATCAGGGAAAGGATGTTGTAACAAGGATCTATTTTATCGTCAATCTCGAGTCGATGTATGAAATGTATCAAAGTCGTAACTTGGCCACAATTAATTCAATATAATTATTTATTGTGTAAGCCAATTTAAATTTATAAATCTATAATCATTTTTAAAAGAGTCTGCAATTGGATAATAAAAGATATAATTAAAATATTATTATTCCTTTGAGAGCGGAGTGAACCAATTCTTAGTAAATATATTTTTGCAAGAGATTATTGAATATCGAATTAACATTTGAAAAATATTAATTTAATGGCATCGTTTGAAATGGAAAACATCGAATGGTTTTCTCCAAAAATTAAAATGAAGGGGAAATTGGAGTCGGTGTTTTTGAAGAGGGAAACTCCCTGCAGCTTGCCACCTTTGCATGATGTAACGCCCAAGATGGGAAGATGAAGGTATTTGAGTTTCTTTTGGGGAGAGTTATTCAATCTTTCTCCTTTCACTTTTGGGGAGAGTTTCTTCATTTGGGGGTTCATTCGTTTTGGGGTATCAACATTCTAGTGTTTTTCACAGTCATGAATTTTCTTTAGTTCTATTTTCACCCATTTCCATCCGTTAGAGTTCTTGGTCTTTTTACTCTCACTATTTGGGACACTCTCTCTCTGTAAATGCATTTTTCAGCCGAGCTCATTCCATTTATTCCTGAATCCTCTGATTTTCATTGGCGACTTCATCAACAATCTTTTTGAAAACCAACTGTGGAAGCTAGGTGTAGCTAAGTCCGATAAGCAACTTGCATTTTCACTTACACGAGAGGTGGTAAATCTAGTTCCTAAAATTGCATCTTATTTCCTCTTGCCTGGGATTATTAGTGGTGGTAGTTGACGTGTCTTTAGAGTAAAAGAGTTTGGAGCATCATTGTTTGAATTATCTTTTAGGAAAGTAATGTGTAACTTCTAAGAATTTTTTACAATGATGAAACCAATAAGGTGAATTATTTCAAATAGAAATGTGTTAAATGAAATTCTTACTAGATCGAACTTGAAGTGAGATTCGGTTCTATAGATGAATGGTACAATCTAATGGAATGAATAGATAGATTTCAAGAATCTTATCTTCTTTTCTTGTCTGAAATCTTTCTCAGTCGAGCTTCTTTGCAATTGCTCTGGCTCTGTATTCTTAACTCTTACCCGAGTCTAAGCTCTAATCTTTCCACTTTTTATAAATTGACCTTAGTTGAACTATCGAGAGAAGATTTCAATTTCTCTTTTTCCTAATTCTAAACCTAGGAAAACTTCCTTGGGAACCTGATTCTGACCTCGCATGATAATAATTTCTTTGATTGGTGAAGGGTATTATCAAACTGGGAAACTTGGGAAAAGAATAGTAAATGTGCTCTTTCTTGTTATAAGGAGGATTAAGCTTATGTTTCATGAGAGGAGAGTTTGGGTCTAAACCAATTAATCTCCATCACAACTCTGTAAATCTGAATTTATTACCTGGATCGGGGTCCTATGTTTCTAGAGGAGTCATGAAAATATTTATTAAAATAAATAAAGAAAATGAAAGTCAAACAAGACAATATAATTTAAATTATATGACAAACATAATCATGTCAGGCAAGGGTGAGAGTGCTGATGGCACAGGAGTGCCAGTAATGAAATGAAATCCTTGGCCAAGGTATGATGCTAGATTCAACATCTGTCAGCCATCAAGTACCAGATGTATCACTAATCAGAGTAATCTTCTAGGTGGGAGGTACCCATAGTGAAGATTCAATCAGGAGATGCAGGTCCTTGACACCAAGTTCAGAGGCATGATGATAGAATGATCCTTGTTGATAACCCTCATGAAGGGATGGGTTCCTTCAGTTGAAGGAACACGGGAGACCAGTAGGTCTTCAGATGGGCGGTAAAGACCCTGATGATATCTCCTTTTCCCATGATGACAGAGTCAAGTTCAAATGCTTCAGCTTCTTAACTGTACACTCTTGGAACCCTTCTCTCTCTTTAAATATCTTAAATGAACACTTAGCTTGTAAATTGATTAGCTGTAATTAATGATCTAGTTTTTAGAAGCTATGAAAAGTAGTTAAAGTTTGTTTGTATTTTTTATTATTGGAAATCAGCTAGATGTTTATTTTCAACTAAAACTCAAACTTAAAAGTTAGTTGAAGAATTGAATGTTATGTATTTACTTTTAATGAAAAAATATTTTTCGTTCAAAAAGAAAAAAGGAAACCCTAGATTGAAACAAGTTAGTTGCATCTTCAGTTGAAAGTTGTTAGTTAGTTTCCTTTCTTAAACTGTAGGACAATTAGAGTATTACATCATTATCCATTGTTTGGGGAAACCCTAGATTGTTAGTTATTTAGTTTCCTTTCAGCTGAAGTTGGAAATATAACTGCTTCTCTATTAATGGTAAGATGTTAGTTGTTACAAGCCACCTTTTTGGGCCTCACCTAGTGGACAATGTATTTTCACTAGCTCGTGTGAGAGCATTTGGTTTGCATAGTGGAAAGTAGGTTTTTCACTTGTAAATATTTTTGGACAAACAACTAAGGCTGATCCATATCCAAATGGGAAAACAGTCAAGGCTTGATCCACCCCTCTTTTTCTTTTCTTTCTTTTAGTCTTTGATGTTGTATGAATAAGTATCTTGTCATTTATGTTGAATATTTAATAAAGGTATGTGTCTCTTTATGCCTTTGTTGGTTTCTCATGAGATCTCAGATATTGGGGGCTTAATCATCCTCCTTGACCTTTGTCATCTTATCTTTACAACAGTTGCACAATTAGACCTCTCTTGATTATCTACTTTAGTGTGAGTTTGACACAAGGTCATCCTCTCACTAAAGTGAGGGCTAAATGTAGTGTAGAAAATGTACTCCTTTACATTTTCACACTTTTTTGAGTTCCCTCAATTAAATTATAATTAATCATGCCTTAATAAGCCCTATTTTATGTCTACATGCCTAATAAATTACATTTTCCTAAGGGGAAACCCGACAAGAATCAATGCCAACACATAATGCTTTACCTTGAGCAATGTATGTTCCAAGAATAGGGACATGGGACCCATTCACCCATGGGTGAATGGGTCCTCCCTAGGGATTTGAAACCAAAATTAAAATATTTTTTGGGTGGTAGTTTAATGTCCTCAAATTCAAATTTTAATGCTAACTTGTGTTGTTTAATTTTTGAGAAATTAAGGATAGATACCTATAAAAAAAGGTTATTTTATTAGTTAAAATTATATAAAATTCATGAGAGCATCAATTCAAGTTAAAAAGAGTAAATATTATGATCAAGGGCATTCAAGAGAAGATTTTGATGTAGGAGCATCTAGCAACCTAAAAATGTAAGTTTTGGATTTTGATGAGAAAGTTCATGAAGAGGTCCATTTTTGTGTTTTAACATGGATGCCCACTCAATGGGATCCTTTTTAGTATGTAATAAGGTCTAGAGGAGTTTCCATCCAAAAGAATATGTCTAAATATTTGAATTTCTTTAGGAGTCCTAGGAGATCAAAAGTTAGTAATGTTATTTAAGGAGACTGCAAATATAGTAGAAGGGGAAAATAATATTATAATGAACCTCTTAACCCACCCATGTGGGTTTTTAAGTGAGTTACCAACTTTGGTTAGGTTTTTAGAGCACATAACTACTCCTAAGAACATGTTAGTTAGGTTTGGATAAAGGGTAAAAGCAAGAAGTTGGGTCCATGAAGAGGGGAAGTTTCAGCCAAAAAAAAATCTTGTAGAAAATGTGTACACGTTATTAAAAAATGTGTATGCATTATGCTTTGGGTACCCAAGCCTAAAAAAAACGTATGCATTAAAAAACACGTGTGTGTTATATAACGCGTATATGTTTTATAACATGCACAAATCATTTATTTAAAAAATTAAATACCTTTTAGAAACGCATACACATTTTAAAACACGTACACATTTTAAAATGCATACACGTTTCTAATTTTTTTTTTTTAAATAATCAAGAAAATAAAGAACTCATATGTGTTTTGTAACGTGTACGCATTTTTAAAATTTTGAATTCCCAACCCACATGGTGCCTTGATTTTAGGCTCGGGAAAGAGTTGCAACTCGACCCTTAGCCTTTGACCTTCAAGTAAAAAACTAAGGCAGATTGAAGACGAATGTCCAACTTTGGCAATATGGTTGATGGACTTTTTTTCTGAATCAATCTATAAAATTAAAAACCATTAGAGAACACAATGTCTAGTTTCCAAATATATAATTTTTATTAAGATTGGATTATATTTGTTATTTTTTAATTAATTTCTAAGAAAACTAGTCCTTAAACTTGAAATATCAGGCTTTTTTAATTTTTTAATAACTTTTTTTTGGTTAAGTTTCTTGTAAAAAAAATTATATGGCATCAATCTTCAGACAATTCTCTACACAATGAAAAAAAAATTCAAAAAATGTTTAGTTTAGGTCCATTTATGTTGTCTGTACACGTTGATTTAAAAAAAAAACAATTAAGGTCAATAAAATTTATATATATATATTCAAAAAAAATTCTTCATCAATCTTCATGATGTTAGCTCTCTTTCCCCAAAAGGAATTAGCAAATTACTTGTATTTGGGTCAAAAAGTGGTGTCCGTACACATGCATGGCATGGTAAAAAAATAGGGACTTTTACAAAGTGGTTTTTATACATCCCTATCAAAATTTAATTTCTATCATATGGGTATTTGAATAAATTACATATTTGGAAACTAGATTCAAAATGCTAAATTTCATATTACAGACTTTTTTTAAGATTCATTGTGTAAGTGCCTCAAATTTTTAGTCCAAGTGTGACAAATTTTGAAAAACAACAAAAACACTTCCACTTTTGGAGCTTTTTGTGGACCCAACTTCTTGCATCGGCCCTAAAAAAGTGTATATTTGGTAAGTTTGATGCAAAAAGATATTAGGTTACATTAGGTTTTTATGGAAAATACTCATACATTCGAATGGTAACTATTTTTTGATTTTCATTCATGTTGAATCAATGATAATACATGCTCCAAGATGTTGTGGGAGCAAGATTTCATGAAATACCCTACTTTTTGTTAATTTTATTTCAATTTTCTGTAATTAAAGTCTAAAAAAAGCATTGTACGGCCTTGTAAAAAACATTTTCAGGTCTACTAGTAGATGGAATGGTAGTGGTGTTTTCGTGGGTTCAAATTTTTTTTGTTTCATTAAATTTCATGAAGTTTCGAGCAAGTTATAGCAAAATTACTACTAGCAGCCCTATTTCAGAACTAGGGTTTCTAGCGAGTGAAATAAATTCATAAAAAAAATTTTGACCATGGAAAATTTATGAAGCTTGGTGAAACCCTTCCTTAGGTTGCTACCCAAATCCCACCAAAGGATAAGTCCTAATTCAATTATATGAGTGGATTGTGTAGGTTTGTTTGTGTGCATTGTCTTTAAAACTGTCAAAACCCTAGGTGTCTTTGAGGGTTTAGTGAAAAACATGTTTCTTGAGTTTTCCATAGCAAAGTAAGGAGCTGACTACTAAGCAAACCCTCTAGAGTGTATGAAAGGTGCAAGAAGTCTAAGAAGTCAAAGAATGAGTATTGTTGTAGCAAATACCCAATTAGGACATTCTTAAGGGTTTTAGTCTAGTAAGAAAGATTTGTAGGTAAAATTTTGAAAAGGGATTGAGAAACTCAAAGAAGAGTCATTTAGAATATAAAACAATTTTTCTTTGCATTGTTTATCCCTCTTTGCATAAGATTCATTAGTGATTTATTGCAACAATCAAGATCTTAAGAACCATGTCAAAGTATTTTATAATCATTCATGTTTTAGAGCTAACATTGTGATGCAAGTTTCAAAGATCCAAGTCAAGCATTCAAGTCAAGATTTAAGTATCAATATCCACATCCATTGAAGCCATTTCATTCAAGATCAAGATTTCAATCCTCCAAAGGTTTATTCAAGGGTTTGGTGAGTTGCAACATAGCACTTGTTCATCCATCATGTTCCTTTCATGTTTCATTATTTCAATTCAAGAATTAATTACCAAAATGAGGTTTGACCAAGGAAAACCCCTATCCACAAAAAGAAATATTTTTCTCCTCTTTGTGAATGTGTAGGTTTATAGTTTGAATAAGGATTGAAAATCTATCAAGTTGTAAAACTGGAAAAAAAATCAACATTGTTGTCAATTCACATAATCTAGCCTATAGACCTTATTTTTGACTGTCCGATATTGAAACCTGGATCAAAAAAAAGCCACATACTGACACCAAAGGATCCCAAAAGTTGAGAAAAGCCTCTGTATAGAGACCCATTTTCCTATGGGTGAATGAGTCCTAGGTAGCCTCTTGAATCTGCATTTTGGTGATAGGTACACATCACTCTTTCATTTCTAGATCTATCGAAACTTTGATGTTTTTGTATGTATTAAGCTTTAAATTGATGTTTCAAGTTTGAATGGGAATAATTGAGTTGATTTACTATTTTTAGTTTTTCTCCCAAAAGTGTTGTTAGGGTTGATACCCTATCCTCAACCATAAGGAAATTAGTAGATTCCCTCATTGAGTTGGCTCACCTAAGGGTTGTAAGTCAATTCTTTTTGTGGATCTCACTTCCTAATGAAAATAGGAAAAAAAGGTCCATCACACCATCCCAACACACACATCATTTTGGTGAACCCTATTTTATATGTTTCACTAAATATTTTCCATGTACAACCCACATATAAAAATGTAACTAGTGTTACATATAACTTTACAAATTAACACAAATAAATATTTAATGTGGCTAAATACATCATTAAATATGAAATGTGTGTGATGCCCCATTTCTAACAAGTTCTTGGTCAATTTTCTTGGTATGATGTTGAACTCTATATCAATATAATATAATTGATCAGAATAATTAAAAAATATTAAAATTCTATCAAATTCAAATATACAACATGAAAATAATTATTCAAATTTTTTAAAACATGAAAATAATGAGGGATACTATTAAATTCAATTTAGAAACATGTAACTTTAATTGTTTACATGAATAGAACAAAAAGTGTGATAGATAAGTTAAACAATGATTGCAATTTCTCAAAACTTTAAAAATTATACTTATATGTCAGAGAATTCATAGTTTGTAAGAAAAAACAAAAGCGTGTGTTCCTAAAATTATAAGATGCACACACTTTTATATTATTATTTTTATTTTTTACATGCAAAGAATCATGCTTTCATTATAATGTGAGTGTGTTATAATGCAAGTGCATTACAACATGCTTATGTTATAACTTACATTTGAAATTAATAAACTTTATAGTTAGATTTTCCTTGGAAAACTAACATAAAAAGCTAGACTTACATGTCAAAGAAAAATAGGGATTTCTATAAAATACTAAAAAATAACTAAATGTTGAGTCTATTCTCCATCAAACTTACTTTTTTTAATGTTTATTTTTAAAAATGTCACAATAACATCAAGCTCTCTATTACATTTAAAACCATGTTATTTTTCTACATCGAAATATGTTAAATTTTTTTCTTCAATTTATTTTGTTAGCATCTAAAAAAATCTATGTATAGTATTTGGTTTCATTCTTTATTTTTTCATTTTATTTAAAATTAATTATATTTTTACATTTTAGAATATATTCTATACACATTAAAAAAAAATTAATTTTGATTAGTTTTCAAAAAAATAAGGGAGAGTACATTCATTTTTTTATTTTTCCAGATATGTCCCATTTGATAATTAACTAAAAAATGTACTTATGTTAAAAAATTCATAGACAATTCTGGTATAAAGTATGTGAAGTTAGCTAATTTTCCACCATAGTGATTTGTGAAATACATTTAAAAATGAAATGTTTAGGGTGACAAAATCAAATTCTATATTATAATTTTCTAACAAAATAGGATCACATATTGTGGTCTCTTTGTTTGAAACTCTTAACCTCCACCATTTAAAAAAAAAATGTTTAGAAACTAGATTTTGAGCATTATAAATCTTGTTCTTATCATATCTTCAAATTTTTAGCATGGTTATCTTTAATTTCTCATCTAATATCAATTTGTATTGACTTAAAAAAAGTAACCACTTTTGACCCACTTATGGCCCCCATTTCCACAAAGATACCCTTATATACAAGTATAATATTTATCACTCACAATAATACAAAGATAGTAAATATGTTGTAATAATAGTTGAAGAAAGTCATATCCATAATTACATGATTTTTCATAAACATATTAAAAACATCTAATGGCATTGATATAGACATGGAAACTACAATAATACCAAAGAAAAATTTAAAGAAATTCTAAACCATGTGAACCAAGAGTTAAAATGAGAAAATAAATTCCATCAATATACACCTTATCAAAGCACAAGCTACCTATGTGAAAAGCCAAAGTCATGGGCCTAGTATTAAAGGCATAGTGCCTTCATAAAAATAATTGATGACATGAATGATTCAAAGAGGTCTCCAAACCCATGTAGAGAGTTCTCAAGTCCATGATCAAGTCCATGGCAGCTCTAACAAAAATATTCTTTATTGTAAGAGAGCAACGTGGAGGGATTTCATTGCCAACACACACAAAAATGGCTTAATATCCAATCGAGGTGGATGCAACTTTCTTTTGAGCACTATGCATTAGTCACATGATCTTCAACTTGTTATACTCTCAACATTGATCTATCTCTAACTATTAACATTCAATCCACCATTCATGTTGCAAGGTGTGTGCCCTTGGTCTCTTTATGTTGTGCACCACAACACTCAATTTCGTGACATGGTTTAACTACCTCCTATGGATTCATTAACTTTGGCAGTTGTATCAAGCATTAACATGTTGATCTTTTGGTGCAACAATTGGAAACAGAGCCTAGGTCATGGGTCTGAACCCCTCACTTGCGCTTGGGGGGATTGTTGCAAGGTGTGTGCCCTTGGTCTCTTTGTGTTGTGTACCACAACACTCAGTTTCCTAACATGGCTTAATTGCCTCTGGTGGATTCATTAACTCTAGCGGTTGTATCGGGCATTAACAAGTCGATTGTTTGGTGCAACGACAACCATCTGTGCAACAATTTGTACCCAACACAAATTTAACATTTCACTTTTTCTATTTCCCCTTTGATGGACATTTACACATTTTTACCAAATTTAAGTATCAAATATGACTCAAAATGTTTTTGAAGTCAATGGGCCCTTTGTCTATTAATTGGTGAAGTTGAATGGTTTTAAATGAACCCATTAGGGATCAACTCTTGCTAAGTGTAAGGTCCGAACACTACAAGGGAGGAGAGTGAAATAATTTCAGGTGTGGCTTTGGCCAAATGGATACTCCTCAATCCTTGACTCTCAATGAAAGAGGTTTCTGAAAAGGTTACGACCTAAGGCTCACACTTATGCATTGAGTAGTTAAATGATTTTGTGGTTTTGATATAAAAACATCCACTAAAAATACTTGGCATGTCTCTTTTAACAAGATATCAATTTAACAAAGCTATCAAAAATACATTACTAAAAAAGAAAAGAATTAATTGTTTGTGTATCTCATATTTTTTTTAGAAATATAAAAGGTAGATTTAATTTAGTATTGTACTTTATTGTATATTTAATAATTTCATTGCATCCATTTATATAAGATTTTATTGAATATTTTTTAATTTACATGAAATAAAAATTTAAGATCTTAAATTATTTAACCAATAAAATTGTACAAATTAAATTTATTCAATATTTTTTATTAAAAATTCATATATTTACCTTAAGAAAATTAATATAAACTTCCATAAAAATAAAACTTGATAATTGATTTATTTTATAAAATTTAATTAAATATTAAAAAGATTGCAATAATATATGCTTGAAGACAAATACTAATAAGAAAAATGAGAATTTAAATAGAGAAGAGGAAACCTATTTTGTTTTAATGGTAATCAAAATTTTAAATGTGGACTTCTTAAATAAGAAGAAAGGAATAACAAAAAGTTACTTGATCGAGATACCCAGCATAAATTCCACAATCCAAAAGAAAAAAGAGGTCAAATAGAAACGGTGCTGGCTGTCTGCTTATTTCGTCTTTTGTACATTTCGATTCTGCTGGTGATCAGTGAATCCCATAAATTATTTGACTTACTTTATTAAAAGCCTGCCTTCATTCAATCAAATTATATAACAAAAGTCAATCTAAGAACCAATACGACCACCCATACGATTTAAATGAAGAAGACAGCCCCTGATAGCAAGATTTCGATCACGGACACAATCAAGCAGGAGAAGGCGCGCCAATTCGATGAAGAAAACGGCCTATAGAAAGATCTTGATCTCGATCAATGATATACCTGCGCATGAGAACGCGCACCAATATACTATTTCGATGTCGATCAAGGAGACTGCGCAGCAATGTAGAACGACTTCTACGATCCCTATGCAGGAGAATGTGCGCCAATCTAAATCTTGTTACGATCCGCCAAACGGTCCCTATAAAGGGGACTGCGCATCCCGCCGTGCAAGTGACCACCGCTAACCATAAACAGCGTGGTGCCACCAAAACATATAAACCTGTTGAATATGAAACCATGGTTGCCAGGAACGCATGGTAGATGAGGCCACTTGCATAGTAGAAAGTAGAATCCGCATGTAGTGGCTCAAGAGAAGAAGTCACACGGAGGAACAGAAACGTAGAACTCACATTGAATAGCATAATTAATGCCGACATGGAGAAGCACATACCAAGAGTGTTAGATATTATGAAAGCCTTGAGTGCAGCCGAATGCATCCGCACAGGAATACCGTCACTACTCACCCCCCCTGGAATTGTAAAAGCTGCAGCGAAAGTGACAGTAGCTATCAGAGTTGCGACTATTGACAGTGTTTGGACGGATTGCTTTTGAGAGTAGCCCTCTCTGTTGTCTCCTTGGTTATTCTTGACCCCATTCACATTCTCAGGTAAACAGATTCCATTTTCTAAGACGGCCCCGGATTCCTTTTTACGGCAATCCCTTTTTATATTCTCCGTGTCTTCTGGAAGCCTTACATGTCTACTCTGTACTGGAGGCGAGTCTTCCACTTCAGAAGTCTGTGCTTTCTCCTCTGGCGAAGTTATTTCCGTAGAGTTCTTTTCTTGGCTATTCTCCATCCCTTTTCTATTCTCAGGCAAGTTAAATCCATTTTTAGAGACGGAACATGCTGATATCACCGCTTTCACATTCCATGTTGATATTTGCACCATCCTCTCTACTGCCTGATACAAAGAGCAAAATGAATACTGAACATAAGAAATAGAGAATAGGCTATTCGGTCTGTTTCACTTGCAATTATAACAAGCTGTTTAAAGTGACGCAATATTTAATGGAATCTAATGTGTGTCTAATGATAAAACGAAAAAATCACTGCTTTCTCACCTTAAGATCGTTGAACTTAAGTGCCATATGCAACGGTGTGTTGTCGTCTTCATCAGGTTAATTAACTAAGAAAGCAGCATCGGGTGCATTCTGAAGCAAATACTCCTGTACCTGCCAATTCTTACCATTTGCTATGGCAAAGTGCAAAGCACTTTTATTGTGCTTGTCTAGCATTTCTATACAATGTGGTGCACTTTCAATCAAGAGACTAATTGATTCTACGGAACCTACCTGCGCAGCTATGTGTATTGGAGCCATCTTATCTGCATTGACATGGAAACTAGTTTCCGGAGCTATCCTTAATATCTCTTGTACAACATCCAAGGAACCATGTAACACTGCTAGGTGTAATGGCATATTGCCTAAATTGTCAGCTTTTAAAGCTAGTCCTCTTCTTTTGTTTAGCAATTCTAGAGCCAAAACTGCACGTATAGTATATAACATTCTTCAGTGGTTGTATAGTAATTTAATACCTTGCCATTTTTTCCTTTTTGAAAATAATTATCATATTTTCATCGGAAATAAAATCCTTTCAAATACAGAATTTAAAAGTAAAATTTCTTGGAAATATTTACTACCTGCCTGCTTTGTATCAATAGTTACATGAAGACAGGTCCGTCCGTCTGCCCTCGAATCACCAACAGAAGGAAGATTGTTCAGCAACTTGGCTACTTTACATTTAGCATGGTCGCAGGCCGTATAAAGAGCAGATTCGCCCCGTTTATTCAGAATTGTTTCCATGCCCTTGACTTTTTCCAATAGGGCTTCAACAACGGCCACATAACCACCTCTCGCAGCATAATGCAGCGCTGTTTCATTGTTCTTATTGACGGATCTCCAAAATAACTCAACATCAAATACGGGAGTAGAATCATCTCTCTCATGAGCGTCATAGTTACACTGCAGTTGCTGGTTAATTTTGAAGAGGATATTTACTACCTGCAGGTGTCCGGCTGCCGCCGCTTGTGGAGCGGCGTTTCATCCTTGATATTCTTCCTGAACAAGAGGCACGGCTGCAATTGAATCAACAGCTCTACCATTTCACGATGCCCTCTGCTCGCTGCAACATGGAGAGCACTATTTCCTTGCGGGGTAATCCCTCTAAGGATTTCCAGATTATTTCTTGTTAATCCTATCAAAGAACTGCAATCTCCCTCGTAAACAACTCTGTAAAGCTTTGTTTCCATTATATTTTTTATGTCCATATCTCTTTCTATTTCCGTGGTCTTCTATCCCTTCCAACTTCTATGCATTCTATCTCTCTCTCTCTCCATATATTTATACATATAATAACTTTCACAATTATTTAATGATTTATCATTTAAAATGAATGGACCAGAACATCTTCCATGCTTAATAAATTCTACAATCTTCTTTGGGAGGAATTTTTTTCTTTATGTCGTACTCAACGCGGCAATAGATTGTTGAGGAGACAATTCCATTCTATTTTAAAAGTAAAATAGACGTTCCACTAAAATGTGAAAGTAGTTGGTAGAATCTTTAGTGTTCTTCCGCTTTTGCCAAGCATATGATTCTTCCCTAAAAAGGGTCGCGAAATAATAATCTGCAATCCTTAAGAATTGGCACAATCTTTAGAGTTAAATTCTCTTCTTCTTACTAGTTAAATTTGGAAGTTAAATCATCTTAATATTTCAAAATTATTCTTTAATGAGAGTGATCAGTGAAGTATTCAAAAGTGTTCTTAGTAATTGGTATTCATGTATTTTAAATCAACACAATTTTACTTTTTATAAGTTATGATGAAAAAGCATCTTTATATATTTTAAACAAAATATCATTCAAGTAAAGATATGGTGTTTTAATAATAAGTATTTTAAATTTTAAAAATTAGAAGAATGAAAGTTGATTTATTTTCTTTGTATTTGTTGAGTTTACGAATTATAAATGTAAATACCAAGTATAAATTTATATATGCTAATATTAACGATATTAGGTTTCCATAATCTATAATGCTATTCACTTTTTTTTTTGGATTCAAATATAATAAAAAATTTGCATCAATGTTTCAATCACACTTCATTATCCATTATTAGGATAATAGACAACTAGAAGAGAAAAATAGTTAATGGTAGACCAAGGCAAGCTAAAAGGAGAGGGGGAGGGGGAAAAGTTGCACATGGTTCAAGGCATAATGCAATAATTTTGAAAAATAAAATAAAAAGTCAAAATATGTGACAATACAAGAAAAAACCACGAAAAAAGGATTAAGTGGAGAAACAAACAATAATTGATATGCAAATGTAGATATATCATAAGACTAGATAAGTTTAATAAAAACCTCATTATGATTAGAAGTGTGTGTGTTTATATATATATATATATATTTGTAATTATAATGACCTAGTGATCTAGGATTTTTTTTGCTTAAAGTGGAAAATACATCTATATATAAGAAAAGTTAAGAAAAACACATTCTCACATTATATATATGAACATAGATATCTTAATAATGACGTTAAAATTATAACCTAATAAATTTTGAGACAAACCAACCCAACCAGAATGAAAATATGTAAACCTATAAACTATATATATGCTTAATTTGAATCATATACAAATGTGTGTGTGTGTATGTATATATGTATACACATATATGTATATCTACATGTATGTATATATATGTATATGTGTGTAAATATATTTATGTGTGTATGTATATATGTATGTAGGTATATATTTATGTATTCATGCAAAAAAACATATACACATATATATATACATGTATATATGTATGTATATATGTGCATATATATAGATACATCTGATATATATACTCTATATTCATAGGAAAACTTACTAGGTTCATATATTTATGAATAAACCATATGCATAAGTTCTATAAATTATATACATACAAACAAGAAAAAAAAATATCAAGTATGATACTACTTTATATTAATATATATAATTCTTATATATACATATATAGGAATTGTACACACACAACCACACATATATACATACACACATATATAAATATCCTCTTATATTTGAAAATATACCTGCAACATTCTTAAGATTCTAAGCATGTACACATGCAATATATAAGTAAATTCCTTACATGTGATTATCATATATGAAAAAAGGTAATAGGGTATATATCTGATCTATAACAAAACATAAATAGGTATTCTTCAATAAATGAAAACACATAAGAACACATGTATATGTATTTACAAATAAAATAATATAAGAAAAATAAATAGAATATGTATACATTAAAACAAAAGAGAATGCATGTGAGTATGAATATCAGTATAAGAATAAGTATAAACATATATATGTGCAATCTAAAATTTATATGTATACATGCCAATAAATATATGATATATAAATGTCAGGGCATATTATAAGGTTGTCAAAGTCTGAGAAAAAGTACATATTTAAATAAAAAATCTAAATCCTATACATGTGTAATAGGTTAAGATATATGATTAAATATTCTTATATGGTAAAAATAAAACTATATGGAAAGAGGTTAAGGTATGTCAGTATATATAAATTTATATATGGTATACAAATACATTCTATGTAACATTATATATATGTATATTCTTTAATATAAGAATAACTAAGCAAAATACATACATATGTATGTTTAAGAAGAGGTGAATTATGCATTGGGACATATGAAAGGAAATTAATGAATAACTACATCTAAAAATATAAGAAAGATTGTGAGAAAGAAAAATCAGATAATCCCTCTTATGGGAAAATCCAACTTCATCAAGGATTCTTCCAACTTTGTTTTTTATTAAAGGAAAAAAAATAAAGAGTAGTGACCTCTTGGTGAGTTTTTACATATTCTCCCTCTTCACAAATCTTATCATCCTTGACTTAATTGAGATTGTCAAACGTAAATGAAATGACAAGTTTTTTACCTTAGTAGAATAATGCTTAAGATCTTTTTTTTTCTTTTAGAGGAATTATCTATAAGTAGGTTGATGGCATGGCTAGGGTTTCTACTCTTTCTTTATTCATAGCTAACCTTTACATGGATAATTTTGAAGAAATTATATTTTCCCATTCCCCCTTAAACTAAGATGATGGAAATGATATGTGGATGATACCAACATTTTGTTATCACATGGCCTTGAAAAGTTAGAATAATTTCATGCTCACCTTAACGACATAGCCCATTGCATATCCTTTACCAAGGAACTTGAATATGAAGACTAAATTCCTTTCCTCAACATATTTCTCATAAAAAAAATAGGTGGCTCCTCAGGTCATCATTTTTATCATAAAGCTACCCACACTAACCTCTACCTCCACTCTTGTACTTATCACCACCCTAGCCAAAAAAAATAGATTCCTTAAAATCATAGATATTAGAGGCTATGAAATTTGTGATGAATAAAAATTAAACCAATATTTGGCCCATCTTTGTAAAGTCTTCAAATTGAATGCATACACAAAAAAAAAATCTCAATAACACTTGACCAAGACAAGGTGTGTTTCTATTCCAACACCAATTCCAACAAACCTGTAATCCTCTTTGGTGCTTCCCTTTCCTGTATTGAAGGCATCTCCACTCAATATCAAGGATCCATTTTTATAGGGGAATTTGATGTACCTTCAAGCTATTTCAACATTGCAAAACCATGTCCCATATCTTAAGGACACTAGGGACATTTTTCTTTACTTTGGAATCTACAAGGTTGTCTATTCATGTGGTACACCTTATATAATTAAAAAGAGCCATTCTTTCAATACAAGAATTAAAGATTATAGTGCTAACATCAAGCATGATTTAGGGTTCTTAAATTAGACATAAATTTTGCAATTGGGTTGTAAATGATGTCAAAAGTATGGTTGAGATTGTTGTAGTTTGATAAGGTTGGTTGTTAGTATTTTCAAAAGTGAGTTGTAATATGGTTGATTGGTTACCAAAGTCTCTAAGAGATGCTCCACATTTCTCCACTAGTGATGTTGTGCTCTTGTGATTTGGAAGGTAGATTCATGGTGTTTCAGGACATGTGTGGTCCAAGTTCTAATTCATTGGGTAAAGCAAGAAGTTGGGTCCATGAAGAGGGGAAGTTTTAGCCAAAACAAAAATCTCGCAGAAAACACATACGCGTTATCAAAAAAATGTGTGTGTTATGCATCGGGTACCCGAGCCTAAAAAACATGTATGCGCTAAAAAACATGTACATATTATAACGTGTAAGTGTTTTATAACACGTATGCATTTTATAACACATACAAGTCATTTTTAAAAAAAAAACCTTTTAGAAACACATGCGTTTCTAAAAAGCATTTTTTTTTAATAATCAAGCAAATTAGAACGCGTATGCATTTTGTAACGTGTACACATTTTTAAAATTTTGAATCACCAACCCACATGTTGCCTCGATTTTAGGCTCGGGAAAGGCTTGACAACCTTACCTTCAGCCTTTGACCTACAACTTAAAAACTAAGGCAGATTCAAGAAGAATGTCCAACTTTGGCAATATGGCTGATGGACTTTTTTTCTGAATCAATCTATGAAATTAAAATCCATTAGAGAACATGATGTCTAGTTTCCAAATATATAATTTTTATTAATATTGGATTATATTTTTTATTTTTTAATTAATTTCTAAGCAAACTAGTCCATAAACTTGAAATATCAAACTTTTTTGTTTTTTTATAACTTTTTTTTTGTTAAGTTTCTTGTAAAAAAAAGGTATGGCATCAATCTTCAGAAAATTCTCTACATAATGAAAAAAAAAAAGATTAAAAAAATGTTTAGTTTAGATCCAATTATGCTCTTCGTACACATTGATTTTTAAAAACAACAATTCAAGCCAATAAAAATTCAATAAAAAAAATTCATCATCAATCTTCATGTTGTTATCTCTCTTTCCCCAAAAGTAATTAGAAAAATAATTTTATTTGGGTCAAAAAGTGGTGTCCATACACGTGCATGGTATGGTAAAAAAATAGGGACTTTTAAAAAGTGGTTTTTATACATCCCTATCAAAATTTAATTTCTATCATTTGGGTATTTGAATAAATTACATATTACAAAAAAAATTTAAGATTCATTGTGTAAGTGCCTCAAATGTTCAGTCCAAGTGTGAAAAATTCTGAAAAACAACAAAAATACTTCCACTTTTTGAGCTTTTTGTGGACCCAACTTCTTGCATCAATTCCATTTGAGTTACATGAAAGGTGTTTTGGAAGTGGCAGTTTGAAGGCAACATTGTTTTTGTGAGGATGCTCACAGTGGTGCAAAGTTTGGCTTTGCATTCCTCCACATTTACGGATATGGTTGTGTAGTTCAGAATTTAAGTTCAACATGTTGGGAAAGTGCAATATGTAAATTTTAATATCATTATTCCTTCTACAGAGAAAGTTGTAAGTGACAATCTTCAGGAGTGTGTTTTTTAGTGACTAGTTTCAATGTTTGTTGGCTTGTGCCAACTTATTGCTGCTCAAAGTTGAAGGGATGTATCAAAGTGTTCCTGAAGATCATGTGATGTTTTCTATTTCTCCACAAGTTGGTTTTTATTTTCTCTAGAATAGATTGTGGTCTAAAATGAAGGTATTGTTGGGTTATGGTTTTTCTTGGCCAACTAAGGTATGTTGAAGGTGTGTTCCACACGTTCTTGTTTGCATAGTCTATGGAGTGTTTAGAGATATTGCATGGGTCATGTTGACTCGTTTGGGAGAAGTGTAAGTAAAGTCTTATCATTCATGTGTACCACCAATGTTGTAATGGCCAACATGCTACAAGTTTCACGTTTTCTTACTTAAGGACAACCTAATTTGAATGTGTGAAGCATACAGATGTTGTTCATCAAAGACTAAAGTTGTGAAGAGTGTATAGGACTAGGTTCAACATGTGTTAGAATTTTCAAGGTGTGTTTCTCTTCTTAGTGTTGTTTGTAGTCCATTTGGATGTTTCCCTTCTACATGTTTCATGTTGTTTGATCTTTGGTCAACTTGTAATTATAATATTCTTTGTTGTAGGTGACATATGTAATGTAATCTATGTAGTATCATGTACATATTGTACACGTAGTTGATCTAGGTTGTGTGGTTGAGTCAAGAATGTGTAATGCACTATGATGTTTATGTAAGAGACTAAAAGAGAAAGAGAAGAAGTCGAAGATCTTGTCCAGATTCAATTTGACCATATCTTTATGATAGAAGGGAATTGAAGAGTGTGCCTAACTAATTGTTGGAGGTAGTGAGACAAAGGAAAAACTTCTTGAAGGCTAAAAGCAGTGAGCCTGTAAGCTATAGAGAAGACATTTGAAGAAGTTGTAGAAGTTGTCAAAGTAGGATTGCAATCATCAAAAGAGAAGGGAAAAATAAAAATTGCAATCATCAAAAGGATTGAGCCTAATTGTTAGATTCAAACAGTGGAAGGATTGTCATGTTATAATCTTTTTTTATTTTTTTTCTCAGTTTAGGGAGTAGTTACTTCCTTTGTTGTAGTCCTAAGAAAAAGTATACATGTACTTGTAGCTTCCTTGGGAGTGACCCTAAAACCTTTTTACAGTGATTAGTAGCTTCCTTGGGTTGTAACCCTCAAATAAAGTTGTAACTGTTTATCATTTGTGAGGCTAGATTAGGATAGTAGCTCCTAGCATCTTTCTCACCATGGTTTTCCACGCACTTCTAGTGTTATGTGGTGTTGTGCATTGTGTTCATCTTTCATGTCTCTATTTATGCTGTAAAGTTAAATTTTGAATTTATTTTGGAAGCTTTGATATTTGATAGAATATTTATTGACCCCCCTCTTAGTATTTTGGTTGTGTTCAACAATAAATAGCCACTTCTTATAAACCAAACACCTTATCTATTTAGAAAACATGCATTTATTATTCAAAGAAGATAAACTTTTCAAGAGGAAACTAAGAATCCATATAAATCAACAATCACCTAGTACTAACCTTAATTGTGATGAAGGGTGGGGTCTTAGTATTGATTGGAAACCTTTTTTATCCAACCTTAAAAACTACCATCACCCACTTCATTTAATTTTCTTTCCTCCATGGTTGAGCCTTACCCCGATTTCTTCCTTTTATCAACCTACATCTCCTATCTCTCTTCCTCTCTCATTGATTATTAGTCCTCCTTTGACCATATTCATTGAGGCTTCTCCCCTACCTCCTATCTCTTTTTTGACTTGGATATTTATAATTGTCTCCCTTGACCCTTGCTTGCCCCTCCCCCCCTTTGTTGAAGGTGTCTACACCTACATGTGCCTCTTCCTTCATGCCTCCTACAATTATTTATTTATATGCTCCTTTTTAACTTTAGTCAAGTGTCATTTTAATATTCAAATCAACTTTTTCTTTTATACCCACTTTCATGTGTGAAGGGTTGTTCTTTCTTGGCTTATTATTTTTTCTTTCAAATTTATTCCTTTTCTTATTTTCTTCTTACCAATCAAATTTTTATTTTATTGCATATTGATCTTGTTACATTTTAATGCATGGTTATGATTTATGTATTCATTTCTTATATAATTTTAAATGTCTCATAGTTTCTTTCTTTATATTATCATATTCACTTATATTTTAATAAGGAGAAGGTAAATTTTATAAGTGTATAGGAATATATTCAAATTAGAATATTCATTAAGATCTCATACCCCTCTTAATAGTGTTTATACATAATTTTTAGAGTATTAATTTATTCCTATATTTTATTTTTATTTCCTTCTAATATTTAGGTTCAATTCATTCAAGATTATGTCTTATTCTATCATACAAACTCCTTATAGACACACACACAAACATATATACATATATTGTATACACACACACACATACTCACATATATATGAATATCAAAGTAGAATACATGTATATGTATGTTTAAGAATAGGTGAATAATGAACCAACATATGAAAGGAAATGCATGAATAACTGTACTTAAAAAATTGAAAGAATGTGAGAAATGCACCAACCAAATATATATATATATGACAAAAAATGTATCCCTTTACATTTTCTCACTTGTTTAGGCCCTCCTAGTTAATTTGGACTTAATTGTGCCTTATTTTAGTGTTGTAAAGTGTATCCCTTTACACTTTCACACTTATTTAGGGTTCCTTTAATTAATTGAGCTTAATTATGTCTTAATTGTCCCTTTAATTCATTTACCTTGCCTATTTAATTATATTTTTCGAAGAGGAAACCCAACATTCATTAATTCCTAAACATAACACTTCTCACTGAGCAATGAGTGTTCTAGGTTTAGGGACCTAGGACCCATTCGCCCATGGGCGAATGGGTCCTCACTTAGACCTAGGACCTAAATTTAAATTATGTTTTTGCAATATTTTAATGTTTTCAAATCTATATTTCAATGTTGGCTTGTGATATT
This sequence comes from Sequoia sempervirens, assembly GCA_007258455.2. Classification (NCBI taxonomy): domain Eukaryota; kingdom Viridiplantae; phylum Streptophyta; class Pinopsida; order Cupressales; family Cupressaceae; genus Sequoia; species Sequoia sempervirens. Next base: position 243,993,624 of record VDFB02058242.1, on the reverse strand, counting down.
TCATTTTTGAGCAATTAAGGATACATATCTATAAATATAATGTTATTTCACTAAGTTTCATCTAATATTTTCAGGTGAGAAAATGTATCGTAAAGTTGATGATCAAGAGCATTCAAGAGTAGACTTCATCATTTTTTGCAGCAATCAAGATCCATTCATCATGTCAAATTCTTTTACAGTCATGCATGTTTTTGGAGCTAACATTATGATGTAGGTTTCAAGATCAAGTTCAAGCTTTCAAAGAAAGATTCAAGAATCAAGATCCACATCCATTGAAGCCATTTCATGTTGGATCAACATCGAGATTTCAATCCTTTAAAGGTTTATTCAAGGGTTTGGTGAGAGTTGACATTGAGTTGTTCATTCATCATTCCTTTCATGCTATTTTATTTTAGTTCAAGGTTTAATTACCAAAATGGGGTTTGCCCAAGGAAAACCCTGTTCACCCAAAAAACACAATTCCCTACTTTGTGTGTTGTATATTTGTAGGTTGAAGAAAATTTGAAGATCTCAAAGTTGCAAATTTGCAAAATTGTATTTGTTGTCACCTTTGTTGTCATCTCATGGAAACTCAAATCCAAGATTTATTTCTAGTTATTTGACTATGAAACCTGAGAATCTAGAAGTTCAGACATAGGAGCAGAAGACCTAGAAACCAATTTTCAAAACCCCTACAAAGGACCCATTCACCACAAGGTGAATGAGTCATTAGAAAGCTTCTAAAAATATCATTTTGCAACAAGTGCACAACATTTATCCCTTCCATATTTTCTAGAAACTTTGTTGGTTCCTTTAGTTTTATGCTTAATCTACTAAATCCAAGTGATAGATTGCATTTTGGAGTTGATTTTCTATTTTTGGTATTTCTCCCCAAAGTGTTGTTTGACCTAGACCCTTGTCCTGAAACATAAAGGAAATCTAAATATTCCTTCATGGAATTGATTCTATTAAGGGTAGTTAGTCAATTATTTGTGGGGATCTCATTTCCTAATGAAATTAGAGAAGTAGGACCCCTTTTCCCTCTTTGGATCCACCTTTCCATTTTGGGAAACCTAGCATCTTATTTTTCTATGTTTCATTTTGGTGAACCTGAGTATTTGAACATTCTAATTTCTGATTTGGAGTGCATTCAAACGCTAGATCTAGGATTTGCATTAATTCATTGCATTTAGGGTTTCTAAATTTGACACAAAGTTGCATTGCATTTTGGGTGTAAACTTGCATTTTGCATTCATTTTAAATTTGAAAATTCAAAAAAAAATGCATAATATTACATTAATTTTGCATAGTACTTGCATATTAGTTGTGCCATAGAAAATTGGACCCTCTTGAGAAAAGAGACAATTTCATGCATAATTAGACCCACTTTTGAGTCCCCTTGCATCATTTATCCTTCAAAAAAAAATTTATAGGCCCCTAAGACCCATTCTTTTTTATCTAGAGGCTTGTTTCACCTAAGAAATCACCTAAAACCCGACAAACAACACTTAATTCTTTCATATCCTAAAAACCCACCTTCAAAAATCAATAGTGGGACCCATTTACCACCCTGGGAGAATGAGTCCCCTCTGGTGGGACCCATTCACCAAGGGTGGCGAATGAGTCCCTTTTGAGGGAAAATTCAATTTTGAGTGGGAATTTAATTAATTCAACTTAAATTTTCAGTGTATGTTGTCCTCTTAGGTCTAAATAACAAGAAAATTAGGTGTTGTTGCTTATAAATACTCATTTTAAGTCATTTTACACATCTTTTAGTCATTTCACAAAAGCAATTTCTAAAGTCAGGCCTTCTTCAATAAGTTTCATTAGCAAAGTTGAAGTTTTAGGGCAGCAAACTAGGGTTTTTGTAGGTCTTGAAGCTCACTCTTTAGATCAAGATTCAACATTGCAAAGGGTTGATGATGGATGCCTATGGTGAATCATGGACAGAGCTAGGTTGAGGAGATGCAACTAGCCATTAAATCACACCTAAAGACTTGGTTTCAAAATGATTTCATCTTCCATTTTTATTCTATCTTCAGATTAAGGTTTGCATTTCATCTACATTTCATTTGCATGTCATTGCATCTCCATTTTTGATGTGTTGTAAGATTTCTAGGGTTGAGATCTTGAATCATTCAAATCACATTTTCATTTCTTATTCTTGCACAATAGAATAGGGTTTTTAACATACTTCAGATTTTCCTAGTCTTTAACACATCTAAGGCTAGGGTTTTATGCATATTTTTCTCCATTCAAGGTTTAATTACCCAATTAGGGGTTTGACCAAGGAAAACCCCACATTAGACAAATAATTTTAAGATGTTTTGCAGGAATTTTCCAAGATCTCGACTCGGGTTTCCGTCAGGAAGTGCTACATACAAGTGTCAAGGTGTAGAACAGAGACTCAAAATTATAGAAATTTGAAAGTGGATTGATTCGACATGCATGGCGAATGAGTCCCTCTTGAGGTGCAGTTTTGAGTTAGATGCAGATCTAGACACCCAATTGATAGAAAACAACTTCTATGTAGAAAAACCATGACCTAGGATTGATTCGCCCAGGGTGGTGAATGAGTCCCAATCAGCTCAAAATCAGGTTTTATCAGATTTCTAGATTGGTTTTAAGTCTTCTTCAGCCTCTCAGGTGCACATGTTCATAGATTTGGCTTTCTATTCAGTTTAGTTTACATTTTCATTCATCATTTCAAGCTTTTTGCAAATGTCATTGTGTTTTGAAACATTGCATTATTCTTAGGTTTTGCATTCAAAATCTCTCAATTTCATAGTTTAATTGCACTTAGATCATTCCATTTAGTCAAAATAACATCATACATTGCATAATTTAAGTGAACCTAGTTAGATCTCTTGAGTAGGGTTTATCTCTCTCCTTTTAGGTGAAACATCCTAAGAGTGAAAGAGTAGCCTATAAGCCCTACCCAAAAATCTACGGTTCATTAGTGTAATTTTCATCTTTCATATTCAAAAATTGAGTCAAAATTGCATTTCAAAAAGTGTCATATTGTTCATCATTTTTCCTTCATTTCACTTGCATTTAGACATCAAATTCTACAAAATTTTGTCACATAAGTTATAGTCTGAAACCTTGCATAGAAAACAAATAAAACAACTCAAAAATTGTATTTTTCACTTTTTTAAAACCTTGAGCTAGGACCCATTCACCCATGGGAAAATGCATCCCTGTACAGGCATTTCAGACAAGTTTCTAGGTGATTTTTAGCCTCTATTTACCTTTTTGTTGCTATTTTCATATATGTGATTTGGTTTTCTGAAACAATCTATTTGTGCATTCAAGTTATTGCTCATTTAGTTAGTTTTAAGAAAATTGTGGAAAAAATTTCTTGCATATTTCAGTTAAAGATAGTGTTAGATTTTTGTACTTTTCTTTCATTTTCAGCATCATTGCATCATTAGATAGATTACTTCACATTTTGCAATCATTAGAAAACACAAAAAAAAACCAAAAACATCAAAAGAAACAAAAAAAAAATTGTTAACCTTGGAGAAAGCATACCCTTCAAACCCTTTAGTTGTGATGACTTTGAAATGATATATGAAGCCCTTGAGGACTTCATCTCACCTAGATCATCCACTAAAGCTTTGGTAAAATAGGATGCAAGCATAGACAATCATGACAATCATAGTTTATCTTCTCCCAATACCTCTCCTACTTGTGAAGAATGGTGGTTTTAGAAGACACAATTATTGAGTGTCATGAGAATCTTGTTTTTACATCTTCTAATGCTATATTTCTCTCAACAAACACTAAGATGGATGGGATAGATGAAGATGTTAAATTCACATTAGATCCCCCTTACTAGAAGGACATCTAGGTAACTCATTTGAGGTTATGAATGTACAAATTGGATCTCCTTTAATTAGCGAGCCTCCTATGTCACCCCCCATCGTAGAACCACCTAAAAAGTACAATGCAACTTGATAGTGACAATGTTTCATAGTAACCGAGTTACAATATTGTTGCTCACACATATAATACAACAATATGCAACCTCAAACCACTCACACTTCATTACCATTGCCTCAACCTATTTTTCTTAGTGCTACTCATTTTCCATGACATGGTAGAAAGGAGTATGATTTTTTTGAACAACTTAAACATGCTCCCACTCAGATATCCTTATGGGATCTTGTTCAAACATCACCTACATACAATTGGATGCTCCAAGAAATTTTTTAGAAGAAAGATATCCAATTTTCTATGAAATTGAATGATGTAGCAACCTCCTTTGATTGTATCCAAGTGACAGTCACATATCACATTCCATCAATAATAATTACCCTCACTTGAGATCCAAAATAAAAATGAGGCCTTAATGATAAAGGTGATCATAAATGAAATTGCAATTAGGAAAACTATCATAGACAATGGAGTCATTCTTAATGTTTGTAGCATTGATCTCCTAGATAAAATTGGTTTCAACATAAAGCTTATTCAACTCAATGATGTTAATATTTGTGGCTTTGACAATGTTAATAGGTAACCATAAAGAATGATCACATTGCCTATTGAGGTCAGACCTGTAGTATTGCCTACTACTATCCATATAATGTTAGGACCTCTTTCGTACAACCTTCTCCTAGGGAGACCATGGATTCATTCTATCAAAGGAGTCCCATCTACCCTTCACCGTGTGATGAAGTTTGAATAAAACAACAAGATATACATGGTTGAAGCAAATGAACAAAGCTATATATCACAAGTTCAACATGATCATAACACTTCCAACTCCCATAATACTTTCATTCCAACCTCAAACATAGAACATATACAAGTTGATGTTAATCTTGATTGTCTTTCACCTACAACAAAACTCTTTAGTGATGATTTGGGGTCATTGGATTTTACAGGTCTCATTTCAAAGAATAGTCCAAAATATCACCTTAAAATTCTAAAGAGTCATATACAAATGATTCATCTTCAAACACATGTTTTAGTGACGATTGGGGTTCATTGGAATTTACACCCTCCTTTACGGGACAATACAAAATATCATAGTCTACACCTATTGCCTCTTGTGTTTCATTTTCTCAACTTGGTTCTACATTAAAAACATCACCCCATGGTGGTGATGGGGTCCCTTCAACTCCCATTCATCATGAGAGGAAGATGTGTATTTTTAAGAAACTTAAAAAGGATTTATGTTCTCGTGAAGAATCCAATCCTTCTCAAAAACATAAAAAACTCTTCATCTAAGTTGGTAGAATGTTATGGTCTTGGATATAAAATCCTTTCTAAGCATGGATACAATGAAAACATTGAGAAAAATGATAGAGAACAAATGAAACCTCTACCATACTCTTTCAAGAAAGATCTAGGTTTACCACCTTTATCTCCATCTTCATTTAATGTCTTATCATCTACTGTGTGTATGACATTTTGTGCTAAGAATTAAATATCCCCTACTGTTGATCAAGAGAGTATCTTTTTGAGGCTTCTCAAAGCTTGCTTGATTCTTCTTCCTCCAAAAACATCAAATAAGTTTTACAAGAAGAGTTCATTTTGTGCATATAATAGAGTTCATGGTCATTATACTAATGAATGTAAGGCTTTGAGTGATAAAATTCAACATATTAAACATTGTGGTGATCTTCCTTGTGTTGATGCACCTACTTCCTCTAATTGATACTAATTTTTATCCTATCATGTTGCTCATCAAGTTATGTGGCATTAGTAGCTTTATGTGTCTTGCGCATTCCCATATCTCTCTTGGTAGCAACATGATAGTTCTTGGTGGTTGTCTTTGTCTCTATGATTGGGGGTCAAGGATAACTATTTTTTTGAGGTATGCACATTCTTTTCAAGGATCACCTCTTCCTCTCTTTCTACTTAAAATACTAACATAGAAAGTATGTTGACATTTTACGTGGGGGGCATATTGTCCCCCATTCGTTGTTTGCATGTTCACTTCTTAGTGATGATGTCATATATCTGGACTAGAAAGTGTGATTATTACATTGAAATTATTTTTACTAACATCGGTATATTTACATTAGCATTATTTTATTGACATTGGCATTATTTCATTTTGGCATTAGCATTTTGGAATTTCTTATTTAGCAGAGCATATTGATAATGTTGTGGTTAGTACGATGAGAACCTGTAGACCTGGCATGACTTTCTCATTGTATGGTGAGAGCCTAGATAGAGGCATGACTCTCTCACTTAGCCTCTTTTTGGGAGCTCACCTAGTGGATGGTAGATTTCACTAGCCCTTGTGAGCATTATTTTTCCAAAGGCCACCTAGCATAACACAATTTTCTTTCCTGTGGAGCCATTATGTTGGATGGATGGCATAATACAAATTGTTAGTCCATCTTTCTTTTCTCTTCACTTTAATTTTGACATTGTATCTTTGTGTATCTTTTTTTCCTGCTTTATATCATACATCTTGTGTGTGTCTCTTTGTGCCTTTGTTGGTTTTACCTTGAGATCATAGATCTTTGGTACTTGATCATCCTCCTTAGTCTTTGTCATCTTATCCTTCCAATGGTTTTACAATTAGACCTCTCTTGATTGTCTACTTTAGTGTGAGTTTGTGTTTGTGTTCATCCTCCTACTAAAGTGGGGGCTAAATGTAGTGACAAAAAATGTATCCCTTTATGTTTTCTCACTTGTTTGGGCCCTCCTAGTTAATTTGGACTTAATTGTGCCTTATTTTAGCGTTATAAAGTGTACCCCTTTACACTTTCACACTTAATTAGGGCTCCTTTAATTAATTGATCTTAATTATGCCTTAATTGGGCCTTTAATTCATTTACCAAGTCTATTTAATTATATTTTTTGAAGAGGAAACCAAACATTCATTAATGCCTAAACATAACACTTATCATTGAGCAATGTGTGTCCTAGGTTTAGGGACCTAGGACCTAAATTTAAATTATGTTTTTGGTAGTATTTTAATGTTTTCAAATCTATATTTCAATTTTGGCTTGTGATATTTGAATTTCAGGAAATTAAGGATACATATCTATAAATATAAGGTTATTTCACTAAGTTTCATCTAAGATTTTCAGGTGAAAAAAAGTATAGTAAAGTTGATGATCAAGAGAATTCAAGAGCAGACTTGTTCATCATTTATTGGGAGCTAACATTCATCATGTCAAAGTATTTTGCAATCATGCATGTATTGGGAGCTAACATTGTGATGTAGGTTTCAAGATCAAGTTCAAGTGTTCAAAGAAAGATTCAAGAATCAAGATCCACATCCATTGAAGCCATTTCATGCTAGATCAACATCAAGATTTAAGTCCTTCAAAGGTTTATTCAAGGGTTTGGTGAGTTGTGATATTGAGTTGTTCATTCATCATTCCTTTCATGCTATTTTATTTTATTTCAAGGTTTAATTACCAAAATGGGGTTTTCCTTGGGAAAACCCCTATTCACCCAAAAAAAACATTTTCCCCCTCTATGTGTTGCAAATTTGCAGCTTGAAGAAAAGTTTAAGATCTCAAAGTTGTAAAATTAAAAAATTGCATTTGTTGTCACCTTTTTCATCTCACATAAACTTAGATACTGAATTTATTTTCGATTGTCTAAATGTGAAACTTAGGGATCTAGAGGTGCAGAAGACCCAGAAACCAATTTTGAAAAGCCCTACAAAGGACCCATTTTCCATAGGGTGAATGAATCCTTAGACAACTTCTAAAAAAGTCATTTTGTGAAAGGTGCATAACATTTATCCCTTCCAGATTTCCCAAGAACTTTGTTGGTTCCTTTACTTTTATGCTTAATCTACTAAATCTAGATAGATTGCATTTTGGAGTTGATTTTCTATTTTTAGTCTTTCTCCCCAAAGTGTTTTTTGACTTAGATCCCTGTCCTAACACAAAAAAGGAAATCTAAAGATTCCTTCATAGAATTGATTCTCCTAAGGGTAGTTATTCAATTATTTGTGGGGATCTCATTTCCTAATGAAATTTGAGTAGGACACCTTTTCCCTCTTTGGATCCACCTTTCCATTTTGGGAAACCTAGCATCCTATTTTTGTATGTTTCAATATATATATATATATATATATATATATATATATATATCTTTATGCAAATACCCATATGATGTTAAACACACATGACAACTGAGAGGGGGGTGAATCACTTATGCATTAAAACCTTCAAACTCTTACTAATATTTAAACCTTTGTCAACCATCAACATGAATGTAAACAAATGAAATATCAACACATCAACAACCATACACAATAGAGCACCAAATTTTACATGGAAAACCCTAATCAGGTAAAAACCATAGTGAGGATTAAATCACATATATATGAATATCAACACTGATTACAAAAGGATCACTTTCAGAAGGGATCACTAATAGAAGGGATCACTTCTAGAAGGGATCAGTACCGAAATGGCTCACTATCGAAAGGGCTCACTACATCCAAAAGAATGAAAGGCTCATTACCAAGGGATCGCTGCCTAGGAATATTGATTCTTCTAGATAGAAAGAGATCACAAAGAAATTGGTACAAGGAGGTTGGTTACTTTAGAGCAACAAGAGAAATGACCATAACCATATGCAACATTTGGCTCACTGTCTCCAGCAACTTTAGACACACTGAAAATGTAGACAACTTCTTCTCACTGCTTCTGATAATCTTAGGCATTCATGTTGACACTCAAATCACAACACTTGATCACATATACTTTATTTCACATCACACACCATACCACACACTTCTCCAATAATTGACCTTGCATACATATCTTTTGCAACCACGAATAACCTTCTCCAAGTTGGCTTTAGTGAAATATATGCACCTCAAAGATGCAACCACCAAATAAGTCAGCACCAAATTTGTTTGTGATGGAAAGAAGTGAAGTAAGACCACACCAAGGGTTAACCATGACCTAAATATACACTGAAACACTACACTAGTCTTCACAAACCATGAAGGACATACAAAAATAGTGCTAACATGCCAAGTTGGCCAAATTGGCATTAATGCTACCAAGAAACCAAATTCACACTTCACCAAGTCCAAAAATATCTTGCGAACCACATAGAAACATCACAAAACATCCTAAAATGTTCCAACACCAATTGAATATTCAAAAACAATAGCATAATCACATGTAACTAAGAATACTATTGTCCTTTGCAACCAATTAAACTACCACTAAGACACAACACATGAACCAAGCTTGTGGAATAGCTAAACACCAAACCATCTAAGGGAAGATAGATACAAGCATCATTAGCACATTCTCAAATCCACAAGACAAGAAACTTTAGCATAGAGAAATGTAGAGTATTTCAATTTCTCCTAGACAACCTTCTTCACAAGTCAAATACAATCTATCACATTGTCAAACACATCTTTTACTACTACATGATCCAAAACTTGAAACTCTAGATATAACACCTTCAAATACTACTGATCTTCACATCTAAACCACACGTCCACATACTCCATATATGCTATTTTATCTTTTGTAGGTACATACTCCAACTTCACTTCATTATCAACAACTCTCTCTCTCTTAGAAAGTGATACCAGATAGAGATATTTTATGTTCTTGAATGCATTACCAATTTTTTTGAAATGTTGATAGGATTTTCATTATCACACAAGATAGAGATAGGTTCATCATATGATATTCTGATATATTTTAATGATTGCTTCATCCACAACACCTGTGTGCAACAAGATGTTGCAACAATATATTCTACCTCTATAGTAGATAATGACATTGAATCCTACTTCTTACTCAACTAAGAAACTAGTCTATTTTTGAGGAAGAAAGCACCTCCACTTGTACTTCTTCTATCATCCACACAACCTACCCAATCTACATCTATATAAGCACTAAAAGAGAAGTTAGTATCCTTAGAATACCATACACCATAGTTTGGAGTGCCCTTCAAATATTTGAATATTCTTTTGACTGTTGCAACAAGTGATTCTCTAGGATCTTGAAATCTTGCCACAAGAAATACTACATGTATGATATCCAGTCTAATTGTAGTTAGATATAGCAATCCACCAATCATGGATCTATACTTGGTTTGATCTATCTTAGGAGATTCATCATTTCTTCTCAATTTACAACTAGTAACCATGGGAGTACGTACTAGTTTAGAGTCCTCCATTCAAAAATTCCTTAACAATTCCTTAACATATTTTGATTGTGTAATGAATAACCTTTTTCTCATTAACTGATTTGCAGCCCAAGGAAGAAAGTCATCTCTCCAAACATTAACATTTCAAACTCATTTTGCATCTCCTCTACAATTTTTTTACACATTTCCTCATTTCATCCAAATATTACATCATACATTGATGCAGAGCAATGGCTATTGCAAACTGAAGGAATTCTCAAAGGAAATGACAATGTGTTCTTGACAACAACAAACACAAGATTGTTTGAGCCTTCAATGAGGACAACAACTAATACCCTACAATACATACTATATAAGCCACTTCCTAGGGTCAACACACATACAACAAGCACAACTCATAGTTTTTACAAGGTTTCATATTTCAACCACTCAAATCACACCCTACAGGCTCCATTTAAACCCCTCTTAACATCATTCAACTCCGAACAAAGAAGTTCCACAAAACCCTCAACAAGACTAAGGGTTGCATAGTCAAAGATAACAAATAATAGGAATGTCCTCAATAAATAACACCAACCAATGAATTAGAACCCCTCATTTTGTGAGAACATGCATATAGGCCTACAAAAAAGTAGTTCCAAATTTCATAATTTTTCACCATTGGAAATGAAAGTTATGGGCGTTGGAAGCTCATGGGAAACTGTAGGCCTGGAAAATGGACTATCAACACTATTTTGATCATAACTTATTAAAATCAATATGAAATTCAACTAAACCACTTGCATTGGAAACAAAAAAAACAACAATCTAACTTTCCATAAACTTGCATTCACATCCACTGGTCATACAGAGTCGTACAAGGTCATTCTTTAATTGTATTTGCACACAAAAAAAACTATCCCAAACTTGCTAAAATAGGGTTTATGACCAAAATTCCTAATCCTTTATTGGAGAATATTTTCATTGACTTAGCATTCAATAAACCTACAATAAATATTTTCCATGAGCATTTTTGTCCATTTCCCCGATAGCCCCAATTACAATATCATGAAATTTAACATTTTTTGCCACTTTTGCATCTTTTAACCACAACATGTAAAAAAAACAACTAAAGGAATTTTACATGAATAACATGGTCCTTTAGAGACCCTGTTTAACACATGAAAGCCAAAAAAAAGAGTTGAGGTACCAATCGCAACCTTGTGACACACCAAAAACACTTCAAAGATTCAAATTACCTTTTTGCAGGAAACTTAGCAATTTGAATTTCTAGACTCTTCAACCTAACCTAACCATTGGATTATGATCCAAATAGAGTCCACAAACCTAAATCAACTAAACTAGACTCCTATCATCCAAATAAAGAATAAAAACACCTTGAAATTGATGCTCCTACATCATACTCCCAAGGGAAAGAAACGAAACACAATTCCATCTGAGAGGTGGTCTACAAACTTGTCAATGTCTTCCATCTTGGACCCATGCAACTTGCTAATCTGATATGTAGATTTCTTCTCTAAGATTCCCTACACTTCTTTCAAACATTTTAATTCTTGTCTCATTTTTACCTTAGGTCGCTCACTTCTCTTCCACATGCCATTCAACTTAGATTCCATTTCCAAAAGTTGATCCTCCCTTGACCCTGTTGCATGATCTGCATCTTTGACCTTCCCTTGCAATATTGTTGCATCTTTTCCCTTGTCAACCACTTGGAGTTCAATAAGTAAAATGGTATTACTCAATTGTGCAACTAAAATCTCAATGAGATCACTTTTTCTAATCTTTCTGTCTCTAGCCATTATGGCATCAAGCATAGGGGAATGTGCAGGATCATGATGGGCCAAAAAGTGGTGATATGATGGGTATGTGTAGGGGTAAGTGCACCAAGATGGTTCCCAAAAAGGGGGCTTAAGTGGCCACTTTTTTTTCTAAAATCAGGAAATACTGACCTTGGATGTGAAATTGAGGATAGTTACACTCAAAATTTTGAGATGGAACAAAAAGAAGGATCAAAGTGCTTTGAAACTTCTCTCTAAACTACTAATTTATTTTGAAAATGGTTGAGATTAAGGGGTTCAAACGAGGGATGTACACAAATTGGTGTTGTTTTTGTTAGAAAAACATAACATAGCAACTCTTGTACGACCCTCTTATGGTTAAATTTTTTTAGTATTTTAAAAATTGCTATAGTCAGAAGTTAGCTAATAGTATGTAGTTGATGCACGATTTTTTTGATAATTTTTTAATGAATATTTTATTTTTTACTAATTTTCGAAGTGGACACTTCCTGAAAAATAGAATTTTGGTTGTGCTACCCCTACAAATTTTGGAAACTAATTGATTTTTTATTTTTTATTTTTAAATGTAGAATGGTGTCTAGTTTCTGAAAATGTAATTTATTTGAAATTTCAATGAATGGTTAATTTATAACAAAAAAAACACCAAACACTATTTTTTTCCAAAAAAGAGACATACAAACAAAATAAATTATGGATGAAAGGCTTAACATTGTCAAAAAGTGTAAAAAATTACATCGTTGGATAGCTAAGAGAGAACCTAACATTACCCAAATGTTTGATTTCTTTTATATTGAACCACGTGCAATCCTGATGGTGAGCACGAATCCGATTATGTGAAATATTGTAGAATTTGCAAAAACATGTATCTGGTTGTTGGGAAATCCCTCCAATCCTTTGGGTTGGTATTCCAAGGAAAATACCAATCCCAAGGCTTGGAGATTCCCAAATCAAGATATAACATGCTTGTGTTATATCTTAGTTTTGACATCATTTTTTCATTTGTGGAGAGCATTTCTAGCAAGACATAATGCGAGCGCATTATAACATGTATGTTAAATGCATGTCTTGCTTTATGTTAAATTATACTCTATTGAATGTATGTTTATGTATTTGTATGTTTGTATGCTTATATGTCATGTATGTATGTATGTATGTATGTATGATTGTATCTATCAATGCATTTATATTGTATGTATGCCCACTTGTATGTAAGATTGTATCTATGCATGTATATGTGTGCTTGTATGTATATAGGATTTTATGTACATATGTATTATTCTTTTATGTATTTATTTATGTATGTCTTTAGAGGGAGGGAGAATTTTAAGAGAGAGAGAGAGAGTATGGAGAGAGGGAGGGGGTGGAAGTGAGAGTTTAAGAGAGAGGAAGTGGGAGAGAAGGGGTTGGAGTGAGAGGGACTTAGCTAGGTAAGGTGGAAGGGATAAAGGGAGAGAGAGAGAGAGAGAGAGAGGTGGAGTGGGAGAGAGATATTTGAGAGAGAGGGAGAGAGAGGGGGGAGAGAGAGAGAGATGGATAGAAAGATAGAGTTATGTAGGTAGGGTTCCAAAGGGAGAGACTTGACAGTGTGAGGGGAGATGAGAGGGATAAAGGGATAAAGTGAGAGTTTAAGACAAAGTGAGTGGGAGAGAAGGGGTTGGAGTGACAGGGACTTAGCTAGGTAGTGTGGGAGGGATAAAGGGAGTGAGAGAGAGAGAGAGGAGGGGATGGGAGAGAGAATTGAGAGAGAGGGGGAGAGAGTTATGTAGGTAGGGTTCCAAAGGGAGAGACTTGAGAGTGTGAGGGGGGGTGAGGGGGAGATTTGAGAGATAGGTAGTGAGAGGAAGTGCAAGAGGGAGAGAGTGGGAGAGAGAGGGAGTGTGAGTGAGAGACTTGAGAGAGGGAGAGGTTGGGGGAAGGAGTGACCTAATAGAGGGAGAGAAAGAGGTGGTGGAGTGATAGGGACTTATCAAGGTAGGGTGGGAGGGACAAATAGATAGAGAGAGAGAGAGAGAGAGAGTTACCTAGGTAGGTTTCCAAAGGGAGAGACCTAAGAGAGAGGGGGGGTGGGAGGGAGAGACATGAGAGAGAGGGAGAGAGTAGGAGGGAGATAGATGGAGATAGATGGAGGGAAATATAGATGGTGGTAGGGATTGATTGAACGAGAGGTATGCAGAAAGAGGGAGAGGGTAGATAAAGATAATTAGAGAGGGTAGGAGAGAGGGAGGGAGGGAGAGGTGTGATGTATAGATAGAGAGAAAGTGATAGGGGTTGAGGGATTAGGGTGGATTACCTATAGGGTTGATGGTTTCTAGGGTATTAGGGTTTAAGGGTTGAGGGTTGAGGGATTAGGGTCGATGGTAGAAAGTATTTGGTTGAGGGTATAGGGTAGAAGGTTTAAGGGTTTAGGGTTAAAGGGTTTAGGGTTAAGGGTTTAGGGTTGAGGGTAGAGGGATTATGGTATAGGTTTGAGGGTATATGGTTGAAGGATTAGGTTGAGAGTCCAATGTAAAGGGTAGAGGGTATATGGGTTGAGGGTTTAGGGTTTAAGGATTGAGGGTTGAGGGATTAAGGGTTGAGGATTGGTGAGGGTTGAGGGTTTAATGTATAGGGTAGAGGGTTTAAGGGTTGAGTGTTGAGGGTTGAGGGTTAAGGGTAGAGGATTGAGTGTATAGGGTCGAGGGATTAGGGTTGAGGGTTAAGGGTAGAGGATTGAGTGTATAGGGTCGAGGGATTAGGGTTGAGGATCCACTGTATAGGGTAGATGGTATAGGGGTTGAGGGATTAGGGTCTAAAGGTTGAGGGTTGAGGGTTTAAGGGTTGGGGGATTAAGGGTTAAGGGTTTAGGTATTATGGTAGGGATTTTTCTTGGATTTAAGGGTGTAAGGGTTGAGGGATTAGTGTTGAAAGATTAGGGTTTAGGGTAGAGGGTATTGGGTTGAGGGTAGAGGGTAGAGGGTAGAGGGTTTAAGGTTTAAGGGTTTAAGGGTTGAGGGTTGAGGGTTTAGGGTTGAGTGTTTAAGGTTTTAAGGGTTTAGGGTTTAGGGTTGAGGGATTAGGTTAGAGAGGGAGGGATGGATGGATAGAGATAAGGAGAGAAGAGAAGGGAGGGACATAGATATATGAGGGTTGAGGATCCAATGTATAGGGTAGAGGGTTGAGAATAGAGGTTATATGGTTGACAACCTATAGGGTTGAGGGATTAGGGTATTGGGTTGAGGGTACATATGGTTGAAGGATTGGGGTTAAGAGAGGTTTAGGGTTTAGGGTTTGAGGGTTGAGGATTGAGGGATTAGGGTTGAGGGTTGAGAATTGAGGGTTGGGTGTTTAATGTATAGGGTATAGGGTAGAGGGCATAGGGTTTAATGGTTGAGGGTTGAAGGTTTAAGGTTGAGGGTAGAGGATTGAGGGTATAGGGTTGGGGGATTAGAGTTGAGGGTCCAATGTATAGGGTAGAGGGTATATGGGTTGAGGGATTAGGGTTTAAGGGTTGAGGGATTAGGGTAGAGGGTAGAGGGTAGAGGGTAGAGGGTTGAAGGTTTTAGGGTTGAAGGGTTGAGGATTTAGGGTTTAGCATTGAGTGTTTAAGGGTTTATAGGGTAGAGTGTTTAAGGGTTGAGGGTTTAAGGTTGTGGGTAGAAGATTGATGGTATAGGGTTGGGGGATTAGGATTGAGGGTCCAATGTATAGGGTAGAGGGTATAGGGGTTGAAGGATTAGGGTTTAAGGGTTGATGGATTAAGGGTCAAGAGGGTTGAGGGATTAGGGTAGAGTGTTTACTAAGTGGGTTTAAGGGTTGAGGGATTAGGGTTGTGGGTAGAGGGTAGAGGATTAAGGGTAGAGGGTAGAGGGTTTAAGGGTTGAGGGTTTATGGTTTAGGGTTGATTGTTTAAGGGATTATAGGGTAAAGGGTAAAGGGTTGAGGATTGAGGGTTTAAGGGTTGAGGGTTTAAGGTTGAAAGGTAGAGGATTGAGGGTATAGGATTGAAGTTGAGGGAGATAGGAGTGAGTGGAGTGAGAGAGAGAGATAGAACAAAGGCAGAGATAGATAGAGAGATAGAAGAGGCAGGAGATAGAGACAAAGATAGAGGGGAGCAAAGGGAGTGGGAGGGATTAGAGGTAGAGGATAAGAGGAATTATAGGGTTAAGGGTAGAGGGAGAGATAGGAGTGAGTGATTGAGAGAGAGGGGGTAGGAGGGAGAGATGAGAGAGAGAGAGAGGGTAGAGGATAGAGGGTATAAGGGTTAAGGGTAGATGGGAGAGGGGAGAGAGATAGGAGTGAGAGAGTGAGAGTGAGAGAGAGGGAGTTGAGAGAGGGAGAGGGGGTAGGAGGGAGAGACGAGAGTGAGAGAGAGAAAGGGAGGGAATGGGAGAGAGATAGAGGGTAGAGGATAGAGGGTATAAGGGTTAAGGGTGGAGGGTAGATGAGGAGAGAGATAGAATTAGGTTTTAAGGGTTGAGGGTATAAGGGTTAAGGGTAGAGTGTAGAGGGGAGAGAGATAGGAGTGAGTGAGTGAGAGAGATGGAGTTGAGAGAGGGAGAGGGGGTAGGAGGGAGAGACTTGAGAGAGAGAGAGGGAGGGAGTGGGAGAGAGATAGAGGGTAGAGGATAGAGGGTATAAGGGTTAAGGGTAGAGGGTAGAGGGGAGAGAGATAGAATTAGGGTTTAGGGGTAAAGGGAAGAGAGATAGAATTAGGGTATATAGGGTATAGACAAAGAGAGAGAAAAGAAATATATTAAAAAACCAACTTTCTCATAGCACAAGCGCATTTTGAAGAAGTAGAGATATGGCTGTTTTTAGCAAGAAATAATGTGTTTGTGTTATAATGTGAGCGCGTTTTGGCTTGCACTAAAAATGGTAAAAAAACTCAATATACCCGTGATCTCAAGGCCCATATTTTGCATATTCTCCTAGTTTTTCGCATGCTCTGACAAAAAGTAGCTTTTTGATGATGTTTTGAAGTGTGCATGCATGTTTTTCACATTCCACCACCTTTGCATGAAATAGCAGAGTTTTCATGTTGAAAGGTATATAATATCAATTCAAGTTTGAATTCCATTGAAAACTGATATACAATTGAATTTTTGAGGGGAACAAGCTTTTGAAAAAGTCAAATTGTTGAGGAGTCTGAAGAAAGAAGAAGCTAAGGCTACATAATTGGGTTGAACTCCTCCATTTGAAACTCTGGTTTTTTAGGTATGTGAAGTCTTTACACATTTTCTTTCATTCTATTATGGATTGCTTTAATTTTTGTTATTTTCCATATTCCATGTTGATCATTGTTTGTTTTTCATTATAACCTTAGGTTGTCAATGCACATTTTAAATTACACAATTCTATACACTTGAAAATTACATTTTTAAACCACATCTCTTTGGGGCATTTTGTTATTTAACAATTGACTTACCCTGTGTATGCTTCCACACTTTTTATACACATATATATTACATATATTTTAAGGAAGTAAAATAAAACATCATTTCTCAATCCTTTATTATGGATGTGCATACCACTCTCTGAAGATTTCATTGAGGTATTTTGTCAAATAGTTATACCAAGCAACTCATTGATTTGTTTAAGCTACCAAATTTTCCATACATGTCTCTAAAAAATTGGAATATACTCCTCCCACATTGATAGATCTTAGAAACTATCTTGGTTTTCATCTCTATTTCTAAATTTACCTCATCACTAAACCTACCTCATCACTTTTAGTTGTGATATATTTTAAATGGTTCCTTGATTAGTCTACCTACAAGGGATTCTAACCCTTCTCCCCACTGTTACAAGACTCTTTATTCAAGGCTAAGTTAGCAACATGGGGAAAGGTGCAGCCTATCTTGCAATCATGGCTCAAAATGGAAGAATGGACAAAGAATTTGAATTGTGATGCAACCAGGGGAGGTCCAGCAACACAACTGAATACAAAAAATCAACCAACAACAACAATTCAAAATTCACAATTCACAAGTCACAATTCTCAAAACTCTTCACTTTTCACCAAATCAACACTATTCATTGTAGCATTGCCAACTCATTCAATCGGGTATTCCTTCTTGATAAGATTCTTTAAGACCAAGACTTGAAACATTTCAAGGACCCTTTAGGGTACACAATCACATTCCAAAAAACCACTATTGGTTACTTTGTAACAACTTTCTCAAATCAGGTTTTCTATGCCAACTAGGCCTCAAATTAAGACACTTTAACAAAGAAACTTATCTTGAAACTTGACCAAAACCTCCAAACACATGTGGGAAACAATTTATAGGTATCAAAACTAAAGAATTCACAATTATTTCTTAGAAATTCATCCACCAAGATTCCAAAACCAAAAACCCTCTTTTTAAGCCAAATAACCTAGGGCTTATTGGAAAGCACACTTCCCACCCTTGTCAAAACATGCCACCACCTTAAATAGGTCTAATATGGTCTATAAAAACTCAATTCAACAAGAAAAAATGCTGACCTAACACAATACTCACTTTAGCATGTCAAAACCTCTCAAATTCACATGTAAAACAACAAATTTCACTCTAGGGCTTCATAACCAACTCAACTCTTGACCTCCCCTGTACTTACTCAAAATTCCCACACCTTTTTAGTGATGTTGCAGATGCATTCCTTGAGTTAGAGTGGAAACAGTCAGAAGAATGGGTCAATAAACCATTTCAAATGACTTTCAAACCTTAAAACTGTGTGTTTAGGCCAGTCTTAGAAATGGTTGAGATGTTAGTGGCAGCGTATGCCTCATAGAAATGGGGTCTCACAGTGATGTACATCACTGTGAGACCCCATTTATATGAGGCATATGCTGCCCCTACCTTCTCAACCCTACCACATTGGCAAGCTAGTGAGTGAGCTAGCTTTCCAACACTCCACTAGCTTTCCAATGTGGTAGGGTTGAGAAGGTAGGGGCAGCGTATGCCTCATATAAATAGGGTCTCATAGTGATATACATCATCGTGAGACCCCATTTATATGAGGCATACGCTACCCATATTCCTCATAGAAATAGGGTCTCATGGTGATATACATCATCATGAGACCCCATTTATATGAGGCATACGTTGCCCATATTGCTCATAGAAATAGGGTCTCATGGTGATATACATCATCATGAGACCCCATTTCTATGAGGCATATGCTACCCCTACCTTCTCAACCCTACCACATTGGCAAGCTAGTGAGTGAGCTAGCTTGCTAATGCTCCACTAGCTTTCGTGCAATAGGGTTGAGAAGGTAGGGGGATGCCTCATAGAAATGGGGTCTCATGGTGATATAAATCACATCACTGTGACACCCCATTTCTATGAGGCATACACTGCCCCTACCTTCTCAACCCTACCGCATTGGCAAGCTAGTGAGTGAGAAAGCTTGCCAAAACTCCACTAGCTTGCCAATGCGGTGGGGTTGAGAAGGTAGGGGAACTGTATGCATCATAAAAATGAGGCTTCACGATGATGTATAATGCGGTAGGGTTGAGAAGGTAGGGGTACCGTATGCCTCATAGAAATGGGGTGTCACGGTGATGTACATCACCATGACACCCCATTTCTATGAGGCATACGCTGCCCCTACACATCACCGTGACACCCCATTTCTATGAGGCATACGCTGCCCCTACCTTCTCAACCCTACCACATTGGAAAGCTAGTGAGTGAGCTAGCTTGCCAGTGCTCCACTAGCTTGCCAATGCGGTAGGGTTGACAATGTAGGGACAGTGTATTCCTCTTACAAATGTGATCTCACAGTGATGTATATCACTGTGAGACCCCATTTCTATGACGCATACGCTGCCCCTACCTTCTCAAACAAAGAGAGCTCATCTCATTAGAAAGACGAGTGAAAAAATGAGAATTAGTAGAAAAAATTTATCAAAATCCATTCAAAGGCGACAAATAATTGAGGGTAGTGATTCAAATGAATTATGGGTATTCTCAGGGAGACTGCCACAAAAGGATAGAAAATTTATTGAAGTATTGAGAACACTAATTGAAGAGTATTGGAAGAATAACACAAGACCATCTCTGAATCAAAGGGATGTGGTAAGAAGGAGAATCAGTAGTCGAAACTGTGAGCCACATCCAAAGCATTTTTTGGATATGACTCAAACCCAATTTTTTCATAAATTCCAAAAGGATTATCCTCAAATTAGTATTTTTCAAATATTTTTGAAATTCTTAAACCTTTTTATGTCAAGATAAATCATACATGCACTACTCATTGTTGTAGACTACATATTGAATTCTCTAACCATTATGATGTTTATCATTCTATATGTTTAGATTTGCATACTAATGATGTTTTCAGGATTGTGGCATAGAAGCCCTACCAAAATTTTCAAGAGAGTTCTTATCAAAAAAATTATGTGAAATAGAGGATGGCCAAATATTCTATAGGACAACATGCTTGGATAGTTCATGCGAGCGTTGCGGTGGCTTGCAATGTATGCCAGTATGTCAACATATGGAAAGCACAGATGAGGTGGGACAGAAACTAGTAGAGTTTGGGAAGTATAAAATAGTGGCATACATTACAAAAGATGTGTCTCAAGAAAAAAGGTGTGATTTGGTTATTCAAAAGATTCTGGTGTATTAGTTTATGTCCATGTTTCGTGACAATATAGTGTATGAGTATGCAAGGCATACCCATAGAGCTTGATGGATGGACATGCAATTCAAGCTATGTAAGGACACTTTTCTAGTTGGCAGCATAGTATCAGTGGTTGAATTTGTAGAGAACTACACTCTACAACCATAGCGTGAGGTGCAGTCATAGTATTACAACTTCACACAGGTTTCAATATTTGTGCAAATAGCATTCATTCGTGTAGCTGATAGTACAAAGGACCAAAGGAAGGTATTGAGGGAGTATCACTTTTATACACACATTCTCCAGAGTTCATGCAAGGTTTCTTCCAGATGTTCTATAATGATTTGGCTCAGAGGGGCATAACATACAATTGACATATAATATGGTCGGATAGCTGTGCAACACAGTTCAAGAACTAACGCATGTTCTACTAGTTGAGTAGGATGCATGTCATTACAGGTGTACAACATATGTGGAACTTTTGTGAGGATGGGCATGGAAAGGGGGAGCATGGCAGTGCAGGAGCATGCATGAAAAGAGCATTAGCACGAGAAGAGTTAAAGTATAAAGATAGTATAAAGTTGATAGATGCAAGATCAATCATCAAGTGGTGTAATGCTTCGATGGGTCCAGATAATGAAGGTACGTCTTCAGTTTGTAGATTTTTTTGGTTGATGGATGATACTAACATTTCACCATATGAGGATTGTTGTACACTAATAGGATCGAGTGAGCTACACTCTTTCCTTAGCTCAAATGCAGGTTCATGGAGTATCGATACACGGAAGATGGCATTCTTTTGTTCTTCATGTACAATGCAAGCTTGGAATGATTGTAAGGGGAGTGGGTTGAAAAATGACAAGTTATCTTATCCCACTTTACACATATCATCCTCCAATGACATTGGAACTAACACAGATGGAATCATCAGTCAACTTTGACCATTTATCAGATCTAGTTCAACTAGGTAATATATTTGCTTGCTTTGTTTTTGAAATTCCATATTGTTATCTTACTTTGTAGTGTATTCGTAATGTTGACTAATTTCAAGATATTTGCTACACATATCAATGCAAGGCATCTTTATGCAATTATTGCAGATGAAGACAACAAAGAGCGAACAAACTATTACTTGTGTCATTGTGTTGAGGCCAAAAATAAATTGGAGGCCCTAGTTATAGATGGAGAAAACATTGAATACCCTACAAGATCAGTTGTTGTTACTGGAACATGGCTTAGAAGGTACTTGTCAAATTTTTCACCTCAGCTCAAAATTTATGGAGCTGGTTATTTAAAAGTTCATTCTTTATGGTTATGGGTTTCAGTTTTACTTCTGTTGGTTTTAACCATTGCAACATTTGAGATATTCAGTTTTTTAAAGAAATGTAATGTGTTTTCAAGTTGCCATATATCAATTGCAGCATTTAGTGTTGAATGGAATGTAAAAGGTGCTTGATTCATTCACAATGTCTCATGCATTGTTTGCAAAATAAATACAGAATTGAAACAAGTACTTTACAAATGTTGTAATTGTATTCATTAGAGTAAAAGGGAGAATCAGGTTCCCACACAAGCTGTAGGAAATAGTTGTGACAATGTAGCAACAAAATCATTCTACAATATTGAAGATGAAAGAAAAGAAGACACATAAGAATGAAAATAATCATCATTACCTATAAGTCTTCAAGTTGATTCTGGAATGGTCCACCATCGTTGTCTCTGAGCTCCTAATAGACCTACAAGAGATATTAAAAAGGTTGTTAGAGCTCTGACTATGAACATTCTTGTATGAATTATCAACAATAATGGAGAATGCTACTAATGATACATTGGAACAACTAAGCAAGAACAAGAAATATGATAAAATCCAAAGAGGAAACATCATGATAGTATATTTTTTTATTTAACATTGTTTGTTTCCATGTGCAGGTATAGGACAAGTCATGCCGCTGATCCAAATTGAACATCATAAAGCATGTGGTGTAAAACAGGCTCCCACAAGGGTTGAGACTCGGCATGCTATCCATCAAGCATTCAAAGAGGGACTAATGAAGAAAAAAATCCAAAAATGCTCAAGGAAAGACATCCATCAGATGAAGTGCATCATAAAATGCCAAGAGGACTCAAACAGTTGACCATTCAGGATAGTCAACTCTCAAGGTGCAATGAATTGAAAATCATGAGTGGCCAACTGTTCAAGTGCATAACCTCATAATGTGATAGTGAACAGGCATACATAATGCCTTGTTTATGAATCATTAATTACAGCTGAAGCAAATGAAAATCCCCATAACATCATAACAGAGTGCTTCATATTTCAAAATCTTCCATGCAAATATTGCATTCCTATCATCATGTTGTTGTTCAAGAGATAAAAATGCATGAAGAGATGGAAAAGAAGCTCGCTCCATCATAGACTAAGTAAAAAGTGGTTGTAAGTGAGTTATTGAAGGAAAAGGATGAATGCAAAGAAGGCATGTTGATCAAATGCAAGGAATCAGGTATTTGAGGGCTAAATGAAGTATGGAGTAGCATCATACATGGAGGTAATTTGCAAGTTTTGAATTTGTTTCAATATTATGGAACCATCTGTATGAAAGGGAGAATATTATTTCATGGTTCATTACTTATTTGAAATGCATAATGAAGCATAAAACATGAGAGAAAAGTGAAATATGCATCTTTTGAAACATTCCAATGAATTTAAAATTTTGACAATGTCTGAAAGAGAACATTAAAACATCAATTTGTTTCACAAAAGTGCCTTCATAAGTGGCAAGTGTGCTCAAGATAAGTTCAAGACAACATCATCAGTAAATGGGATTGAAGAAATATTTGTGTTGTTTACGCATTTCCAATGATGGGGGTTAAATCAAGCTATAGTGGCCTATCTTGAATTGAGAAGTGAAGTGCATTCTGAAATTTCAATTGATTTCAGTCAAGTAAGGACAAATAGCATGACATTCGTATGTACACAATGCAATCAAAAGATACATGAAGAGGTATGACAAATCATGGAAGTAATATCAAGTGAACATAAGTCTTATGATATTATGCACTTAAGGAAAATAAAAAGGAAAACAATATATTGACAAGACATGGTATCATTTCAACAACATATTGGCTTTGCATTGTCAAGGAGGCCATGTGATGTAAAAACTAAATGTTTCCATCTAACAAAATATGCTTCAAGAGTAATATGAGACTAGGATGGAGTTATTCCATCATTTCAAACCTTGCACTAATGCTACAAAAGAGAAAACACAGAGCTATATTTACAGAAAATATGAATGCAATAGTGCCAGGGCAAGACAAAAGTTCAACTAAAATATGCCAACATAGTGGTGTCAACTAGGGTTTTGAAAGAAACCCTTTTAGTGTAAAGTTTCCTGAATACAGAATGAAGGAAATGTTCTTAAGCCAGTGGCCTGGAGAAGCCAAAAAAATTGTCTTATGAGCCACGTTCACCACTTCAAGGGTTTCAAGATATAGTTTCAAATGTAAAGAAAGAGACCAAGGGTTCGAGTGTTGTGTTCATTTTTTTTCCAAAAATAATGAAGAACATAGTATGGCCATGACCATAAGGGTTTGAGAAACCCACAAAAAAATAGAAACATGCATTTGAAGTGTGTTACCATTTGCACATTGTTGGTTGAGACCTTAAGTTTTCATTCAACAAAGGAAAGAGAAAACACAGTGTGGTCGCGGTTAGAGCAATGGTCGAGCTCAATAAGCTATAGAGCTTCATATATTTTGCAGAAGAAAAGCTTTAATAAGATTTATTTAAGAGGAAAATGCAAGGGAGTAAGAGAGAAATGGAGACTTACCCTTCACATATATGTAGAAGAGCTTCACAAACCCACCACCAAGCTATCATAGATAGCTTCAACAAAGCCTCTGCAAAATTCTTCAAGCAAATCTCATGGCAACCACAACACAATGGCGAGAGATGCCAGCACAGCCAAGGAAAAAAAATGCATAAGATGTAATGATAACCGCGGCCAAAAGGCAATATATTTTCATCAAAAGAGTCAAGGAAAGCATAAAAACATAGTCAAATACTTACCACCAAATGTGGAGTTCTGAATGCACTAAAGAATCGAAGGAGAGGTGGAACGAATGGAGGCCCAAGGATGAAACCCTAATTTTTCCACGGTGGCACACAAGTAGAGTTTTCTCTTCTCCAAAAGGCCACGATGCAAATGATAATTGGAATGAGCATTTCAAAACCCTTTTTGTGTATTAGGGTTTTCCCCATAAAATCGGCCTATGTGATTTTTATCACATTAATTTCATTTTTCAATGCTTTAACTTATTGATATCTCATGTGCCTAGGCAGACATAAGCCTATGGCTTATAAAAAAAATTCTTTGATTTCTGTAGAAAATCAAACACATAACATGTTCATGGTCCCTTCCAAGGAAGTCGTCTTTCTTGCCTTAGAAATTTCATGCCAAGCAGCTTTGGAGCCAGGTGATGACCTTAGGTCATTTTTTGTTTTCGCCTAAGTAAAGAATGATATATATATATATGATTTTTTTATATAAAAATCAACCATGTAAAGAGAATTGTATGTAACATGTTGATTTTTTACAAAATTGGATGCAAAAATCAACATAACTCAAGATCAAAAGAGGCGAATCAAGATATTTGGAGGAAAAATTAGAAAACCAAATGTAGCAACCAGGCCTTCTATTTTTGTAATTTTGAAAACTGCAAGTTGTAAGACACTAGCTAAGCAATGTTTCTATTAATTGCTTAAGTTAGTTGTTATTTTAAAATGCAGTTAAGATGCACTTATGTTAACACCAAAACTTTCCATTTTGAGTTCTTGGGCAGATTGAGAGAGAAGGTGACAAATTGAAGTTTCTATTTTTAGTTTCCAGCTATTTGCACATATTTTGGAGAGGCTTTTTGGATGGGCACTTTGGAAATGGAAAGTTTCCATCTTTATGGGGCAGTTTGGAGAAAAAATTTGGCACAATTTTCCAAGCTTTTGTTGGAGCTCGAAAATGCAGATTGGATTGCTTTTTGGAGCAGCAATGAGCTAGATTTTTCTATTTTTGCACTTGATGGTCACTTTTCGCTATGTATTGGAGAAAACTTCATTTTCTCAGGGGTTCACATTTTTTAGTTTCTTACTCTCCTATGCATTGCAGAGAGAGTTTTCTAAACTTTGGAATCAAAGTTTGACATCTTGCTCCTTTAGTTTCAATACAAGTAGCAAAGTTCTCCTTTTTTCTTTCCTTGTCATACATTTGCAGTGATAAGTTGATGATTGTTGTGATTCAGAGTTGTGAGTCCTTCTTTTGTCTTATTATTGTAAGTGGTGGATAAGGAGTGTAGATTAGTTTAGGTTGCATCTTGTGTTCAATTTTCTTTGAACCTCTATGCAAAACACTTTTGAACTAATTGTCCCAAAGTGAATTGTGAGAACTATTGTTTATAAGAGATTGTTGTGAGTTAAGTTTCTATCAAAATCCCCAAACATTTAGTTGATCATCATTCGCCATAGTTTTTCATTTTTAGTTTCCTCTCTTCCCTTTCCCCAGAAAATTTATAGTGTAGGTGATCATCTAAAGGGAACCAACCCTGATCTAGAGATTTACTCTATTGCACAAACTTACCCACAAGTCTAGAGTGTTTCCATGTTGAGGCAGGCTAAACAATCCCAACTTGTTTGAGGGTGCAATCCTAATCTCCAACAGTTTTTGGCACGCCTGATGGGACCTAAGAGTCTTATTTTCAGAGGTCTTCATGATTACAAGTTGTTATCCGGTATATTTAATAATATTTCCATTCTAGGAGAGGTTTTAAAATATATACTTGGCGACTCCTAACTCTGGTTTGATTGCAGATTTGTTGTTGAAAGCTTATGAACAAAATTAAGGCTAGATCAATCCCAATACCTTTTGAGTACCTGTAGCTCTCCCCACTGAGAAGAAGAGGCAAAACTCTGAGAAGAAATTTTGACCCAACAAGAAGGGCTAATTCAACTCTTCTTGACATGAGTCCCATTATTTTCGTAAGGAGCACAACTCTAGTGTCTCAAGCACCCTCAATGGCAAGAAAATTTTCCTTTGATCCATTCAATGGAGGTAGCCCATTTTTATTGGCAAGGCACGGTGATATTCCAGTGGTTTCTTTGAAAGGGATACCATACTTCATCGGTGAGGACTAGACTACCCCGGTTGAACACATCAGAGATGTAGCTACACTTTTCTCGGTACACAACATAACAGAGGAGAACATAGCCATAAGGTTGCTAGCTACTTCACTAAAAGGAAAATCTCTACAATGGTTCAGGGGGCTACCAACTAACTCAATAGCCACTTGGGACTAGCTCGGGGATGGCCTACACAGACAGTTTGTAGACAAGTCATACCTCTTGTCTCTGTTGGAACAACTAAGCACAATCAAGCGTGCTCCACACGAGCACCTAACTGACTTCAATTACTGCTTCCATCAAACCTAGGACATGATTCCCCTATTTTTTAAACCATCCCTAGAGCATGCCTTTCTTTTCTATCTAAAATCCCTACACCTTGACATTTTAGTCATGATTCAGTCAATGGGGGGTTTCACTTTTCCTAATGCTTATGAAATTTCCATAAGAGCTAAAAAATTCCTTATCCAAGTAGTTAATATTTCTCCTAGACCACCCATGCCTATATTTCTTGAAATACAAGCATCGGTAAATCTGCCACCTATAACCTCTATACCTGTTATACCAGTAATATGTTATCAAGTTGCTTCCCAGGAGAATGTGGTTCCTGAGCAAAATAGGGAAGTGCAAGAGATTAAGAAAATGTTGCAATCTTTAGGGAAAACTTTCAGCAATGATTTTGTAAGTCTCAAAAGGTAGGTTGGACAAGAGCAAAGGCCTAACCCAATCCCTTTTCAACCAAATCAACAGAATAGATTGCCTTTTCAAAATGATTACCAAAAGAGAAAATTTAATACCAAGCCTTTTAGGCCCCATGATCCTAATGTCCTTGGCCCTTCAAGAGAGTTACTACCCCAGAACAACTTATCTTAGGAGCAAGAGTGGTGCTACTTGTGTAGTTAGCCCCATAATCAGGTAGTTTGCATGAACAAAATGGAGAATCAAGATCTAGTTGTGCAGAGTAGCTATGCTGGTCAAGAAAATCTGACAAATGGAGACGTGGAAAAGCAAGATAATTCTGAAATTGCCATGGTGAACTGGCACAATACTAATTTTTGTGGGGTAAATCATTTCCATAATCTAAACCAGCAAGGTTCATCTGTGGCAACAAATACAAGAGCAAAAAGAAGAGCAATTGATGTTGAACAACAAGTTGTAAGTGCATAATAGCGAGTTGCAAATTCAGACCACCAAGCCATGGGAGGCCAAAAATATACCAATGCATCTCAATTTTTTCTAGTGATGCACCCAAAAGTGCATATTCCACAGAGAGAACAACATAAAGCAAATGATACGACTGCATGAATAGTTCAACAAAAGCTAAACCTTGTATCTTTCAACGTAGTGGAGCATTTAAAGAAGGCTATAGCTAGCCTATCCATTATGGATGCACTCCACCTTCTAGGACAAATGGAATTGTTGCAAAGTGCTTTGACTGAATTGTCATCTTTAGATGTTTCAAATGTAGGGAGAAATAGAATGGTTCCTTCTAATAGTTCAGAGGTAAAAGATGAGCAACAAGATAGAGAAGCAGAACATTCATTGTTGGTTGTAAAGACTAAACAAATGGCCAAGGTCTATACTGAACCATGCAACACTAGCTTTACAAATAGTAACTTGTTGGCCACTTATGAGTTAGAGGGTTCATTTGTGGCCTGTGATCTTGGTCCATCTATCGAAGAAGGGAGCTTGGATGAATGGGTTGTTGAGAATCAAGACTTTAACCCATCTAGTCACACATAAGAGGTCAAGTTGGGGGTCTACATGATTCATGAACCCAATACGTCCATTCTTGATTTAGTCAAAGATCAAGAGCAACCCAAACAACAAGAGAAACAACTCTAGGAGCTATAATTTTATGGTTTGAGATGTAGGACAGGGGCTGGTGGTGGTGCAATGTTGATATCTCCTGAAGGAGGCAGATATTATTTAGCCTCGAGATTTTCTTTGAGCTAAACAAATAACACATCCGAATACAAGGCCCTTATTCACGGTCTTGAGTGGGCCCAAAAAAGAGGTATTAAATGCTTGTGGGTTTTTGGTGACTCAGAGTTAGTTGTGAATCAGGTTAGAAATTTAAATGCAGTAAAAAATGATGTACTTAAAAAATATAAATATCGGGTATGGGACCTAATAGAGGACTTTGATGTGTTTAATTTGATCTTTGTCCCTATAGACTAAAACAAACATGCAGATGAACTAGCTACCTTAGGTGCCCAATTTGATATCCCGAAGGAAATTCATAATGTAGAAAGGAAATAGTATGTGAAAATTGTGGCTAGGCCTTCAGTACCTGACAATAGTGGGAGTTGGAAAGTTTTTGACAACAACGAGAATATTGTGAGTTCTTTGATAGCTGAAACATAATTCGTTGAAGAAAATCAGTCAAAGTGGAAAAAACAATATGGTGATCAAATTATACAACTGCAATCAAACAAATTTCCAAAGGGGTTGGTAAGATTAGAATCAATCTTCATTTCTGATGATCAGTTGAGGAAAGAAAAATGCAATATGACTGTCAAGCAAGAGCACTATGAGGCTATCAAGATATTCAAAGGTAAGTTGCTTAAATTGGGAAAAGTGTGTACTAGGGAAGAGAAACAAGCTTTTATTCTACTGTGTCAAGAGTTTGATGACATTTTTGCTTGGGAATACAAATATTTGAGAGGTTATGACCCTAAACTAGCCTAGTACACCATCAAACTAGATCCTAATGCAAAGCCCGTAAGACAAAAACAGAGACCCCTGAACCCCAAGCTTGAGCATTTAATGAATGCTAAATTAAACAAACTGATTGAGAGCAATATAATTTACCTGATTAAACACACTTCTTGGGTCTTGAAATTAGTCCTAGTAAGAAAGAGAAATGGGGAAATAAGGTTGTGTGTTGACTTTAGAGACTTAAATAAGGCTTCCCTCAAAGATCATTACCCACTCCCTTCAATGGAGCAAATTTTGCAAGTAGTATCAAGTTCTAAAAGGTTTTCTTTGCTTGATGGGTATTCTGGCTGCAATCAGATTTTGGTTAAAAAAGAGGATCAATACAAAACAACATTCACAACTAAATGGGGAACTATGGCTTACCAAAAAAATCCTTTTGGTCTATCTAATGCAAGGGCTACATTCCAAAGGGAAATGGACATGGCCTTTCATGGCCTTATGAATAAGATTGTTCTAGTGTATTTGGATGATATTATAGTGTTTTCTAAAAATGCTAACAAACACTTTGAACATCTTAGACAAATCTTCCAAAGGTGCAGGGTGTTTGGAGTCTCTCTTAACCCAAAAAAATGCATATTTTATGTCCATGAAGGCAAGATTTTGGGACATGTTGTTTCTAAGCACATAATCTCTATTGATCCTGAGTGATTTTTAGCCATCTTGAGACTGCTTTTTCCAACACACGAGAAGGGTTTGCAAAGTTTCATGGGCAGGATTAATTTCGTGAGGATATTCATACCAAACATCGCAGCCTTGTTGGAACCCCTCACAACAATGTTGAAGAAGAATTTTACTTTCAGTTGGACAAAAGAGGGTAAGAGGAGCTTTGAGAAAATAAAAGAGACTCTTTCAGTTGTCCAACTCTCATAAATCCAAATTATAACAAAGATTTTATCTTGTATGCTTATGGAGGAGCTGATACTATTTCAGCAATGTTGTGCAAACAAAATGATGAAGGCTTGGAGCAACTCGTGGCCTTCTTCAGCCAGGTACTACATGATTACAAAATTAAATACTCTTTTGTGGAGAAACACGTATTTGCAGTAGTCAGAAGTCTTAAAAAATTTAGGCACATTTTGTCAAATAACAAGATTTGTTTGTTGGATGCTCACCCTACCGTGAAATATTTCCTGTTGAATAAAGATGTGAGTGATAAGAGGGTTGGGTGGATAACAAAAGTAATGGAGTTTGATGTTGACATCTGAGTCACCAAGCTAGTTAGAGGCAAGGGATTGTGTGAACAACTGGCTGAAAGTGCAGAAAATAACATAGAAGAAGGTACAGACATTGCAATGGTGCTAAATGACAGAGAAAACTACAATTCCAACTCCTAGCACAAATTGGGTGTAGCAAATTATTCACTACTTACAGACTGGTGAGTTTCCCAAAGGCCTAGATAGGACCAAAAGAAGATATTTTAGGTTATAGGCTATTCCTTATACTATTGTGGATGGTGTTCTATTTAGACGTGACTTTAAGGGCGTGTTGTTGAGGTGCATTGAACCTGGTCAAATAGAAAAGTTGTTAGAAGAGTTTCATGGTGTTTTTTTAGGTCACTTTGCATCAAGATCCAAAACCCTCAAAATAATGAATCTTGGTTATTATTAGCTAGATATCTTCAAAGATGCATTCGCCTAGGTAAGGAAATGTGAGAAATGTGTGCTATTTGTAGGTAAACAAAAGTTTGCAACTCTACCTTTGAATCTTATCTAGGTTGAACAACCCTTCGCTAAGTGGGGGCTTGATCTTATTGGACCAATTAATCCACCTTTGAGTACTGGACATAAGTGGATCTTGATAGCCATAGACTATTTCAGCAAGTGGACAGACACTACTGCTCTAAAAGAGGTAAATGAAGCCACCATTTTAAATTTTTATCAAGACTTAGTGTCAAGGTTTGGTGCTCCAAATTCTATCATATCTGATAATGCTTTGGCATTCATTGGTTTGAAAATTTCTGACTGGTCCATGAAAAATAATATCTTTCTGAGTACCTCATCTAACTATTACCCATAGGGAAACGAGCAAGCAGAATCAACCAATAAGAATCTGATTAAAATCATTAAAAATACTATTGAAGACAACTAGAAAGTCTGGCATGAGAAGCTAGAACTAGCCCTTTGGGATGATAAGATAACTCTCAAGAAGGCCACTGGTTTTTCTCCATATGTCCTTACATATGGTAAAGAGCCCAAGTTGCCCATCTCTATTGAGCTACCAACTTTGAGCTTCATCAAGGAGCTTGGACTATTAGAAGAAGGGCCCATGGAAGTGAGACTCGTAGAATTGATGGAACTGGAAGAGACTTGAAGTACATCAAGCTCAAATGAAAATTTCTTTTGACAAAAGAGCAAAACTCAAAGAGTTTGTTGTTGGGGATTTTCTCCTTAAATAGGATGAGCAAAAGAGAAAACCAGGAAGGCATTCAAAGTTTGATGCTTTCAGGGATGGCCCTTATATCATAATAGAGTGAAAGGAGCATAATTCATTCTAGCTCTCAAGGCTGACTGGAGAAGTACTACTAATCCCAATCAATGGGATTAATCTGAAGCATTGCTTCTAAGTTCTAGAGATATTGTTTTGTACTATAGTAGAGTAGCTGCAAATCAGTGCTTTTGAAGCACATTTCCTTTCAGTTTTCTTTCAATAAGTGCAGCTGCACATGTTTTCCTAGCCACTAGGGGCTGGTTGTTGTTGTTGTTGTTTTGTTTTGGTTTTTTTCCTATTGTTGTTTGGAGGAGCTTTTTAGTTTCTGATTCATGATTTTTCCAGGTTTCGGAGAGGGCACAATAGACTCCATTCTCAATGAATACATACAAGGAAACTAGTCAAATGCTCAACAGGTGAGCATATAGCAGAAGTCACCAGAAGTGTTGTCAAGTCTTTCACCTCAGCTCAAAATTTATGGAGTTGGTTATTTAAAAGTTTATTCTTTATGGTGATGGGTTTTAGTTTTACTTCTACTAGTTTTAGCCATTGCAACATTTGAGATATTCATTTTTTTAAAGAAATGCAACGTGTTTTCAAGTTGCCATATATCAATTGCAGCATTTAGTGTTGAATGGAATGTAAAAGGTGCTTGATTCATTCATAATGTCTCATTCATTATTTGCAAAATAAATACAGAATTGAAACAAGTACTTTACAAATGTTGTAATTGTATTCATTGGAGTAAAAAGGAGAATCAGGTCCCACACAAGCCCTAGGAAATAGTTGTGACAATGTAGAAACAAAAGCATTCTACACTATTGAAGATGAAAGAAAAGAAGACACATAAGAATGAACATAATCATCATTTCTTGTAAGTCTTCAAGTTGATTTCAGAATGGTGCACCATCGTTGTCTTCGAGCTCCTGATAGCTCCACAAGAGATATTAAAAAGGCTATTAGAGCTCTAACTATGAACATTCCTACATGAATTATCAACAATAATGGAGAATTTTGCTAATGATACATTGAAACAACTGAGCAAGAACAAGAAATGTGACAGAAGCTAAAGAGGAAACATCATGATAATATATTGTTTTTATTTAACATTGTTTGTTTCCATGTGTAGGTCTAGGATAAGTCATGTTGCTGATCCAAATTGAACATCATAAAGCATGTAGTGTACAATGGGATCCCACAAGGGTTAAGACCCGACATGTTATCCCTCAAGCATTCAAAGAGGGACTAATGAAGAAACAAATCCAAAAATAATCAAGGAAAGACATCCATCAGATGAAGTGCATCATAAAATGCCAAGAGGACTCAAACAGTTGACCATTCAGGACAGTCAACTCTCAAGGTGCAATGAATTGAAAATCATGAGTAACCAACTGTTCAATTGCATAACCTCATAATGTGATAGTGAATAGGCATACATAATGCCTTGTTTATGAATCATCAATTACAGTTGAAGCAAATGAAAATCCCTAGAACATCATAACAGAGTGCTTCATATTTCAAAATCTTCCATGCAAATATTGCATTCATATCATCATGTTGTTGTTCAAGAGATAAAAATGCATGAAGAGTACGAAAGAGAAGTTGGCTCCATCACAAACTAAGTGCCAAGTGCTTGTAAGTGAGTTATTGAAGGAAAAGGATGAATGTAGAGAGGGCATGTTGAATCAAATGCAAGGCATCGGGTATTTGAGGGCTAAATGAAGTATGGAGCAGCATCATACATGGAGGTAATTAGCAAATTTTGAATTTGTTTCAATATTTTGGAACCATCTCTATGAAAGGGAGAATCTGATTGCATAGTTCATTACTTATTTGAAATGCAAAATGAAGCATAGAATGTGAGAGAAAAGTGGAATGTGCATCTTTTGAAACATTCAAATGCATTTAAAATTTTGACAATGTCTAAAGAGAACATTAAAACATCAATCTATTTCACAAAAGTTTCTTCATAAGTGGCAAGTGTGCTCAAGATCAGTTCAAGACAACATCATTAGTAAATGGGATTACAAAAATATTTGTGTTGTTTCATCATTTCCAATAATGGGGGTAAAATCAAGCTATGGTGGCCTAGCTTGAATTGAGAAGTGAAGTGCATTCTAAAATTTCAAGTGATTTCAATCAAGTAAGGACAAATAGCATGACAGTGGTATGTACACAATGCAATCAAAAGGTACATGAAGAGGTATGAGAAATCATGGAGGTGATACCAAGTGAAGATAAGTCTTATGATATTATAAACTTAAGGAAAATTAAATGGAAAACAATATATTGACAAGACATGGTATCATTTCAACAACATATTGGTTTTGCATTTTCAAGGAGGCCCTGTGAAGTAAAAGTTGAATGTTTCCATCTAACAAAATATTCTTCAGGAATAATATGAGACTAGGATGGAGTTATTTCATCATTTCAAATCATGCACTCATACTAAAAAAGAGCAAACACAAAGCTATATTTATAGAAAATCTGAATGTAGTAGTGTCAGGGCAAGACAAAAGTTCAACTAAAATATGCCAACACAGTGGTGTCAACTTGAGTTTTGAAAGAGACCCTTTCAGTGTAAAGTTTCCTTAATACATAATGACGGAAATGTTCTTAAGCCAGTGGCCTGGAGTGGCCAAAAATTATGTCTTATGAGCCATGTTCACCACTTCAATGGTTTCAAGATATAGTTTCAAATGTAAAGAAAGAGACCAAGGGTTCGAGCATTGTGTTTTTTATTTTTTCCAAAAATAATAAAGAGCACAGTATGGCCACGACCATAAGGGTTTGAGAAACCAACAAAAAAATAGAAACATGCATTTAAAGTGTGTTACCAATTTCACATTGTGGGTTGAGCCCTTAATTTTTCATTCAACAAAGGAAGGAGAAAACGCAGGGTATCTGCGGTTAGAGCAATGGCCAAGCTTGATAAGCTACAGAGCTTCATATTTTTTGCAAAAGAAAAGCTTTAATGAGCTTTATTTAAGAGGAAAATGCAAGGGAGCAAGAGAGAAATGGAGACTTACCCTTTGCATATCTGTAGAAGAGCTTCACAAACCCACAACCAAGCTATCACAAGTTGCTCCAACAAAGCCTCCACAAAATGCTTTGAGAAAGTCTCATGGCAGCCACAACATAGTGGCGAGAGATGTCCGCACAACCAAGGACAAAAAATGCATCAAATGTAATGATAGCCATAGCCAAAATGCCATATCTTTTTCATCAAAAGAGCCAAGGAAAGCATAAAAACACAGTCAAAGACTTACCACCGAATGTGGAGGTCCGAATGCACTAAAGAATCGAAGGAGAGGTGGAACGAATGGAGGCCCAAAGATGAAACCCTAATTTTTCCATGGTGGTGCATAGGCAAAGTTTTCTCTTCTCCAAAAGGTCACGATGAAAATGATGGTTGGAATGAGCATTTTAGAACCCTTTTTGTGTATTAGGGTTTTCCCCATAAAATCATCCTATGTGATTTTTATCACATTAATTTCATTTTTCAATGCTTTACCTTATTGATATCGCATGTGCCTAGGCCGACATAAGCCTATGGCTTATAAAAATAATTCTTTGATTTTTGTAGAAAATCAAACACAACATATTCATGGTCCCTTCTAGGGCAGTCCTCTTTCTTGCCTTAGAAATTTCATGCCAAGCAGCTTTGGAGCCAAGTGATGACCTTAGGTCATATTTTTTTTTTCGCCTAAGTAAAGAATGATTTATATATTTTTATGATTTTTTATATAAAAATCAACCATGTAAAGAGCATTGTATGTAACATGTTGATTTTTTACAAAATTGGATGCAAAAATCAACATAATTGAAGATCAAAAGAGGCAAATCAAGAGATTTGGAGGCAAAATTAGAAAAGCAGATGTAGCAACCAGGCCTTCTATTTTTGCAATTTTAAGAAATTGTCAGTTGTAAGACACTAGCTAAGCAATGTTTCTATAAATTGCTTAAGTTAGTTGTTATTTTAAAATGCAGTTAAGATGCACTTCAGTTACCACCAAAACTTTCCATTTTGAGTTCTTGGGCGGATTGAGAGAGAAGGTGACAAACTGAAGTTTCTATTTTTAGTTTCCAGCTGTGAACTTGTTTTGGAGAGGCTTTTTGGATGGACACTTTGGAAATAGAAATTTTCCATCTTTGTGGGGCAGTTTGGAGCAAATATTTAGCACAAATTTTGCTGGAGCTCAAAAATGCAGATTGGCTTGCTTTTTGGAGAAGCAGTGAGCTAGATTTTTCTATTTTTGCACTTGATGGTCACTTTTGGCTATATATTGGAGAAAACTTGATTTTCTTAGGGGTTCACATTTTTCAGTTTCTTACTCTCCTATGCATTGCAGAGAGAGTTTTGTAAACTTTGGAATCAAATTTTGACATCTTGCTCCTTCAATTTCAATACATGTAGCAGAGTTCTCCTTTTTTCTTTCCTTGTCATACATTTGCAGTGATAATTTGATGATTGTTGTGATTCAGAGTTGTGAGTCTTTCTTTTGTCTTATTATTGTAAGTGGTGGATAAGGAGTACAGATTAGTTTAGGTTGCATCTTGTGTTCAATTGTCTTCGAACCTTTATGCAAAACACTTTTGAACTAATTGTCTCAAAGTCAATTATGAGAACTATTGTTTATAAGAGATTATTGTGAGTTTCCTATTTTCCCTTTCCCCAAAATATTTATAGTTTAGCTGATCATCTAAAGGGACCCAACCCTAATATGGAGATTCACTCTATTGCATAGACTTACCCACAAGTGTAGAGTGTTTCCATGTTGAGGTAGGATAAACAAGCCCAACTTGTTTGAGGGTGCAATCCTGATCTGCAACAATACCCACATAAGAGTTTTAAACATTGGTTGTTTCAATACTTTGACACGCATCGTAAGATTCTTCATTACTCGAACCTTGTCATGGCATCCAATGTTCGTTTGACCAAATATGGGAGTAGACCTTTGAACAAGTTCTTGTGGAAGGTTTGTGAGTCTGACCATGAGGCAATACTTGACACAATAAAGAGTAGAGCAGACCTGGATGGTTTGTTGGATTAATTTTTAAGTATACACATCGGTTCTTATTAATTTATACTTGTATGCTCATTAATTTGTCTAATGCCAATGCTATCATCTTCTTTTACTTTTCCTATTTGTAAGTAACCCACTAAAAATTGATTGGTGTCGCCTTCCAGAAAATGTAGATTTATGAGCCATCCAAGAGAATCTCAGCTAGAAAAGAAATGCAACATCCTTATTTTGATGATCTTGACAGATCTCAATTATGATTTTAAGCCATTACAAAAGTGTGTGCAAATCTTGGTGAGGGAATTTCAAGTTATTCATTAAAAGTTGACCTTATCATGAGCACCTATGATGTATGCATTATAAGAGCATCTCAAATTGCAAGTTATTCTATTCATGAGAGGTGTTGTGTGCAATAGGTATCTTGGAACTCCTAGTGAAGATGTATGACTAGGAGTGACTAAGTTGAGAAACTGACATGCCTATATATAAGTGCCTTCCATCTATTTTCATTTCATTTCCATTTTGGATGCTCTTTCCTTTTCTTCTTGTACTTTGCATATTTGTAAGTAAACTACTAAAAATTGATTAGTCTCTAGTTGCAGAAAATGTTGATTTATGAGCCATCAAAGAGAATCTCAGGAAAAAAGCAATGCAACATCCTTATTTTGATGATCTTGACAAATCTCAATTCTAATTTGAAGCCATTATAAAAGAGCATGTGAAGCTTAGCGAGGGACTATCAAGTTACTTAATTGAAGTTAACCTCATAATGAGCACCTATGATGTAGAAATTAAAAGAGAATCTTGAATGTATGAGTGACATTGTAAAAAAGTTGTCATTTGGTGTAAAAATGAAAAACTGGCATTAGTTGCACAATTCCAAAATTATAGAAAATGAAGAGTCCTCTTGTTAGAAATGGTAGTTAGTCGATGGAAGATATAGAGGAAGCATTCATAACTGATTGGAATAGCTATATAAATCATTGTAAAGGTGTGGAAAAGAGAAGAACTTGTATTATTGAAGAAATTAGTAAATAAAGAATGATGTTTTATGTATTTGCAACACTTTTCCTTTTTTTGTTTCAAGCTTGTGTGGATTATACAACACCTTATACTTTGATTGTTGATTAGTTTTCTTTAGAGCAAGGAATTAGGTAACTTTTGAAAGTATTTTGAAGTCTTTTAACTCAAATTTGAGGAAATAAGAACAATTTTATAATAACCGGTTTGTAACCCTCAAAACAAGGTTTTGAGAGTCCATTAAGTGATAAGATTTCCATTCCACCGATGTAGGGTTAAGTAGGTCGGTGGAATGGATTGAAATTAGGTTTTTTTTAATTTTAATATGTAAGCAAGGGGTGTCAATCTTCACAAAAACTCAAATGAATGAGTTTCAAACAAATTTTCAACCAACAACTCTCTATCTCTTCAATTTCCACCCTTCACTCTACCTTGTCTAGTAGGTCAGCAGACCCTAGTTTTAGAACTTTTCTCACAAACTTCTCAAATGACTTCATAAAAGAATGACTGATCTAGATACCCATTATTGAGTTACAACACATACTTCAAAATCAATAGTGACTGTCTAGGAACATGTGTGTAAAAAATGACCTTCTTTGTTGTCCTAATTAGGCTAACTAGGCCTAATTTACAAAGGAACATACCTTTAAACATTCAAAAACTTCCTAAACTTTTTGGGGAAGCAATTCTCATGTATCCAAACCCTTAAATCCACAATTTTTCTCAGGAGAAACTCACTCCACCATGCTAAACCACAAAACCCTTATTTTATGTTAGTATGAGGAGGGTTTATTGAAAGGAATGGTTCCACACCTTACCAAAACATACCACCACCTCAAACCTTCTTAAAATCACCTTTACAAACTCAAAAGACAATCACCTAACCTCTACATGAAATATTTTATCAAACCCTAGGGTGAAATCTCATTTTTCATGCCTTTTTCCATCAAAATCTATAGAGGCAACAACACAGACCCCATAAAACTTATTCCCTTTCACCAAATAAGCACCCTAACATCTAAACCAGACCCTCCTGACTCAATCCTCTAAGCCACAAAGATTACAATAGGAGGAATGAGTTAAATCTCCATTTCAAACTTCAAAACCCCTAAATCTACAAACTCAAACCGTCCCCTGCAATCTTGCAATAAAATGTTTTTTACTTAATGAAATACAACTCAAATGGATTCAAAAGAGAGATAAAAAAAATCCTCCATAGGTTCACATTGATTTCAAATCATAGTGCAATAGTACAGGTCCGTACAGACCTGTAAGAGTTAGGATAACATAGAAAATCAATGAAAAATAGGAAAATCTTATTGTTATTGCTTTAATATTCTCCAACCAACCATTACAACAAGTTTACATTCCTTTTTAAAGGCCTATCCACACAAAAAAACTGACCAACCAACTCTTAACTAAATTTTAAACCCCTTATGACCATTGAAACCCCTTAACATGACAATTTTGCATTTTTGTGTTGACAACAATTTGTTAACTTTTACAACTTTTCACCTTTTAGACACAATGACTCCAAATCCCCATGATTATGTCCTAGTGCATTACAATTGGTCTATTAGACCTTATTTAAACCAAAAACATGACCTCACACACAAAAACTGACTTTTCACCTATCTTGACAACTTTTGCCAACCTTGACAACATTTCAACATAATTTGCAACTTGGATTCAAAAGACATCAGAGTTGATTTATTGCATCAAGAATGGTCTCTTTAGACCTTATTAAGACTCAAAACCCCTAAAGAACTTAGACCCCATCACCGTGACTTATTTTTCATAAAACTTCTAAAGCAAAATCATTAAAATGGAACGATGCTCCTGCACCACTATTAAACTATAAAATTGAAAAATTTGAAGGTTTTGAGACTTGGTACACTACTACCAGAGGTTATTTTATGGTTTGGAGTTGATTTCTTGATAGTTGCTTCACAAAATTGACCTAATTTGAGGCACTTTGTAGTAGACAATTTATTGTTCTTAGAAACTTTTCAAAATAACCTCTTCAAAGCTTTTGTTTATGTATTAGTACATCAAAATGGGTTTCTAAATATGTATTGGGTATGTGGAAACACAAAGAGATTGAAAAAGAATCACAAAACAAGAAAACTACGCTATCCACAAGGCCAATTAGGCCAAATTAACAAAGTAACCCCCCTTTATTCTTCCTATCACATGCAAATCACCATTGGGAAGCATTAAGCAGTCTGCTAAACCACCAATTCCTCCACTTTTAGGGTGTGATAAGCCATCTAACATAACAAACCCCAAAACCCTCTTCTTTCACAAGTTAGACAAGGGTTTATTGAAAACCCATACTCCAAGCCTTCCCACAGCCAACCAAAGCCTCAAAAAACTTCAAAAAGATTGACACAAGCTTAAAAGTTCAAGAGATATTGCTTCCCCCAAAGATTTCTTCAAACCCTAGCACTAAACCACCATTTTCCACTAAAAAATGCACCATTTGACATCTAGGGCATCACCTAAACACCCTCTATTCGTATCCCTTGCACAAAACAAATTGAAATCATGTTTTATAACCCTAAGTAATCCTTTCCACCGAGTTACGAAAGCATGCAGTGGGTGAAAGGCTTAATATGATATTTTAATGCACTCAAAACCCTTAAAATAGGGTATCCAGACCGACCCTCAATAATTGGCTTCTAAAAGGAAAAAAATCACTTGAAATCAAACCAAACAAAAACTAAAATGGAGTTAAGTTTGTTTCCCACCAAATCCCATCCAAAAGAGAACACAATCACCATGTATGGAACCGTACAGATCAAGGAAACATCAGATTTCTAGAAAAATACAGAAAAATGCAAGGAAACAATGAATTTTATTGATCTTCTTCTAATTACATGGTATATTTATGCTAGGCATGGTACATTTTCACTAGGAATGGTCCTCTTTAGCACCCAAACATGCGGAATCACTCTGAGCTACGTTCAACCGACTTAATCCCTTAAGGGTCCAAAGTGATAAAGGGAAACAATTTTTGATGGGGTATTACTCAAAAACCGTGGCGCTTAAAAAATATTTGTCTGAGCCTATGAGATCATGTTGGGCCCCTCTACAATAGCCTCTCTCGATTTTTTTTATCTTAGAGTATTTTTTCCATGGTTTCTAGTTTTCACTTGATGGAAAAAGTGTCAAATGCAAGTAGTGCAAAGATGCAAAGTGGTGCAACTTCTATTCTGCAACTCGTATTACCAAACAAACTATTTCAATGCGTCTGAATGGGTATGTTTACGCTAGGCATGGCCATTTTTTGCACCTAAACACATGGATTCACTTCAAGCTACGTTCAACCAGATCGATCCCTTAAGAGTCCAAAGTGTAAAATGACTTCAAATTTTAGCATGCTATTACTCGGATACCGTGATGCTTAGAAACTTCTCATCTAATCCTATGGGATTAAGTTGGGCCCCTCTACAAAATATTCTCTCAGTATTTTCTATCTCAGAGTGGTTTTCCCGTGGTGGCAAATTTTCACTTGGGGAAAAAGTTGTCAAATGCAAGTAGTTGAAAGTTGCAAAGTGGTGCAACTTTTATTTTGCAACTCGTGTGACCAAACAGATTGTTCCAACACTTCTAAATAGGTATTTTTATGCTAGGAATGGTCTTTTTTTGCACCCAACACATGCGGAGTCACTCTGAGCTACGTTCAAATGGATCAATCCCTTAAGAGTCCAACGTGCAAAATGGCTGCAAACTTCAGCATGTTGTTACTCGGATACTGTGATGCTTAGAAACTTCTCATCTAATCCTATGGGATCATGTTAGACCCCTCTACAAAAACATCTCTCAATTTTCGCTATCTCAGAGGCATTTTCCCTCGGTGGCAAATTTTCACTTGGGAAAAAAGTTGTCAAATACTAGTTGAAAATTGCAAAGTGGTGCAACTTTCATTCCGCAACTCGTGTGACCAAATAGACTATTCCAACATGTCTGAATAGGTATTTTTATGCTAGGAATGGTCATCTTTCACACCCAAACACACAAAATCGCTTCGAGCTACATTCAACTAGATCGATTGCTCAAGAGTCCAAAGTGCAAAATGGCTGCAAACTTCAGCATGTTATTACTCAGATACCGTGATGCTTAGAAACTTCTCATCTGATCTTAAGGGATCGATTGGGCCCCTCTACAAAAACCTCTCTTGATTTTTGCTATCTTGTAGTGGTTTTCCCATGGTGGTGGATTTTCACTTGAGAAAAAAGTTGTCAAATGCAAGTAGTTGAAAGTTGCAAAGTGGTGCAACTTTCATTTTGCAACTTGTATGACCAAAGGTATTGTTCCAACGCATCTGAATAGGTATGTTTATATTAGGCATGGTCCTCTTTCGCATCCAAACATGCGGAATCGCTCTAAGCTACATTCAACCAGATCGATCCCTTAAGAGTCCAAAGTACAAAATGGTGTAAACTTCAACATGTTGTTACCCAAATATCATGATGCTTAGAAAATTCTCATCTAATTCTATGACATCGCGTTGGGCCCCTCTACAATAACCTCTCTCATTTTTCGCTATCTCAAAGGCATTTTCCCGTGGTGGTGAATTTTCACTTCGGAAAAAAGTTGTCAAATACAAGTAGTTGAAAGTTGCAAAGTGGTGCAACTTTCGTTCTACAACTCGTGTGACCAAATGGATTGTTCCAATGCATCTAGATAGGTATTTTTATACTAGGAATGGTCCTATTTCGCACCCAAACAAGTGGAATCACTCTGAGCTACATTCAACCAGATCGATCCCTTAAGAGTCCAAAGTGCAAAATGGCTGCAAACTTCAGCATGTTGTT
Source organism: Sequoia sempervirens (assembly GCA_007258455.2). Lineage (NCBI taxonomy): Eukaryota > Viridiplantae > Streptophyta > Pinopsida > Cupressales > Cupressaceae > Sequoia > Sequoia sempervirens. Next base: position 243,950,966 of record VDFB02058242.1, on the reverse strand, counting down.
ACTCAGATACCATGATGCTTAGAAACTTCTAATCTAATCCTATGAGATTTTTTTAGGCCCCTCTACAATAACCTCTCTTGTTTTTTGTTATCTTGGAGTGGTTTTCCCGTGGTGGCGAATTTTCACTTGATGAAAAAGTGTCAAATGCAAGCAGTGCAAAGTTGCAAAGTGGTGCAACTTTCATTCTACAACTCGTGTGATCAAATGGACTGTTCCAACACATTCTAATAGGTATTTTTATGCTAGAAATGGTCTTATTTTTCACCCAAACATGTAAAATCGCTTTGAGGTATGTTCAACCAGAGCAATCCCTTAAGAGTCCAAATTGCAAAATAGTTGCAAACTTTAGCATGTTGTTACTCGGATACCGTGATGCTTAGAAACTTCTCATCTAATCCTATAGGATCATGTTGGGCCTCTCTACAATAACCTATCTCTATTTTCACTATCTCGGAGGAATTTTCCAATGGTGGTGAATTTTCACTTGGGGAAAAAGTTGTTAAATGCAAGTAGTTGAAAGTTGCAAAAGTGGTGCAACTTTCATTTTGCAACTCATGTGACCAAATGGATTGTTCAAACGCATTTGGATGGGTATTTTTATGCTAGGAATGGTCTTCTTTTGCACCCAAACACACGAAATCGCTCTGAGCTACGTTCAACCGACTTGATCCCTTAAGGGTCCAAAGTGAAAAAGGAAAGCAAACTTTGACAAGCTATTACTCGGAAATCGTAACACTTATGAACTCTCTATTTGAGCCTATGAGATCATGTTGGGCCCCTCTACAATAACCTCTCTCGGTTTTTGTTATCCCAAAGTCATTTTCCTGTGGTGTCCAATTTTCACTTGATGGAAAAATTATCAAATACAAGCAGTGTAAAGTTGCAAAGTGGTGCAACTTTCATTTTGTAATTTGTGTGACCAAACAAACTGCTCCAACGCATCCCGATAGGTATTTTTACACTAGGCATGGTCCTATTTCACACCCAAACACACATAATTGCTTCGAGCTACGTTCAACCAACTTGATCCCTTATGATGGCATGCAAAACAATTGAAAAGAGAAACATACACGCGATGGTTGGGAAGTCTGATTTTTCCACACAAAAGGTGTATGATTATTGGTGTAGAGCACATTGTTCCTCCATTTGATCAAGAAAGTCTAGTCTAGTGGTTTTAGTCATAATATTGTCAAATAAGGCCATGATAGGTCATTTTGTAATCTTTCTTTTAGTTTTGAGTTAGTGTGGGATCATTTGAGTCAATTATGTAAGTATGATAGGGAGTAGGAATAAGAAAATAGCATTCGTAAAGGAATTGGAAGAGATTACTAATGCTACCCCTATTGAAAATTCAGAATTTAGGCCTTAAAAGCAAGGCTAGATGAGGTGAAAAGAAGAATTTTTTTGAGAATAAGTTATAATAGGTTGGAAATAGGGTGAGGTTGTGGAGTTTGATGTGTTCAAAAGGTCTGCAAGGAAAAAGGAGGTCAAAATTATGTTATGGCATGATTCCCTAGTTGGCAAAAGAGGGGTTTTGAATGAAAAAGAGAGGTTTGAGGGAGTAAAAGTGGGTAAAGTCGGGCGGCAACATAATTTGGTGGTCAATTAAGTTTTTGTAAGAATAATGAAGAATGTTGGAAGAGGTTTTGAGGTTGAATGAGGTCTAGATATGGGGTTTTCAATAAACCCTTGTGAAATTTGAGAAAAAGTGAGGGTTTAGAGGATAGTAGGGTTTAGAGGATAGTGGGGTTAGAGGGCCAATCACGCACTAAAAATTGGGGATTCTGTGGATTTGCATACTAGTAAATGCTACCCAATGGTGTTTTGAAATTGGAAGAGTGATTGAGAGGGAGTTTCTTTGTTAAATAGACCTATTTGGGGGTTTAGGACAGCGTTGAGTCCATTTCTTATTTTTATTATAAATTGTAACTTGCTTTCTCTTGAGTCCATTTCCTATACAAGAAATAATATTGCAAAAAGTTGACATATAAATTTTTTGATGTGTTTATATGGTGACAGATCAAGAACATAACAATTCATTTTGCACTATTAGGATTATTCTGTGAAAATGTTTAAAGACTATTCAAGATAAATGTTTGTATGATAATGTGTCAAGAAGTTAACTACTTCATCTACTCTGAATATTATGTTTTTCAAGTGTTGTGAAGATTATGTATCCTTTTCTTAATTGAGTTGTTTCAATCAAAGGATTAAATATATTAGAATCTTTTTATGAATCATTTCATGGAATACCAATTGAAAACATTTTTTTTTCTTTTAGATAAATTTTCTTAGCATCAATCAATTAATATTCAAGACAAACCATGAAGGACAATAATGATCAATGCTAGGGCTAACTAATTAATAAGTATACATGTGAATAATTCAAGTATGTACATGTGAATAAGGGAAGCACAAGTACTCAAAAACACGTAAGCCTTGAAGTATACACACAAATACATAATATACACAAAGTAATACAAAGTATATACACAAATACAAGGTATATGCATGAAAACATGTAAGTCACAAAGTATACATTGGAACACACATAAGTCACAAAGTATACACTTGAATACACTTAACTCATATCTATTGAACCATGAATTTATAATGCAAATATAGACACCATCGATAAAAAATATTTGTATTAACCAAATAGCCATGTAGGCATACATCAATAGATATCGATATAAGTATGAAGTATAGGTACAAAATAGCCATATATTCTTACAAGAATGCCATATAGGCATACAATGTCAAATATATCCAATACAAAATATGTACAAAACTGCCATGTAGGCATACAACAAAGGGCTCTAGAATCAAAATTCATTGCTTGTTGATCATATGGTGATAGGTCTATCACTCATTTATGTTGCACTCGAGGAGTGCTCCTGTTGCTCCTCCTAGTGTTTAGTTCTTGGTGAATTTTTATCTATTACAATAAGAAGTAAAGACATTAATATATAGAAATTACATTATAAAAAATGATATATTTAACAAAATAATCACTTACCGCCATCTGATGATCACTCTCCATGAGGGAAATATTCACATGCCCATGTTGAGGTGTGTTGAAGCCCTGTATAAACCATCCAAATAGAAATTAAACTACGAATCAATATTGGTTTGCTTTTTCACTAACTAACATCTATAACAACAAATGTAAATTGAAATTTAGTAATTTTCCTCATACCTCCCCTATCAGAGCCATCTAGGATTCTATAGCAGATGAAACACCGATCTCCATTACCCTTGTCACATTCAGAGGTGTTTCTGCTTGCAACATTTGAAAATAAAAGAAAAAATTATTCAATCACAAAAACTACAATAGCGATCCATGTCATGACTTATAATGTATGAGATAATGAACAAAATTTTGAGTACTTATTAAACTATATATTTCTAACTATCATGCTTACTATTTTCCCTATCCATATCTTATTCGAAAGCATGTGTTTTTAGGCTTTTACCCATAGCAGCAAGCCGGTGAACCATTTGATAAAATGCTTTCGTAGACATGTATGATAACTGTGTTGGTATAGAGAAGGCAGTGAACTATTTGAAAAAATGCCTCAAAGAAATGGGGTCTCGTGGTGATGGAATGTCATTACAAACAAATGCGTGCCATGGCATTCCATCACCATAAGACCGCATTTCTTTCAGAATTTTTTTCAAATAGTTTGTTTCCTTCTCTATGGTATTATTGCTTACTATCATTCTTTGATAGAAATTTTTCCAAGCATCCATAGTTTGTTGGAAAGCACCTATTTTAGGCTTTTATCCATAGTAGCAAGGAAGTGAGTAGTTTGATAAAATGTTTTGGTACACATGTATGGAAAATGTGGTATTGTGAAAAAGGTGGTGATCTGTTTGAAGAAATGACTCAAAGAAATGTGGTCTCATGGTGATGTAATGGCATTCCATCACCATGAGACCACATTTCTTCGAGGAATTTTTTCAAACTACTAACTGCCTTGTATATGGTATTGCTTACTATTATGCTTTGATAGATTTTTTCCAAGCATCCATAGTTTGTTGGAAAACACCTTTTTTAAGTTTTTAGCCATAGGAGTGAGGAAATGAATTGTTTGATAAAATTATTTGTAGACATGTATGGAAAATGTGGTAGCATAGAAAAGGCGGTGAGTTGTTTGAAAAAGTGACTCAAAGAAATTGAGTCTCATGGTGATGGACATCACCATGAGACTACATTTATTTGAGGCATTTTTTTCAAAAAACTCATTGCCTTGTCTATGCTATTTCTTACTATTATTCTTTCATTTATTCCTTCCAAGAATCCATAGCATAGACAAGGCAGTGAACTGTTTGAAAAGATGTCGAGCAGTAAAAAGTGGTCTCATGGAATTCCATGAAAGAAAATGTAATTGGAAGTTGTTACTAGACTTATTACTTATGCTATGTCAAGTAATTGCATCACTACTTATGTTGATTTTCTAAACAACTATATTGTAGTTGAAATTTTTTCATCTATCAACATCTAGTTATTAGTTATGGAATGTGAAGTAATGCAAGTTGAGTTTGAATGATGTGCAATGCAACATAATCAACGATATGAATATAAAATACACAAATCTATTAAGTACAATTCATTAGTTAAACTCTTTATTCTATTACTTGCGTGTATGTTTGAGTAAATCCACTAGAACTGGGAGGTGTTCCCTTGAAACATCCAATATTAGCCTATTCAACATCCAAAACCACATATTAAAATACCATTCATAAAACAATGCCATTAACATGTAATATATTTATAATTGTTTACTAGTTACATACCCCACCAATAGGTGTGCTTTAGAAATAAGTAGGTGTAGGGCCAGTGTATTCAATCTCAACACTGTGACCCTACAATTTTATTAAAACCATAAAACTAAATTAGTTAATCTTGCATTTCAAAATCAAAATTTAATAAACTAAATCCAATGAACATGCTAACTTTTACCTGAGTATCAATGCCATACGCCTCATGCAAAATTTTAGTTGCCCTCTCCATCTCGATAGCTGCAGATGGATCCTACGTAGCAACCTCCTGAGTGTCGGTGGGGTTATATGAACAAGTCGCCCCGCAAGATTGACACAAATGGGTTCAAAGGAAACCACTCAAAGACTCCCCTAGATGGAACTGTAGAATAGGGATAGCATGTTGGATGACACTCCATGTCAAAGTGTTGATCACCTGCAATGTCTCTACATTGGCACTGTCCTTCGCGATGGAAGGGATAACAATGTGCTCATAAGGTGGCCTATCTCCCTTGCCATGTAGGATCCAGCTATGCACTGAGTCTATCCTGAGCTAACCCCTCACCTCTCCCCTAGAAGTCCCTCATATCAAAATAATTTTAAATTTTGTTCAATATGAACTCATAGTATATTTTCCTAAGGAAATACTGCGAGACTTCACAATTGTTGCACAGTGGGTAATCAAAAACCATGTACCACCTATCATCAAAAAAAGTTCCTAATCTATTGGTGGTGGCACCAATGAATAGGAAACCTCTTTGCATTGAGGGTAATATTTTGATTTGTGCGTGGGTCAGTGAATAATTAGCACAAATCACCTTTTTGTAATTTTTAAATCCTTTACATCTTTATATGATAATTTATCCATGTAATAAGCCATAGCCGCCTACCTCCTATCTTGCCATCTAGTTATTTGTTTGCTAATTGAATCTACATTTTTTAACATATCTTTCAATGAAGATGTCAGGGTCATTCTTTCCACGATTGAACCATTTGGATCGCTCAATCTCCCGATTAAATCCTCAATTTGTTTTTTGTTGTTCTCAGTTTCAATCATTAAATTTTGTTGAGTGCCAGGAGGATGTTGAGGGATTGGTGGAGGAGGTTGTTGTTGTGGTTGATTTTTTTTTGAGGATTTTGTTGTTAAGGATTGTGTTGCTCTACTTGTTGAGGATTTTGAGGGTTTTTAGGTTGATTTGCATCTCCTACAAATTCAAAAAAATAAATATCAAATACAACCTAAAACTAACAAATTCAAAATAAAAAGAAAACAATCCTTACCTCTCACACCTCCTCATTGACATGGAAACATCTTGGTGATGAAATAGCAACTGTTGATGAAGAAATTCACAAAATAGCTCCTCCTAGAACACGAGCGTAGAATAATGGGGTTTTGGCCATGAGAAACAAACAAAACATAGTCACAAGTAAAAATTAATTCATTTTACTTTTTTTTTGGTTTTAATAGGTCATAACGCAAGCACGTTATAATGCACTCGCGTTATAATGCGGGCACATTATAATGAGCTCGCGTTATGAGTTTTCAAAAAAAAATTCAAAAGGTGGCCACAAATTGGCTACCCATCTCTATGCACCTGCCCGTAAGGTATGTGGCTGACACCCTTTTTTTTACCCAAAATTGATGAAACGAAAAGGGTTTTTAAAGGAGATTCTCAGCTTTCCACCAATATAAATTATACTTTACTTTGAATTTAATAAATTATTATTATTCATTTTCTATTTGAATTACAACTAAAGTCCTAATTGATAGGCTGATTGAAAAACATCTATAGCTTTCAAATGGTATCACATTTTTTGAATCCAAAACATGTGTCACATTCTATGCTCCACATACTATAGGATTAAAAAAAATTAAATTTCATGAAGTTTTGACCAAGTTAAGGTGGTTAGACATACAAGTTTTTATATTTTTTAAAAGTTGTAATAAAAAATTCATAATTAATTATTTACTTGGAAAAAATTATAAAAATATATGCATCACATTGGGACATGAGTCCTCTACATATATCTAAAATATTATAAAAAATTATTATCATTTTATTGTGGTTAGGTGGCAAAGACACCTACTTCTTATTTTTTCCCAAATTTAACTACTACTACATTGAAATTTCAAATTTTCACCAAATAGATTTTTTTATAAAATAAACCTAGTAGTTTAGAAACTACATTCAATTTTCTATAGATTATATTCTTACACATTTTTGAAATAATATAGATAACTTATTCAAATTTTTAAGTCAAGTTACCTAACTCTATTTTTTCTAAATTTTTCGCCACTTAAGGGCCTGTTTTTTCCATGATGATCCTACACATACCCATAGACTCTTGATCAGTTTTTTTTTCCTCTTCTAAAAGAGTCAAAGCATTTCTAGCTTCCAATATCTCATTTTGTAATGCTTACAATTGATGTGCAAATTCTACATCCTTAATGGAATACAACAAAGATTTAGTTCTCCCTACCTCTTCAACAAAATTGTTGCTCATACTTTGAAGAGGCTCCTACATTGCAACTATTTCATCTTGCAACTAACTCACCCTTCCCATTATTTATTTGCTTTATTTCCTACACTCATCCAATGGCCTTTTCAAAATTTCCACATCTAATTGAAGGGTCTTGGTCTAAAAATCAACAATATGAACTTTATCTTTCCAATTTGTTAGGTCTTTTTTTCCCTTCTCCATTGACTTTGTAGAGTGATTGTCCCTTTTCCTTTCTTTACTCATATCAGACTGTAAAATAGATAAATGGACCTCCACCTTGGGACTTAGCTCTCTAATACCATCTTGTATTGACTTGCATTCAACAAGGTGGGTGTTGCCACAATAGTGTGTCTCACTTTTGGGACATGTTGATTTTTTCTTGAAATCACTTTTTTTAGAAAAACTAATGATTTTAGCCTTGAGAAGTTCTAGCTAAAGGGTTTTAATTGAAGAGGGATAGATAAGACCCCCTTACATCAAACCCCCTTGGATAGAACCCCTCTAGTATTAAATCTTACCCACAATGGAGTCTCCTTCACACCTATCAAAATGCTGGCAAAAAAACACATTTACCTTTTAAGGGATTAAATAACATCATTTAGAACTAATCTTTTGCAAGGTTGTACCCCTCAAAACAAGCTTTCCAACAAGTATAGTTTTGATATGTTTTCACTTTGTCTTGTATTTAATTTTCAATTTTTACTAAACAGAGGTTTTTCTCTGAACATCAAGCTCTTCATTCTATAGAGGTGGAAAAATAGTAAACCATTGTAATTTGTTTCAAAAAGTATCATTTCCCTAGGTATTGATAGCATTGTTTCACTAAAAATAGAAAATTTGGATTTTGATATATACGCAAAAAGTTAGGTTATACAAAACACACACATGGCCAAATTATAGTTACACTGACCTCAAAAATTAATTAAAAAAATAATTTGTAACAAAAAATTATGAAAAAATATCCTTTCCCTAGATATTGATGTTGAGAATTTATATTTCAAAAATTAGAATTCTATCCTTTATAGAAAAAAATTTATGTTGTACGACACAAACATTACTTTGTGAAAATGTTGTTTTTTTGTTTAAAACTAGTTATTAAAGGAGATGTTGAAATATTCATGAATTATTTCAAATAAAGATTTTAAAAATATATTTAGATTCTACACACAAATTTCCACAAATCACCAGTTCACATCATCTTCAATTCTTAACGGTTTAGCTACTATACGTCTCAGAAGATGAAGATTTAGTTTAAAATGTTGATGTAAATGTCCATCTTGGGAAAAAATTGAGAGATAGTATTGTGATTTCACCCAGGTGCTTTTACAATTTAAAGATAACTTGGTTTACATTCTCAAGTTCCAAGTGCACATGGTCAACATATTCAACTGAATTAAGAGCTTTGTCTTCCCATTCAAACAACTCTATATGATGACTAATATTTCTCATTGGAGGAAAGAAATTAGAAAGTTCATCAACCACTATATCCACATAACCCTTCAACATATCTTGAAATTCCCAAGGAAATTCATCAATTCTTGCTATTGTTATGACAATCCTAGGTCTGATCATCACTTCACAACCTATATTTTCCTCTTATATTAGCTTTAGAAACTCCTTTTCACCCATTATCATTACACTAGAGTGAACCTTTTGGTATTTTTCTTCTTCCTTTAAAGGTGCTAAGGTGTAGGTGACTCCATCCTTTTCCAAACCATAGACATTCTTTCTACCATCAGGCATTGTTTTTTTTTCATATTTCCAAGGCCTACCAAATAGCACATGACATACATCCATTGTAATTATATCACATAACACCTTGTCCTTATACCTTCCTATTTGAAACTCTACCTAACATTGTTCATTAACTAGTACTCATTGCCCCTTATTCAATCATGAAACTTTATAGGGTGTAGGATGAAGTAAACTCTTCAAATTTAGTTTATCTACCATCTCAACAACAATTAAATTATCAATACTACCTGAATCTATAACAACTTTTCAACACTTACCTTGGCATTTACAAATAGTCCTGAATAATGAATTTCTTTGAGGTGGCTCCTTCTCCATTGGAACCTTGATCAATGTCCTTCTAATCAACAAGGATTCTCCTATCTCTAGTTCTTCTAGTTGTGGTGAAGAGTTAACACTTTCTTCATCTCCTCCTTGAGCAACTTGGGTCCTTCTTTCATTACTAAAGGTAGTAGTGTTTTATTCTTCTGGACACTCCCAAGCTTGATGACCAACAAAATTATTACACTTGTAGTGTTTTCCTATGAATCCATTGAATCTTTCTATTTTTCCAAATCCGCCCCTAAAGTTAGGCCTTCTTCCTCTAAAATATTTTCTTGAACTTGGTGTTTGTTCTTGAAATTTTCTTGACTCATCTTGACTTTCTTGTGACTGTCCTCTAGCCCCATATGAACCTCTACCTCTGAAGTTCCTTCCTCTACCTCTATTTTTCTTTTCTTGCTTCCTATTCAACTTCTCTTCAGCCTTTAAGGCCAAATTATAGCACTCTTCAACTATCCTGGAACTTGTGAGACTTAACTCATCTTGTAGGCTATACTTCAACCCATTTAAGTATCTTGCAATCTTGTATGTATCATCCACCATATTTCCTAGCCTGATGATCAACTTATAAAACTCTTCAGTGTACTCTTTCACTCCCATATCTTTTTATTTCAAGTTCTACAACTTCCTACACAACTGAGTCATGTAGTCACTAGGTATGAATTTTCCCTTAAACTTGGCAACCATCCTATCCCAAGAAGTAATCTTGGATTTACCTTTCTTTTCCTATCTTCTTGAACATAATCCCACCATAGGGGTTCATGACCTTTTAGTTTGTTCTTAGCCAACTTTACTTGTTGCTCTTCTGATACCTCCTCCAATTGAAAGTACTTATCCAACTCCCCTATCTAATCAAGGAGTTATTCACCATTTAAACTACCTACATATACTGGAAATTCCACCTTCACCTTGGTTCCTTCACCCTTGGCTGCCTTCATGAATATTTACATCCTCAAATCACCAACATCACTCTCTTCTTGAGGTTCTTCTTGAGGTGATTCATTCACTGCTTCATCTTCTTGGTCACTCACATCTCCTATAACCATTAATCTTCTTTGGTTTGCTTCCACTACACTGAGTCTTGCATACAAACTGACTCTCATCTCCCTCATTTCTCTGGCAAGGGCTTCTTCTAGTTGTGTGGTTATTCTCTCATCCATTCTTTCATCATTTCTTGGAGGCATCTTTGCTTTGCTTTCTTAACCTTATACCAACTTTCTTGCTTAACTAGCTCTAATACCAGTAATGATGTAGATAAAAAGCTATTGCAAACTCAAGGAGTTCTCAAAGTAACTGACAATGTGGTCTTAACAACAACAAACACAAGATTGTTTGAGACTTAAATGAGGATAGCAACTAATACCCCGCATTACATACTCTACAAGCCACTTTCTAGGGTCAACACACATACAACAAGCACAACTCATAGGTTTGAAAAGGTTTTGGATTTCAACCACTCAAATCACAACCTACAGGCTCCATTCAAACCCTTATTAACAACATTCAACTCCAAACAAAGAAGTTCCACAAAACCCTCAACAAGACTAAGGGTTGTATAGTCAAAGATAGCAAAGAATAAGACTGTCCTCAACAACTCATGCCAACCAATGAATTAGCACCCCTCCTTTTTCAAGAACATACATATAGGCCTACAAAAAATTAGTTCAAAATTTCGCAATTTTTCACCATTAGAAATGAAAGTCATGGGAATTTGAAGCTCATGGGAAACCTTAGGCCTAAAAAATAGACTATCAACACTATTTTGATCACAACTTATTCAAATCTAACTTTCCTTCAACTTGCATTCACATCCACTAGCTGTACAGAGTCATTCTTTAACTTTTTTTGGACAAAAAAAAAGTCCAAAAACTTGCTAAAACAGGGTTTATCACAAAAATTATTGCTCCTCCTTTCTTGGAGAAAATTTTAAATGATTTATCATTCAAGAAACCTACAAGAAATAGTTTCCACAAGCATTTTTTCCATTGCCTCAATAGCCCTAATTACAATGTCATGAAATTTGATAATTTTTGCCACTTTTGCAACTTTTTACCATAGCATGTAAACAAAACAACTAATTACATTTACATGACTACCATGGTCCTTTAAAGACCTTATTTAACCCATGAAATCCAAAAACAAGAGTTGAGGGACCAATCTCAAACTTGTGACACACCAAAAACACTTCAAAGATTCAAATTAGCTTTTGGCGGGAAATTTAGCAATTTGAATTTCTAAACTCTTCAACCTAACCTAACCATTGGATTATGATCCCAATGGAGTCCAAAAACCTAAATCAACTCAACTATACTACTATCATCAAAATAAAGCATAAAAGCACCTTGAAATTAATGTTGTTGCATCAAGCATACACAACTACAATCAGGATTTGATCTTTCTCAACTTTGAAGTAAAGGTTGCTATCTACAATACCCTTTTTGAATCCCTATTACAATAAGTACCTATCCAGTCTTGCATACCAAGGTCTAGGAGCTTGTTTGAGTCCATATAATGCTTTCTTCAACTTGCAGATCATATTAGGATCTTTTAAATACTGAAAACCTTCTGGTTGTTCAATGTTTACTTCTTCTAACTCACCATTCAAAAATGCAGACTTTACATCCATCTAATATACTTTGAAGTATTTATTTTCTCCAAAATCCAAAAGAATCATAATAGATTCCATTCTTGCTACTGGAGAAAAAGTCTCTTCAAAATATATTCCTTCCACTTGTGAGTAGCCTTTACACACAAGCCTAAATACACTAGTTAATTCTCTTTTGAAAAATAAGACAGGTACTATATTATATATAATATATAAGTAGTATTAATATAATATATATAATGTTAATCAGTTATGTTTTCCATGGCTAGAAGTAGGTTGATATTATGTTCAATCATATGTAAAGGTAACTCATTATTCAAAAAACTATTCAAAGTTCATAGAGATCTTTGTACTTGGAAAGAAATTTATTGTTGAACCTATTCAATTACTCTTTGTATATTCTTATTTTTTATAACTTCTCCATTATCATTCAATTTTTTATTGAAAATCCATTAGTTCCTATCGTTCCTATCACCTTCTTGTTTGTTGGTCTTGGGATTAGTTCCCATGTCTAATTATTCTTAATCTATCTCGGATCTTCTTCCATAGCTTTGATCCAATTTTCATCCTTGCAAGCTTCAGTATCTATTTTAGGTTCTACTTCATAAAGTAAACAAAAGTTTACTTGTTCCTCTACCATATAATCCTTTCTTTTTTTCAGCACACCTTTTCTTTTGTCTCCAATTTTTTGATCCTTAGAATTATTTTTCTACACGTACTTAAGAGTCTTAGGATTCTTTTTTCAAAGCTTCTTCCTCTTCAAATTCCATCTCTTCTTCTTTCTCTTCTTCTCTACAAGGGGGTTCATCAAATTCATATCCTTCTATGAACATTGAGATCTGATTGATTCTTCATCCACTTTGACACTTTCACATTCAACTATCTTCTTTAATCTTTTGTTGTAGCACCTATATTACCTACTCTTTGTAGAATATCCAAGGAATATTCCTTCATTTGATCTTGCATCAAAATTCCCTAAGTTCTCTTCATCTCTCTTGATATAGCATTTACTTCCAAACACTCTAAAATATTTTATATTAGGATTTTTTCCATATCATAGCTCATATGAGGTCTTTGAACTTCTCACTCTTGCTTTTCCTCTATTAAGAATGTAAATTGTAGTATGAATCACTTCTCTCTAGTAGACATATGGTAGATTTTCTTCCTTCAACATGGTTCTTGCTACTTCTTGAGCTATCGTATCCTTTCTCTGCACAACCCCATTCTACTGTTGAGTCCTAGGAGCTGATAAATGTCTTTTTATCCCATGATCTTCACAAAAACTATTAAACTCATTGGAGGTGAACACACCACCTCTTGCAAACATTAAACACTTGATTTTTAAATCCGTTTCATTCTCAACCATATATTTAAATTCTTTAAACTTATCTAGATCTTTTGATTTTTCTTTGAGAAAGCCCACCCAAGTCATTCTACAATAATCATGTATTAACAATATAAATATTTGTCACCTTGAGAGCTTCTTTTTCTGGTAGGTCCACATAATTCTTTATGCACCAAACCCAAAGGTCTTGCAGTAGAGTATTCTTTAGATTTCAACATCTTCTTTTGTCTATTTTCTAACTTGACACTCTTTGTAGATTGCATTGATAGGATTTGTAATTCTTGCAATGTCTCTCATAGCGTGGGTAGTGTTGATATTCATTAATATTTCAAAATTGATATGACACATTCTTTTATACCATAGCCAACTTTCATTGATTTGAGTCATAAAGCACTTACCACTAGCACCTTTGAGCTGATAAATGTCCCCTTTATGTCCTTATTACTATAATAACCAATGTTCTTGAGATTCCTTTTTTTATTTCACAATCATCATCCTAAAACACCAGATTGTATCCTCTACTGCACATTTTTCCTACACTGAGAAGATTATGTTGGAGACCCTTGACAGAAAGAACATCATTTGTCTTATGCTTTCCACCACAACTAATTGAACCTTTTCTACCGATCTTAGAAAATGTGTCATCACCAAACTTAACAAAACCACCATCATATTTCTCAAGTTTAAAAAACTTATTCTTATCACCTGTCATATGATTTGAGCATCTGTTATCAATTATCTAGTAGTTTCTCTCCTCTCTTGCATGAAAGGTAGTTAACATATTTCCTTCAATATTGTGACCAATTTCTAGAGAAACTCCTCCAAACATATTTTAGGGTTAGTATAACTAGTTCCAACATTCAAAACCATGAACAAGCACTCATCACTTCCATCATTTGGATAGTCTGATTTCTCATCATCAGATCTACCATTGTCTTCTTTAGTTGATAATAACTCTTCTTGAAAGATTTCCCTTTATGATATTTATGTTTGTCATTTGAAACTTTCCCTGGACATTTTGAATGATAATTACCTATCTTTCCACAATTGGAACACTTGAAGGGTAACTTACCTTTGTATTTTCCAATGCACTTTTTCAATATTCTTACAAAATTTTCTTCCACTTCATCAAGATCATCTAGATCAGATTCATCAATCCTCTCTTTCTTATTGACTTTAAAAGTAGTTTCTTTCCTTGGAGAATCTTTTTCAAATTCTCATAATTCAAAAGTAGTTAAAGCACCAAACAATTGATCTCTAGAATATTGATCCAAATTTCGAGCTTCCTCAATAGAAAAAAAATTAACATTATACGATTTAGGAAGGGTTCTAAATACCTTCTTCACAATTTCACTTTCCTCTAGTTTTCCACCAAGACCATTGATGGCATTGACAATTTCATCCACCCTAAGCATGTAACCTATAATATCTTCATCTTCTAACATCCTTAGGGTTTCTAATTTGGATTAAAATTATATATCTTTGCTTGCTTGACCTTAGCATCTCCTTCATAAATACTTTTCAACTTCTCCCAGACCTCTTTAACAATTTTGTAGCTTATCACTTTCAAAAGTTTTGAATCAAAAATCCCTCTCAAGATATAATTCCTCACGTTTCCATCATTACACAATCCTTGAAATCATCTTCACTTGTTGGAGTAGTAGGAATAGTATATCCATCTTCAACTAACTTGCATACAAAAAAACCTAATGAGAAAAGAAAGGCTTCCATCCTAGCTTTCCAAAAAGTATAATTTGTTCCATCAAACATAGGGAATTTGATGCCATTCTTGTGCACCATCTAGATCTACCTCAAGTAGTTAAGCTTCTTCCAAGGAACCTTTTCTTTGATACCATTTTTTAGACACATAGAATAACTGAGAGGGGGATGAATCAGTTGCACATTAAAACCTTCAAAGTCTTATTAAGCATCAACATAAATGTAAACAAATAAAATATCAACACATCAACAACCATACAAAATAAAACACTATATTTTACATGGAAAACCCTAATCAAGGAAAAAACATGGTTAGGATTAAGTCACATATATATGAATATCAAAAATGATTATGAAAGGCTCACTTCCTAAGGACTCACTGTCCAAAATAAAGAAAGGCTCACTACCAAGGGCTCACTACCCAAGAAGATCACTTCCTCAAGATAGAAAGATATTACAAATAAACTATTACAAGGAGGTTAACTACCTCAAATAAATAGGAGAAACCACCACAACCATCCACAACCTTTGGCTAACTACCTCCAACAACTTCAAGCACAGTAAAAATGTGGACACCTTATGCTCACTGCTTCTGATAGTCTTAGGCATTCATGCTCACACTCATATCACAACACTTGATCACATATATTTCATTTCACATTATACAACACACCACACACTTCTCCAAAAATTAACTTGCATATATATCTTCGGAAACCATGAATAAACTTCTCCAAGTTGGCTTCAATGAAACATATGTGCCTCAAATGTACAACCACCAAATAGGTCAGCACCAGAAACTTTTGTGGTGGAAAGAAGTGAAGGAAGACCACACCAAGGGTTAACTAGGACCCAAATCTACATTGAAACACTACACCAAGATTCCACAAACCATGAAGCACATCCATAAATAGCGCTAACACTCTAGGTTGGACAAACCATCAATAACATTACCAAGCAGCCAAATTCACACTTCACCAAGCCTAGAAACATCCTATGGACCAATAGAAACATCACATAACATCTTGGAGTATTCCAACACCAACTAAATATTCAAACACACTAGCATAATCATATGTAACAAAGAATACTATCATCCTACGCAACCATTCAAATTGCCACTAAGATATAACACATGAACCAAGCTTGTGGAACACTTGAACACCAAAAAATCCAAGGGAAGATAGATACAAGCATCATTAGCACATTCCCAAATCTACAAGACAAGAAACTTCAACACACAAAAAATGCAGAGCAATTCCATTTCTCCCATGCAACCTTCTTTACAACCTAGAGATAGTCCAACACATTGTCAAACACATCTATTGCTACACGATCCAAAACCTAAAACTTTGGATATAACACCTTCAAAGACTATGGATCATCACATACAAACCACACAGGAACATATTCAAGCATGGAGAAATATGGAGCACAATACAAAATACATCCTTGATGCCTTGTACACTCTTTATACAAAATTTCTAAAAAAAACTTGGAAACCAAGTGACCCTATTACATCTGCAACACCTGCTCAACACCACAAACACCTTCTTACCATGACCACACTAGAGGTTGACATCAATCACAACAATAATGACAACATAGTGCAACATATGAGTTCACTTTCTCACATTATTTCTTATTTTTTAAGTGTAGTTATTCATGTATTTCCTTTCATATCTTAGCGCATCATTCACCTATTCTTAAGAATACATATGTATGTATTCTACTTTGGTATTCATATATCAAATATTTGATATGCACATTATGTTATATAACATTTATCCTTATACCCATATGCCTAAATCGATATATACTCACATACACTAACCTCTTTCCATATATATATTTTTTAAATACATAGGAATATAAAAAGAGATAAGAATATTTAATCAATATTATTAACCTTTTCACATAAGAATAGTATTTAAAAATTTAATACAAAAATTCTTTCTCATACTTTTATACTTTCACACCCTTATAGACACTTTTATTTATATATATATATATATATATATATATATATATATATATATATATATATATTATCTTATATTTACTTACATGTATACATAAAAGTACCAGATTACACATATTTACATATATAATTATTATAATATTGATATCTGTACTCACATGCATTCTCTTCTATTCTAATGCATACATTTTTTTTATGTTGTCCCTATATGATTTTATTTGTAAATAGATATGCATTTGTTCTCATGTGTTTTCATATATTAGGGAATCCATGTTTATATTTTTATACATCACATATATATAGCCTCTTACATTTTTACATATATGGCATTCACATATAGGGAATTTACTTACATATTGCATGCATGCATGTTTATAATCTTAAGAACACGTGTATCTCATTTGTTACTCAAGATAAAAAAATTGTAGGTATATATATAGATAAATAAATATATACACATAAATACATACATGCATATATGCATATATATATCCAAAAATATATGCATATATGTATATATGTGTATGTGTGTATATATGTATGTGTGTATTTATTTATGTATGTATATATATTTATGTATGTATGTATATGTATGTATATATGTGTTTGTGTCTATATATAAACATATATATATATATATATATATATACATATACATAAATATATACACATACATACATATATATACATACATATATTTATATACATGCATATACATACATACATAAAGATACACACACACAAGGGAATATACACAAATATGGGAGACCAAGAAGTGGCCGCAACCACTTTTTTGTTCTCCCTAGGTGTGTTGTAATGCACTCACATTTTTTCTATAATAAAAGTAAAAAGTTCTAAGGTCAAGCTCATTTAAACTCACCCCCTTTTCTCTCCAATATTAGAATACAAGAAAAGAAAAGTGTAAGAATTTTTTTGAGTTGATCAAGTTGATTAAAACCATAATAGTGCTGCCACAATGTTTGTTAGGTTGAGCAAGTACATTTTCCATTTAACTTAAAGTGAATATCAATTTTACAATTATTTTGATCTTAATATTTAATAATTTTTAGTAATGGTAAATCCTTCAATATCTTCAAACACTAATTCACCAAATGGTAAATATCTTAGTGGAGAGAAAGCACAACATGACTTTCAAAAACCTCCTTTATGTATTCCTTTCCATCCTCCTAAAACACAAGAAAGCATTTGTCCATACATTAAAAATTTCAAATGTAACTAATTTACATTGGAAAACCCTCACCACATGATTAGAATAAATTATTATTATTATTATTATTGTATATTCCATGAGTGTCCGAATAAATATGTGTTCCAATAAAAATGGAGGATGCACAATAATTTTATTCTTAAAAACTTTCATACAAACAAGTGAAAGATAAGAAAAATTATAAATATTTTTCTTGTGCATTATTCATTGATTCAAGAATCAATGCACTCATGGATGCAAGTTGCAAGATATTCACTACTCATTTGTAGCAACACCAAGGAATAAGGTAAACTTTTGGAAAGGTGGTGTACAATTTTTTACCATCCTCTATGCAACATTAATAAGGTCCCACAATATTTTGTGAGGAAACTTTGTTATGAGTTTTTCCTCAATGAGATTCTAAATTATTTTGATATGTATGAATTATAGGGTAGATTAAAATGGTCTATATAGGATAGAGAGGGGGTGCACCATACCCAAAACTAGGGATAAAGAACCCTAGCTAAGCTAGAAATTTAGCATGTGATGATCTATTTCATTGTGAAGGAGAGCCTTGAGGTGGAGAAGTTTTAGTCCATCAAATACCTAACACAATCCTTATTACAACATAGTAGGCATTTTTCATAAGATGATGAGGGTTGTAACGCCCCACCAAGGAACCCTAAAGGACAACACTAACTATGCCAAAATAATGGAACAATTTTTTTAAAAAAAGGAAATAACAACAGATAGCATAACATAACATAACACATAATCTAAACCTAGGTCCTCTGAGGTTCCTCAACTACGCTACTCACATATCTATTAATTGAGATAACTAGAATCATTTCATTAACTTCTATGATAACATGATTTATCTAACAAGAAAAGTTCATTTTAAATCACCACATTAAATGGTTCTACATTATTTACTTCCATATCATGTTAATTGATAATGAACATTTAGCAAAACATTTCTATCCAACTAATATATGCAAGATACATCATTTTACAATATCCATTACAAGAAGATTTCATCAATAACTATTACATTGTTACAATATTTACAACAACGCTTCCCTAATACATGTGGGAAGAATACATCAGATTACATCAAGAGATACAATTGTTGAACAATCCAATACAAGTATATGAAAGGTTTCCTTCTTGAACAAGAACATGAACTAGAATCCATAATGCAATGAACAACCTCCACACACTCGAACATGCAACAAGGATACCCAATGGAGGAAAAATCACCAACCTCCCAACCATGTGGAACCCTGAGGTCCACTCTCCATGCTAGGAGATAACACAAGGCCCCACTACAAATAGGTAGTAAGGAAAGCAATAGGATGACACAAAAAGGGGTTATACATGGACTCCAACACAACACTACTCACAACACTACAACACTGACTTCACTTCGAGAGGCATACACACAACAGAAGGAGGAAATAAAACTAGGGAATGCTAGATTGCAATAGGGAGGAGTGTCATCACATATATTGATATGGGTTATCTTAGTGGATCTTCCTAGACTCCTGACCCCCATCCTGGGTTATCCTGGAAGCCTCTACCGATCGCCTACCCCCATACAAAATCATGTGAAATCAACGTACCTTTCATGAGGACAAGGAAATATATCTTTCCATTTCAAGCCTTCCCATCTCATCTCAAGCCAAAACAAGCACTTGAGCCATGAGTGAGGCATATCATTATCTTGATTAATGTGAAATCTACCCATCTCCCAATTCATTAGTAAGGTTATCACTGGATTAAGAAACCCTCCAATGGGTTATCCTGGGCACCACTTTGGGTCCTAGCCCCCATGCAGAGCCACTCCCCCTACTTGCAACTAGTAAACCCTACACATCAAGCAAGGCACTGACCATCTTGCACATTTATTATAATCACATGAATCCAACCGCAAAAAAATGCATTGACCATCTTGCACACTTATCATAATCACATGGATCCATACAAAGATAGGAGGTATCACCCTTAGGGTTTTCATTTCACACAATACACATGATCAACAACATAGTCAAACCAATTCATGGTTAAATAGTCATACAAACCATTCATACAAAATACATTGCCTCCTAGGCCTCTGGAAACCAACATGCTAAACATACTTCCCAAAGGCACGAAAACTTAAACAAACTTTGCACAGAAGGTATTCATCAATACAATAACTTAAACACTTAACCCCATAGTCAAGACACAGTCAATCAACATAACCATGAAGACATTCACAACTCATTCAATGAAACATAACAATTTAGCAATTTAAAATCTAGTTACACAATATTTATACTATTGCTAATTAATCCACAAATCACCCAATTAATAATCCATATCATAATAATACTCACAAAACTAACTTTTAAATTAACATCACGAGAGATAGATATAATTCTAGTCAATTTTTCCTATCATAAAGATAAAAAAATTCATTGAGATATTATTTCCAACACCAGCTAACCTATTAACTTTATCATTTAACTTTTAAGAAAACAAAACTATATAAATGTAGATTCATTTATCTCCTTTAACGAACCCTAACTTTCAACTAGCTAAAATGAAGTAAATCAATTCACTTTAAGTAAATACACAATCCAGTTATCTATAACAAGTAAAATACTCATGGCTACAGCCTATCATGGTCTAAAGTTGGAAAAAGTTAAAGGCTATAAGAAAGTATAGCTTGAGGGGGATTCTCTCAATATCATCAATAATTTGAAGAATTGTGTTGCCCCTTCATGGACTATTGAATCTTTGATTAGGGACTCTATTGAAATTCTTAAATCTTTTGATGAGTATTACATTTCTCATATTTTGAGAGAGGGAAATGGATTAGCTGATGTCTTCGCTAATCTTGGAGGTAGAGGTGTTTTGGAATGGGGTGTGAACAACGCCCTCCTATGGAGGCAATTGTAAGTATTAATCATGATTTCCAAATTTAAAATGTTTGATGATTTATTATGGCTTGGGGTATGCATGACTATCTTCATGTGACAGGTGATTATGTAGAGGGATGGTAAGCCAAATTTGAAACGATTTGGTTGTACCCTAGCTAATATCTATAGGGAACAAAACTCTAGGATCATTAATTTGTCCTACCTTAATTTCATTTTCACACAAATTCTCGGCATTCTTTATATTGCCTTCTCGAGGTTTCTCCTCATTGCTTTCAAAGTTCTCAAGCTTATTGATTCTACAAATTCTATAGACATGGAAGGCGATAGGAACCGCATGGAGCCCTTCTCTTGTGAATTAGTCAAGAAGAAGCCTGAGGTTTGGAAAGTGTTAGAGAAAGGTGGGTTGAATCCATACCTAGAGAGACTGCATGGTAGAAACTCGCAGACGATGGCATTTTTTGAAAAAGCATGGAACAATAGGGTGTTAAAGTTGGGCGGAACAGAGTTTGATGTGAATGAAGATTTTATAGCTAATATCACTATATTGTCTATGGATGGAATGAAATTTTCCAGAGACAAGAAGGAATCGCAAACTGCCATGCAAATTTTTTTCAAAGGGGATGAAGCTCAAGACCTGAAGATGACGAAGAGTGGGGGTTATCAGAGGAGCTCTCTCAAGGCGTTGTGATGGTATGTAGCTAAGGAACTCATGAGATATATCACCCTGGAAGGATGCTTCTCTATGTTAAATGATTAACACTTCCTTATGCCCAACCATTTCCGCCACAAAAAAAAAAAAAAAAATTCCTTATTATCTCTTGGCGTCGCTAGATTCTGGTCTGAAGGACCATAAAAGAAACCCCCAAAATTTGGTTCTACATGTGGGGTTGATTCTTTAATTTCTAATTATGCCAAATCTTTTGAGATGGCTAAGCCGATTGCTACCCCTAAGGGTAAGCAGTTGAAGCCGGTGGAGGAGTATGAAACGGTCTTTGAAGAGGAGTCGATTAGCGAAAAAGGGAAGAAGAGGAAACTTATCTTGGAAAAGGATTTGGATTCTAAGGAGGATGTGGACTATGTCCCAGACTATCTTGCTTCCATGGAGGTGGCTCCACAAACCCCCTCCAGTGGGGAAGTCTAAGAAAGGGGTGTCGAGCCCTAATAAGGGTTTTTTACCTGCAGTGACGAGGTGGATGCAAATTTTCCAAGTACATGCCTAAAGGAGAAGAATGAATTGGATGGTGAGGCATCATCACTACCCCCTGTGACTAAGAAAAAGGAGTTGGAGGTGGGAAGCAAGGAGAAACTAGTTTTAAGGTCTACGAGCAATGTGCTTGAGAGGAACTATCCCCTCAATATGACAGGTGGATAGGGTGATGTTGATTCCTTGGTTGTGGACCCGGTTATGCAGAAGGAAGGAAAGGCTATGGTTGAGGACGGATAGGATGTTGTGGATACTCTGGTTGTGGACCTGGATGGACAAAAGAAAAGAAAGGTTGTGGATGAGGAGATTGTGGATTCCATTCATAAAATAAAAATGTCGATTGTTGTTGGGAAGGGTAAGGACGTCTCTGCCATTCAAGACAAGGTAAACTTCTCTCAGGAGGATGTTGTTGTGGGCAAGGGGGTTTTTCAACTTTGATAGGGAAGATATTTCTGATATTCTTGGAACTGCTAGAGAGGGTTCCATTATTTTATTCAAATTGTTCAAATGGGTGTTCCATGAACTTAACATGACAAATGTTAAAGTACGGGGTGTGATGAGTAAATTTGAAGAGTCTTCAGTTTAGAACTAGATTGATGAACTGTTTAACTCTTTGAATATTGTGGGGGAGGAAACTCTTAAGATGAAGCAAAATCTAGAAGGTAGAATTCTCACCCTAGAGGATCAACTAGAGAAAATTTGTTCTAACATGGTCAAGGGTGGGGAGGGGATTGAATCTATGGTTAATTTTGAGTTTGTTGGTATTACCTCTCCTTTTTCTAGTGCCAAGAATCACAAGGAGATTGTTCATTCTGAAGAGATTGGTGTTGGTGGCAAGCTGATGGAGGAAGATGTTTCTGTTGATAAGGGTGGGGATAAGAATAATTTTTTGATTATTGAAGTGAATGTGGATGGGCCTATGGCTAGAATGAGAAACAATACCAAGGCTCAGGCTGGGGCTCCTCTTGAAGAACTATTTGATGTCTTGGATGATGGTTAGAAGGCTATGGCGAGTGACGTGGAGGCTATTGATATGCACTGAAGAATATGTAGTGTTTTTGTTTGGGGTCCTCCTTTTTGGTTGGTATTTTGTTGTTGGTTTGCTTCGTATGGGCTGATATATACTCTATGCATTTTTCTTTATTTTAAGTTGCTCTCTTTTGTAAAGGGTTCCAGGCCCCTTCAAAACCCATTTTTTACCTCTAATCAAAAACAAGTAAAATACTCAATTTAATAATAATTACCCAATTCCTTTATCTATATCAGATAAATGCTTAATTAATAGTAAATAACCAATTAAAATCATTTATCATTTAACCAGAATCATTTAAATTAAATAATCAATCCCTAATACTTTACCCTCATTTAATATTTACAATCCCTTATATTTTACCCCCATTTAAAATTAACTTTCTCCTATCATAAAAATGTCTCAATTGACCCTTCAAAGTAACTCATAATCTCGAACATAATAACCATATTTAAAGAGTGACTGAAATAAAATAAATAAGTAAAAGAGCTTAAAAATGTGAATATAGTAAATTTTAATCTAAGTCTTAACCACTACGATTGATCAAGGAGCTAATTTAGGGTTAGATATATTCTCGCTAACCAATAAATTTCTCCCCAGTAAGCTAAAATAATAATAATAACACAACAAAACAATTTAGGCAACAAGTCTTAAACAAGCAAGTGATCATCTTCCATCAATAATGTAAACCCATGAATCACAATAACAACACCTACACAAGCAATAAAATCCAATGGTATGTTTGGCTAACTAATCCCTAGTTTACATGTTGGCCAATAAACAAATAAATCTATAAAGTAAGATTCATTGATCCAAACAAGATGCTATAATAACATAATCACAAATCCATAGATATAAAATTGAGTATCATAAAATAATTCATTCTTACTTTTAACTACATTTTAGTTTAGAAATCTAAAAAAACATGATGCATTGGATAACTTATAGCGATATTGTAGCATAAAAGATTTTCATATTTGAACCCCATGTTAAGGACACAATAATACTACAATCCTTTAAATGTTTATGGCTAGATCTAGCAATTACTAATATACTAGTGAGATTGTGCATTCAAAGGAAAATATTACAAGTAGAATATAAATTCTATATCCTTTCACTAATCTGTAATTTAACTATATTTCAACTGAAAGGGAAAAGAAACTAGCATGCTAATCTAAGCATTCATTTATCCTAGCCTAGCAATATTATCATAATTCTTTCATATAAGATGTAGTACACTCCATACTAATCTAACAATGAAAACCAATATCTCTACTTAATATTATGGATTTATGCAACTTGGATATCCTTTTTAGAGACTTAAGAAAATGTGAATATACAAGAAACATAAGCTTAGTATTACAGAGCTATTGTCTTATAGTGATAGGAAGCCAAAATTTAAGCATTACAACAAAATAGAAACTCGCTGCAAGAGGGATATATCACAAGGTTTAAAGTCGATGCTAAGGATTCCAACAGTTCGGAAAGAAATCAATTTTAGATTTGAATAGAAATGATTGCCTTGTGAAGGGACGTAGCCTCATATGTGCTAAAGGTCGTGCCATTAAAGGAAAGGATAAACCAAGCTAATCGGCTATGCAAATAAAAACTACAAGAATAAAAAAACGATTATAGAATAAGCACAAAATAGATTTTGCAAGAAATCTCTCAAAATATTTGATTTAATGAAGCACTCAGGAATGCATCCTAACATTGTAATTTTTTCTTATGTTCTAGGCACATGTAGTCACACAAGTTTAGTAGATAAGGGCTGCAAAAACCTTACACATTAGTAACCCTTATTGCATTACATATATAGTTGATCATTAGGTGTGCACAATTGATCTTCATACCCATGTCGGCTATCTTGAGGACACCCTAAACCCTAGTGCAAAGATGCTGATTAAAATTGTGGTGCCTATGGATCATATATGAATAGAGGTTGCGTATTCATTCCTACCTCTAACCAAATGCCATGATCTATGGTAAACTAATATCTATTGGATTTGTAAGCAAGCTTTTTCATTACCTATTTACGTGGCTATAAACTTTATACCCAAAATATACATTCAAATTTGTTCTCTCATCTCAATACAAGCTATGAAGAATGATCAGAGCTCCATATAAGAGGATAAACATGCATGATATGGAACATGGTCCATGTGAAAATGGAGGAGAGTATTTCATTTTATCATGATTAAAGTATCTCCACACATTGGATTCTATTTGGATGGATTAATTTTTGGATGTTGTGGTTGTGTTGTTGATATGTAGTTGTCATTGATGTCAACACTATTGGACTTTAAGACATTAGAAGTTGTATATGTCGAGGATATTAAGAAAATTGTAATAAAATAAGTTACACATTGTCAATGGTGAAGTGAATTTTAGTCTGTTGGTTAGCTCAGTACATTGATGATCAGAGGTTGCAGATTAAAGGGTTTGTTTTCAAGTATATCTAGTTTATCCACGTTAAGTTTTAGAGATCCGCATGAAGATTTGATCAAGTTATGAGCAATTGTGTTTCGAAAGTCATTTTGTTGCTTTAGTTAGTGTTCCTAAATGAAGATGATGTGATTCTAGTAAGTTCAATTGTTGTGGATACTTCTTTGGTGATTCATGGTGTTTGTGGATGTTTCTAGATCATTCTCTATCTGTGTTGCATGTCTGCATTGATTGTTGTGCTCCCGATTGGTGATTTTCTCTTGTGTGTTCATGTTTTTCATGTCCATGGCTAACAAGGTGATTGTAGCATGTTGTGGATCTTAGAGGAATATTTTTTGAAGGTGTTTCATGTTCAAGGATTTTATTTTGGGTCTTCACTATGTTGTGGTTGACCTTGGTTGATTCACATTAATAATTGTTATTGTTTTGGGCCAACATTTTGTATTCATTCTATTATTTTGTTGAAGCTAACATGTAGCAATGTAATCTCTTGTTGCAGATATATATAAGTGATTGTTTATTTCATTTGATGGCGTGTGTGTATATGAGATGTGTGAATAATGTCTTAATCATTCAAAGGAAGAAGCAGAGTGTGAAGAAGAGTGAGCAAAGTGTGAAGAAGTGTTCATGTGCTTAACTGGAACTATAATCAGGCATTAGCAGATGCTATTTTCTTAGTTCAAAATCCTACAGATGTAATCCGAATATTTCTGTAAGACAGAGTGTCTTCCTTTGGGAAGTAATCCCTATTGTATTTGAGCAGTGAGCTCTAGGCAGTGTGCCTGAATGCATGTGCATTCCCCATTTATTTTTCTTTATAATTTTAATAGTGTATAATCTTGTGGACTAACCTCCATCATGGTTTATCCCCTAATATGGTTTCCACGTAAAAAAATCTTGGTTTTATGTGTGTTTTTGATGTGTTGATGATTTATGCTTTCATGGTTATTAATGAGATAGTAGAATAAGGTTAATAATTTTAATAAGTTTGAATTTTTGTGACAACTGATTCACCCCCCCTCCTCTCAGTTGTCTTCCCTTGTGTTGCCAGCAATTGGTATCAGAGCAGGTTCCTTGGACGAAGTTTGACAGCTTGAGGTGATCCAAGATGGAAACATACAAGAAGGATAGTCCAAGATTTGATGGAAAAAATTATTCCCTGTGGAAGGCTCGAATGGAGTGTCATCTGAGATGCATTGGTGAAGCCTTCTAAAATATTACAAGGAATAGGTATGTTATCCCGCATAATGGTCCTTCTACTATTATTGAGACTAAGGATTCTGAGTACAATATCAGGGCTAAGGAATCATTGTTAAGTGCTCTGACTGATTTCGAGATGACAAATGTTATGGATCTAAAGACTGTTTATGAGATCTGGAAAAAGTTGAAAAATTTGTATGAAGGTCATGCATATGTGAAGGTTGCTAAGATGCAATTCCTGAAAGGGAAATATGAAATGTTGAGAATGGGTGATGATAAGAACATTACTTCTTTCATGCAGAGAGTGAATGAACTTGTGTGTAGTATTAGATGTGCTAGTGGAACATTGGATGAATTAGAATTTGTTGCTAAAGTGCTCAGATCCTTTCCTATTGCATACAAATCCAAAGCTACTGCTATTGAGGAGATCTAGACTATGAAAAATGTAACCAAAGACATGTTGATTGGTAATCTTACAACTTTTGAGTTAAGTGAGTTTGGTGATGCTCTTCCTAAGATAGAATCTTCATTCAAAGCTACTACCTCTGGAAAGGATAAATAGAGATATGATCCAGGAGAAAGTTCTTCTAGAAAGGTATTCAAGTATGAGGAGGAAATGAGAAAGATTGAAGAAGAAGAGAGAAAACTAGATGAGCTTGAAGCACTTATTGTAAAAAGGGAAGCCAGAGGAGAAAGTAAGTATAAAGGAAAGTTTCCTATTAAATGTTTTTCTTGCAATAAGATAGGTCATTTTGCATCAAGGTGTCTGGAAAGAGTTCCTAAGTCAAGACCTAACAAGCATAGATTTCAAAGGAAGTGTTATTATGTTGTTGATGAAGGTGTGACAAATGATGAATCTAATAAAGGAAATGTAAGTGAAGATGAATGGTTATTTATTGCTATCAAGGAAAATGATCCTATACCTACTGAATCTACTAGTTGCTCAAATGTGGAGAAAGCCCTTGCTACTTGAGTTGAAGAAAAAGATGAATGGGCAATTGATAGTGGATTCTCTCATCACATGACAGGTGATAAAAGAAAATTTGTGAGCCTGGAAAAGTATGATGGTGGTGTTGTAAGATTTGGTGATGATAAAGCAGGTGTAATCCATGGTAGAGGATCCATTTCTCTTGATGGTAAGAATAATACTGATGATGTTCTATATGTGGAAGGTTTGAAGCACAATATTTTAAGTGTTGGACAAATGGTTGATAAGGGATACAATCTTCAATTCAAGAATGAAAAATGTAGAATATTGGGGAGTTCTGGAAATGTGATTGCTTCAAGTACAAAAACAAAAGGTAATATCTTTCACTTGAATGCTACTAGTAAAAGTTGTTTGATTGCTCAATTTGTTGAAATTTGGTTGTGGCATAGGAGAATATGTCATGTAAATTTTGACAATATTATCAAGATAAGTTCTACTCAGGCAGTGAGAGATCTTCCTAAGTTGGTAAATCCTACTAATGCTAAATGTAAGGAATGTCAATTAGGGAAGCAAACTAGAATTTCATTTTAGAGCAAACATTGTTCAAATGAAGTGTTGGAGCTTGTTCATACTAATTTGTGTGGTCCTTCTAGAGTCAAAATTTTACCAGGAGATAGGTATTTCATGTTACTCATTGATGATTACTCTAGATTAATGTGGGTTACTTTCTTAAGGGAAAAAATTAAAGCTCTAGAGAAATTCAATATTTTCAAGGCTAAGGTTGAGACAGAGATAGGCTTGAAGATTAAATGTCTGAGATCAGATAGAGGTGGTGAATTCATTTTGGGTGAGTTTAATTCTTTTTGTGAAAAGCATGAGATAAAGAGACAATTATCTGCCCCGCAGACCCCTCATCAAAATGGAGTTGTGGAAAGGAAGAACAAGATAGTTCTAGATGTTGGTAGGACTATGATGTTGGAAGGAAATGTCCCTCATATCTATTGGAGAGAAGTTGTGAGTATTTTTGTTTACATCCTCAACAGGGTAAAAATCAAAGGTGATACCAATAAGACCCATTTTGAGCTATGGTTTGGTCATAAGCCTACTGTTAGATATTTCAAAATATTTGGGAGTAAATGCTATATCAAAATAGATGAAGATATAGGAAAGTTTGATGCTAGGATTGATGAAGGAATATTTCTTGGTTATTCTACTAAGAGTAAGGCCTACCGGTGCTACAACAAGAGATTAAGGAAAATGGTTGAAAGTGAAAATGTCAAGGTTGATGAAGACATAGCTAGACCATCCAGAACCTATAGATATGATTCATATGATTAGAATAACAATTCAATTATAGGAAAGAAAGTTCAGACTCAAAATCAAGTTCAAATCATTCTGGTGAATCAAGAAAATCAAGAGGAAGGAACTAGTGAAAGTGCAGAAGAGAGATCGCAAGAACCAAAAGTTCAAGAATGCAGCACCGAATTCTTAGAAATATTAATTGCACTTGAATTATCACAAAATATAGCAATAGGTTCATCATACACAACTCTGATATCTTTCAACATCTGCTTCATCCACAATACTTGAGTACAATTATTAGTAGCAACAATGTATTCTACCTTTGCAGTGGATAAAGAAATGGCATTTTGATTCTCACTTAACCATGAAATCAGCTTCTTACCCAAGATAAATGCACCACCACTAGTACTCTTTTTGTCATTCACATCACCTTCCCAATCAACATTAGTAAAAGAAATCAAAGTAAGATCATCATCTTTAGGATACCATAGCCCAAAATAAATTGTCCCCTTCAAGTATCTGAAAATTCTCTTCACAACAGTCACATGAGATTCCTTAGGATCAACTTGAAATCTTGCAACAATGCATACAACATTCATGATATAAGGTCTAGTCTAAGTCAAATAGAGAAATCCATGAATGATCAATCTATATCTAGTTGATTTTCTTTTGGAGAATCATCATCTTGTGTCAACTTGTATCTAGTCACCATAGGTGTACCAACTGGCTTTAAATCTTCCATACCAAACTTCTTTAGCAATTCTTTCACATACTTGGACTGAGATATAAAGATCCCTTTATCTAGCTGAGTAATTTGCAATCCCAAAAAGAATTTCATCTCACCAATCATAGACATCTCAAACTCATTTTGCATCTCATCAGCAAACTTCATGCATAAACTATCATCTCCTCCAAAAATGATATCATCAACAAAGACTTCAACAATAAAATCTTTATCATCATCAATCTTGAAATATAGATTACTATCAGTAGTACCCTTATTAAATCCAAGCTTCAACAAATACTTGTCTAATCTGGCATACCAAGCTCTTGGGGCTTGCTTGAGTCCATCAAATGCTTTCTTCAACCGACAAACCATATCTCCCCAATCAGTCAATTGAAATCCATCAAGTTGCTCAACATACACTTCTTCTTCCAATTCACCACTTAGAAATGCTGACTTGACATCCATCTAATAAACCTTGTATTTTTTGTAAGTAGCATAAGCAGGAAATAGTCTCACAGCTTCAATCCTAGCAACAGGGGAAAAAGTTTCTTCAAAGTCAATTCCTTCCATCTGAGAATATCCTTTACACACCAGTCTTGATTTGTTTCTAATAATTTCACCTTGCTCATTCAGTTTGTTTCTAAAGACCCATTTAGTTCAAATTACATTTTTGTCCTTAGGTCTAGGAATGAGAATCCATGTATTATTATTCTCAATTTTATGTAGTTCTTCTTTCATTGCTTCCACCCTATTTTCATCTTTGCATGCTTCATTGACACTATTAGGCTCAGTCTTTGAAATCAAACAATATTCTTCTACAATTTTTCTCCTAGTATGAACACCTTTGTTCTTATCACCTATAATATGATCTTCTTAATGATTTAGTCTTACATACCTTGGAGTCTTAGGATGTTCTTGAACTTTTGGTTCTTGCGATCTCTCTTCTGCACTTTCACTAGTTCCTTCCTCTTGATTTTCTTGATTCACCATAATGATTTGAACTTGATTTTGAGTCTGAACTTTCTTTCCTATAATTGAATTGTTATTATAATCATCTGAATCATATCTGTAATTTCTGGATGGTCTAGCTATGTCTTCATCGACCTTGACATTTTCACTTTCAAACATTTTCCTCAATCTCTTGTTGTAGCACCGGTAGGCCTTACTCTTAGTAGAATGCAGTGAGCTTTAGGTAGTGTGCCTGAATGCATGTGCATTCCCCATTTATTTTTCTTTATAATTTTAATAGGGTATAATATTGTGGACTAACCTCCACCGTGGTTTTTCCCCTAACAGGGTTTCCATGTAAAAAATCTTGGTGTTATGTGTGTTTCTAATGTGTTGATGATTTATGTTTTCATGGTTATTAATCAAATCTGAGAATAAGGTTAATAAGTTTGATAAGTTTCAATTTATGTGACAACTAATTCACCCCCCTCTTAGTTGTCTTCCCTTGTGTTTCCAACATTAATAACCTTCAAACAAAAAAAATTGTAATGACAAAACGTGGAGATAATAGGGTATGTGCAAGATCATTATGGAAAAAATAGACCCTTAAGTGGCAAAAAAAAATTAGAAAAATCAAAGTTAGGCAACTGGACGTAAAAATTTGAATATGTTATCTATATTATTTAAAAAATATGTAAGAATAAAATCTGTAGAAAATTGAATGTAGTTTCTAAACTACTAGGTTTTTTAAATCTATATGGTGAAAATTTGAAATTTCAATGCAATGGTACTTTAATTTCGGGGAAAACATAAGAAGTAGGCATCTACCACCCTAACCACAATAAAATGATAATATTTTTTATAAGATTTTAGATATAAGTAGAGGACTCATGCCCGATGTGATGCATTTTTTTGTAATTTTTTCCAAGTAAATAATTAATTATGAATTTTTATTACAAACTTTTAAAAAAATATAAAACCCATATGTCAACCACCTTAACTTGGTCAAAACTTCATGAAATTCAATTTTTATTTTTTTAATCCTATAGTATGTGAAGCATAGAATGTGACACATGTTTTGGATTCAAAAAATGTGATACCTTTTGAAAGCTATAGATGTTTTTCAATCAACCTATCAATCAAGACTTTAGTCGTAATTTGAATAGAAAATAAATAACAATTACTTATTAAATTCAAAGTAAAGCATAATTTATATCGGTGGAAAGCTAAGAATCTCCTTTACAAACCCTTTTCATTTCATCAATTTTGAGTGAAAAAATAGTTGTCAACCACATACCCATCATATTGCCAGTTTTTGGCCCATCATGATCCTGCACATACCCAATAAAACAATATAAAAACCAATGTATGTATGCACCAAATCTATGTTGAAAGTCTGAAGCAATGGATGTTGGAATAAGGAAAGAAAAATAATCTAAAAAGGCCTCAAAGGAATATGACATCAAGAAATACCATGATTGCAATGTACGCACACCAAGATTACCCACAATCATGAAAACAACAGAGTCTAGCTCAAAAGAGAAAGTCCATCATGAGTAATTCCTAAACATAGAAAGTAGTTCACACCGACCTTTTTACCGACAAGCATGAGGTATGATCTCCTTCCAATGACAAGATGATGATTGAATAATTGTTTCCTTCCATGTACTATATCCTCCTCAAGCCAAATAGATGGGGTATCAAACTGGACTTTAATGATGAGATATTTGGAGATGAAGAGTGCATTCTAGACCTTGATCATGGACGTGAATAAGTATATGGATCTCTAGAATGTCTCCCACTATATCCCTATTGACAACCATCATTTTGGTTGTGGCTTCAGCTTCCAATTCTTCTACATCTAGCTTTAGTGCAAATCTTCAAACTCCCACCTTCTAATCACGCATCTACCATTGATAAAAATTCAAAGTCGTTCAAGATCCTACATGCTTGCTAATGCATAAAACTCAAACTTGGGTAATCATGTACCCATCCAGGCAAGATGAGAAAGTATATCAATTCTAAATTATAATCCATACAAATCAAATGTCAACTAGAGCATCTTAATTCCTATTTCTAGAACAAAGCACAAGAAAGATTGAATTATCATCTCTAATCACATGCAAATGGATAACCTTGCCCGACTTTTATTGAATGCCAACCAAGATTTTTTTTTACCATTTCTAATTAAATTTTGATTTGTTAAATTAAATTTTTTATTGCTTTTTAAGTTGATTAAAAGCATTCCATTTAAAAATCATAACAATAAAATCTAATAGATTTCCAATTCACACAAACGAGTGAAATCATTTGCCCACGTTTTCTTAGAAATTATAATTAATCTTTTACTCCAATCTTATAACATTTATTTATTTTAGCATTTATTTTACTACTAACTATTACTTAATTATATTTATATATTTATTTGTCAAAGTATACCTTTTTCTTAATAATTTATTTTAATGCATAAAAAAACCAACAATATTTATCAAATAATTTAAATTAAATAGAATTGAATGCCAAAATGATTACCTGACCACTATCCAAGGGTCAACACACAAAACCTCAAGCAACACTAATTGACCAAACTGAAAAACTGACACAACTAATGGGGTGCCAATCTGGGTACTCACCCTCTTCAAGGATGATGGCTAGGGTAGGGGGCAAGTGTTATCTTCGGTCAACTGATCCTTGGGTTTAAGGTACGCTTAGACCTACCAATTCAGGTGGAGTCGATGCCTCGTACCTGCAACCTGTAGCACACAAAATGGTCATGCATATACATATACATACAATCAGGCACACTATGAAAGGGAATCATAGTGTCGCAAGGTACTCACAAGTGAGTGATGCGACACTGTCCCTTTTCACTCAATCACATCAAAAGGAAACACTTAGTAATCAAATCAACTCATAAACAATTAGCTACATAGCAATCAAAATGATAATCACATAATGGTCATGATAAAATAATCACATACTTATCATAACAATGCATCTATATATAGTATCATAAAACATATCAACTACTTAACATCATTAGCACATACCTTTAAATATCCCCATTATTTTACCTTCATCGTTGAGTTCCAAATCCGACTACCTGCACATCCATGGTGAGAATGGAGGGGCACTACAAGGGTTAGGATCCCAAGTCTTGTTTCCCAGCTCACCTTTGCCACAACTGTGGATCTTATTTTTATTATATATTTGGGGATGCTAAGATGCATGGGCTATGAGTGGGACACATCCATATTATATGATATGGTGTTAATGAATGAGTTGTTGGATAACACATTTGGTATTGATCAATAATTAATTTTCAATAAGACTATGAGATTTACTATATTTCCTTTCAAAATGTAATATTAACACTTCATCTATTATGAATGAAAAATTAAAGTAAATAATTACATATGAAATTCTAGGGCCAAAATGTTTATCCTATGTTTGTCAAACCTTGAACTCTTGATGATATGACCATGTCAAGCCCACATGTAATTTGCAAAGAAATAATAAATATACTACATGTGAATTTTTTTGCCTTATATGAATGGTAATCTTATAATTCACATTAAATGATGAATAGGTTGATGTTGGACCTTCAACATCAAGACCCCTTTGTGGTAGTGGTGATAAGCTAATTTTCACTTTAGGAGGTAAGTGACAAGTTTATGTTATGTCTCATACTTTTATTAATTAATTATAATTTCAACGAAGGTGGCATTCAAAGCTATTCGAAAAGGGGCTTCATAGTATCCTATACTATATTGAAATGTAAGATATTAATTCTATAAGAAAATACTAGCTAGAAATTGTTGAAAATTTCTAATATACAAAAGCATGAAAAAAAAATCTATTGGAAGCATGGAAAACATAAATACATTGGCAATAATAAAGTTCACTACTCTAATACTAGCAATATGATTTGGCTATTTTCCCTATTTTCTAACAATAACTAAACTCAAAATTGAAGTAAATGAACAAGCTATAGTAGTTATTGAAAATTGTGTAGCTACAGACTTCACAACACACACATAGAATCATAGATAAATAGTATTTATATCGAAATATTAATTTAATAAACAAAGATAATAAAGTTAATGGTGATAAGATAAATAATATACAACACATTAATCTTGTAGGATGAGCCTAACACAAATATATTTACTCACACATAGATTTAATGTAAGACTAAATTACTTATCTCTACTTTTATGATCTAACTCCTCTAGTGAGTGGCCAACTCAATAGAGGCTAGATCTTCTACAAAATCATCGGTGACATTTAGCAATACTTCTCTAGATGAGCATTCACCAATTTCAATAGAACGAGATATCTTATATTACCAAAGATGGAAATATATAAAAGATCAAAGTCACATTATTTTCTTTTGAATAACAAAAGATATATAACCATAATATAATTCCTAGATTGGTGTATTTGTCTTCCAAACTAGATAAATTAATATGGGTTCCCTCAAAAGATCAAAGGCATTAAATCAGGAATCAAATCATTCTACTGGGATAATGCAATTCTCCTCAAGGAAAGAACTTTCACATGGCTAGCATTGAAGAAACATATCTTAACCAGTGATAGGCTAGCCAAGCTAAGAATAGTGAACCCCTTCATGTGTCCTTTGTGTACTGAGATGTTAGAAAATGTTGATCATTTATTTTGTCAATTGTAAATTTGCACAACAAAGCTGGGAGTTTATACTTAATAAGCTCAATTTGTGCATGCCCCTTCCAAGTTTATTATGGGATCTATTCCAAAGTTGGCCAGTCCTTTACAAATCATCATTCGTTGCTTGCATTTGGAGAGTGGTGCCAGCCCTTGTAATATGGAATCTTTGGTGGGAAAGAAACTTGTGAATCTTTAGGAAAGTATCCCAACCCATTAATGCAATCAATGCAAAAATTGAAAATGCAATTTATGAGGTAGTAAATGTGAATACTAAAGAAACTAAAAAAATTAGTTCCTCTTTTACTAGTTGGGATAATACTATTTTGTAGAATTGGAAGTAGATAAAACTTCCTTTCTAGGAAACCTATTGCAACCAAATTCAGACAAGTGTTACAGAAAGCAAGTAAAATGGAAGACTCCCTAGGTTGATTTTATAAAGTTGAATTTTGATGGGGCATCGAAAGGCAACCCGGGGGAATCAGGTGCAAGGGCTTTTTTGTGTGATCCTTAGGGAAATATTTTAGCTTTATGCTCCAAGTATCTTAATAAAGGATCTAATAATTTAGTCGAAGCTAAAGCTTTACTATTTGGATTGGAAATGGCCCTAGAGATGGGTATTGACAACCTCCATATTGAAGGTGATTCATTACTAATAATTAATGTGACTAAAGAAAAAAACATTAAAAAATGGAGCCTTAAGTATATCCTCTAGAAAGCATGGGATCTCCTTGGAATGTTTAAACAATATATGATAACCCATACTTACAAAGAGGGAAATAAATTAGCAGATTTTCTAGCTAACATGGGCAATTCAAAGCAGGAATATGTATTACATATGATCTTTCTTCGCTTGAAAATTTTCCCCACTTAGTACAAATTATTGATCAGGATATTTTCCACCTTAAGTAAGGGGTGCATTTTCGTATCCAACGAGTATGAAATCTATATTGACAAATATAAGTTCCACTGAATTTGGCAGGAAATGCTAACTTTTTTGATGTTTGATGCTAAAATTGGCATTACTTGTCATGATTATACCTTGGGTTTCAACTTTATTTTCTTACGCAAGGGAATGATTTTTCCTAACAATTGAAAAGCAGATTGGTACCCTAAGGATATTGTCATGTGCTCTAATATGCAGTGAGTGATTTATTCAAAGAAGTGATGGGAAAGGTCGTACATGAAAATTTTGGCCACACTTAAATTCGCCATTTCTTTGGCAAATGTTGGAGGCTGCATATGCCAACTTTGGCCATAATTAATTTTCCATTTCCTTGGAAAATGCTAGTGAGTCTCATGATGGTATCCTTATGGTACCTTTCGTGTGTGGTGGTACTGCACATTAATCTTTTGCAGGAAATTTAATCCTTTTTGCATGATCTAGTATATCTTAAAGGACTTTGCTTTACTAATCTTTTCCATACGACATAGTTGCCATTATTAACACCAAAAATTGTGCAAAGGTTTCTTTGGGTTTAAAAAATAGCATTTTATCATCCATTTTTAATAGTCTACTTCAAGAAGCTTTTGTGAGTGCAGCCAAATAGCTCATTCAGAAATAAATAACTAGTGAGAAACATGGCTTTCCGCCCTTGGAATTTATGAATAAATTGCCCTGTTCAATCTTGGGAAAGGTCGTTCGAGGATAGCCTTTCTTAGGAGGATTTAAGCCTCATCTTTAAGATGGATTTCATGCGTGAGGAGGATGTTGTACAATCGGTGTTAGGAATGGAGATCATCAACCCGAGAGCTTGACGTTTATTATTCCCTTCTCAGGTGTTATAAATTTTCTTATCAAATGCTATGGATTTACTTCAGTCATTGAGGGAATTAGAGTTAATTGTAGCAAAATTCGTAAACCCTCAATTCATTGATAAGAATGATTTGTTGCCTCTTGTGCAAAAATATAATTTGTTCAATGGGGAGGGATACATTGGGGGCTTATTTCCTCGTGAGTATGTAATGGAAAAATCTAGGTTTGAAGAAGTATACGAAGCTATAAGATTGGGTCTTCAATTTTGAAATGATTATGTTTTGCTAACTACTCTAAAGAAACATGACAAGGGAATATGTGTCTCTAGAGTTTGAAATCAAAGAAAAATTTTAAGCCATTTCCTTCCTTCTGGATCATGAGCAAAAATTTCCCTTAATCCATTTTTCTAGCAAAAAAGGAAAGTTGCAAATTGAATCTAAAGCCCAAGTGTTTAGAGAATCTCATGATTACCCATGTGTGGAGCCTACTAATTCTTTGTGCCAGGGTTTAAAGACAAGTAGCAATGTAGAATTCATGGCTCAAACAAAAGATGAAGTGGTTCCTTTTACTGGCTATGACCTTTTTGCAAGAGAGATGCTTCTTCCCAATAAAACTGAGTAGCTAGATGAGCAAGTTGTGGTGCAAGACCAAAATTCAACCTGTGCGGAGCAAATGGAGGAGTAGCTAAGAATCTAGGCAGTTAAACTTTTGATATAGTTTTTTGTCAGAGGCTTTGCATGCATATGAT
Organism: Sequoia sempervirens; assembly: GCA_007258455.2. Taxonomy (NCBI): domain Eukaryota; kingdom Viridiplantae; phylum Streptophyta; class Pinopsida; order Cupressales; family Cupressaceae; genus Sequoia; species Sequoia sempervirens. Next base: position 243,912,875 of record VDFB02058242.1, on the reverse strand, counting down.
TGAAAATTATGCCTCATTCTACATCAATCATGTATTGGGTTTTCAGTTGGTTTAAGGTGGTGGTACTGTAGCTAATCTTTTTTGAAAATTTGATTATTGATACCCTAAATGAGGGTTAATTTTGTAATTGAATGTAATAACTCAAATCAAACTTTTGTAATGTTTGGGCTATAACTGGAGGTTTTCTTCCTGGTTCTTTCCTACCAGTATGCCCTTTGAACTAGGATTATGTATATATTTTATATAAATTAATATATTATAGTGGCTTGTCCACTTTTTTCAAAAAAATAATAATAATGGTGACATGCCTTCATGGATAAGAAATCTATTACATAACGAAAAGGTCTTGGTTGCATTAATTAAAAAATAGTTTTAACTATTCAAAATAACTACTGAAAATTAATGATTCCTTCTTCAATGGCTTCAAGAGCTAGGAAACATTCAGAGATTTTCATAGAGTAGGAGACATAGGTTTTTGAAATTTCTTCTACAAAACCTTAGTCCATATCGTAGTTCTAGAGATAATACAAAAAAGTTAAGGTCCACAAAAGTAGCAATTCCCAAAAATTCTTCTATCTAGCATACGTTTTGTATTTTGCATAATAAATATTTTGACATACAACTATAGCATTAAGATTGTCATAACCAAAAAAAACAAGTATAAATACATTAATATTTAATTAAGATTGCATCATAATTATTACATAATATTGAAAAATTAAGTATGATAATGGTATGCAAAGGTGATATATGGACAAAATGATGGTATTTTGGTTCTAATTCAATGGTAAATATTGATACCTATTTGTAATTTTTAATCATTATGTTTGTAAATAATGTTAGGTATATTTTGATAAAATAATGTTTTTCTATTTTAAATTGATGAAAGTAGTATAAAAAAATGGAGGTGGGCATTATTGTGATAGTTTTTTCTTGAATTATTTTGATAGAGTTATAGGCTAGATTAGTAAATTTAATTTTATATTTGTTATTTTATCTCAAATATATTAGTATAAATTTTAATTATCTATTAATCTTTAGTCTAATTTATTTATTGATGCATGTTACAAGGGGTTACAACTCTAGTTCATACACTTTCCCATCAGATGAATGAAGAGGATTTAATGTTTGAGGTAGATTATTAGCTTGCAATAAGTGACTATTCACATATATGTTGTTCTTGTGACTTTGTTATGAATATATCATTTTTTTATGGATGTATAAAATTGTATTCCTATATGGCTTTATTTACTAATTCATTATATTCATGAATTATAAATACACTACATGCCTATATAAAAATTTAAGAAACAAGAATGGGTAAGAAAAGAAGTGTCTAATATTATACCTATTGATTATTATTTTACACATAGCATTTAAATAAATACCAAGAAGGAGCATAAGAAATTGAAAATGAATGTAAGGAATATAAAAAGTGTTGAACACTTGGAATACTAAGATGGGGGGTGAATCAATATTCTTAGAAACCATCCAAATATCAAAGCATACTTAGATATTATAAGGAATGAAAGCATAAACAACCCAGAAAACACACAACACATGAACACGAGAATTTTTTTGTGGAAAACCCAAAGACAGAAAAACCACGGTAAGGATTAGCTCATAATATGTTATAACTAGTTATAATATATTACAAAAAGGATCACTACCAAGAAGACTCACTATCCAAGTCAACTCAATGTTCACAGAGAAAAGAAAGAAAGAGGTGGCTTCACGACCAAGATTTCAACTAATAAAAAGTGCACCTAGCATATGCTGAATTTAGTTCATTTGAAGATAAAAAAGCTAACTCAAAACACTTCATCTGACTCAGAATACAAATGTATGCTTTGCTTTATATTCACATAATTTTTCTCAATCCTCTACAAGATTTCACATCACTGCTTGTATTTGGATCATGTGTGCATTAGGTTCTCATTCAATATTAACTCTACAACCTCATGACAACCTAACATATATATCAAACTCATTCGCTTACATCAATTAGGTCGAACTAATTGGATGTAGCCCAAAACTATACAAAACATGCCTTATCAACACTGAATTCAAATAAAATTACCTCCATACCAAGGAATCATGTAATATATGTTGTAATGGACCAATAATAAATCCTTCTTACCTTTTGATTACATCATTAATCTCTGTAAGACTTCATATATTGGGTCAGAAAGGCATAGGACCTAAGAAATAAAATACTTCAACTGATCATCACCAAAGGATACATGGACCTCAAAATATCATGCGACACTTGTAAACATTCTCCCAAAACCACACGATCTAACTCAGATTCATGGAGGAGTGCAGACCAAATAGGTCATGGCAATTCCATAGAAAACTGTAAAAACCTTATAAGCCAAACTTCTATTACTTGTATCTATCAAACCATCTATCCAATTCACGTGAGATTCAAAAATAAGATGCAATTTATGTCCATGAAACACATATTAGAATCTCAGAGATAAATTTGTAAGTACGATGGAATGTGGACTAGGCTACTAGAGGGCACTGAGTGCAAAATTTGTCGGTGTGGACACTTAGCAAAATTCCTTTTGTAATGTAGCACTTCTATAACCGCTCTCTATACTATTGTAACATCCATCATGTAGTATTGACATCAATGAAAGTCTTCTTCATTCTTTTAACAATCTCCCCCTTTATCATTGATGACAACATGTGCCAAAAAAAACATTTTTCCACCCATCTCTCCCAACAAATCTTCATACATCTCCCCCCTTTGAGATAAAGGGTAAAGGATGTGCATCAACAAAATAAATACATTGTATGGTCCCCCTCAACCATATATACAAGTTGAACTAAAAATGCTAGCTCCCCCTTAGGGAGTTAACCAAAAATTCTTAATACATCTGCATATGCACAAAAGAATCTGAAAACATGTTCAAAAACTAAAAATATATGAAAGATGGGAATGGTCAACCTGAAGATGTTGACCCAAGCTTTTGCAACATTGCTTTCCAAGTGGGTTTTCCTTCTTCCTAGCTCTTCTTTACTGTTGCAAGTGACTTGTGTAGAGACTCAAGATCCATCAAAGTGTCTTCTCATTCTTCCATAGTACTGGGGGTAAGATTTAGTTTTAAAATTATTTTAGTACTAGAAAGGGCACTTGAAATAGGTATGTGCTTTGTTTTTACCAAGTCCCTTAGCTTCCCAAGCTTCTTGATAATCTCTTCCTTCTGACTCTCCAAAGTGAAGAATCTATCATGCAAGTCTATTATAGCAATCTAGGTCTAATCATTTTTGTCTAGAGTGTCGAATCATAGGCACTTGATGCCTTAGATATCTGAGATTCAATTAAATCCATTTCATCTTGTATTCCTTGTGTGGCATTCGACTACTACATGCAATACAAAAACAATGTTTTTGCCTCTTTCTCATAGCCTTGTACTTCTTTCAAACATCTTTCAACTTTAGTATGTACAAATGTACATTTTTCTATAAGCCTTGTCACAACCTCTATTTCCACTTGTCCTTTCAAACTAGATGCATATTCCTTAAGGGAATCAATCAGAAATTTTAAATTTTCCACAGTAGACAATGATGTATCAATACTAGTTCCTGGTGTGATCTCTTGTAATTCCTTCATATCCTCATCCATTAGTTCACTACTCTTTTGATAGGTTTCAAGAATTTATTTTGTTGTTGATGCATTCAAAAAATCAATTAGTTGCATCTTATGTATGGAAAAATCAATTAGTTGCATCTTATGCATGGGGGGTATCTTATTTAGATCAATAGTGCCCTGTTGCATGAGCAACTACAACAATTGTGAAGAAACAAAAGGTTGGAACTTTAAGTGTTTAGACAGTAGGCCTTCTAAAGGATTACCAGAGGAGTATTTTCCAGTAGGATTAGGTAAAGATTTAGACCTTTCTGCTTCTTCATTCTTTTTGGTATCAATATCTTCTTCTTCCTCTACCTTTTCTTTTTCTTCACCAAAGGCCTTGTCTCTATATTTTTCCTTATCATCCTCTTTCTCCTCATCTCCTTTATCTTTTCCTTTTTCACCTTCTTCACCCTCTTCATTTTTCTCATCTTCTTCTTCCTTTTCATTATCATTTCGCCCCTTATATTCCTCATTTTTTTGTCTCTTCTCTTTATCAATTCCATGCTTGTCACCTCCATCAATGCTTTGTTCTGCATCTATCGGTGGAGTAGATATCTCTAGATTATTTGGAATAGTGTTTTCTGAAGGAATGGAAATGTTGTTATTTGTGGTTTCCTCTTCGATCAAAGTCTCATTTTTTGTAACTTACACATCCTCAACATTATCTTGTGTATATCCTTCTATATCTAGAGGAGTATTATCTAGAATTTCTTCTATATCAACAACTTCAATATTTTCATTTTCTAGATTGTTTCCCTTGCTAGAGGAGGCAATGAGAATCATCTCATACTTTTGTGATGTATCAGTAACCTTTTCCTCAGTCTCCTTCTGTATTTTCTCAAATTGGTCTTGATATTTTCCCATAAGAAGAGTGACCCTTTGTTGCATTTTGAATTATTTGTTGTAGAATTGGGCTAATGTGGCCTTATCAACCTTAGACAAGAAGAATCCAATTTTATCCGTAGTATATGATCTTATCTTTTCTTCTATCTTTATGGATTCTTCTCTCTTTTCCAATAAAACATTCCATACATCATTTGGAACCTTTTTTCTAATATTCTCCATATCTTCCTCAGCTATAACAATGTATTTGATTATTGCCTCAATAATGGTGGATGTTTCCACCTCATTTGCATTTTGATACTCAACAATAGTTTCTTCCAACATATCATGATGTAAAATGCCATCAAATAGTGTGCCCAATCTCATTGGACTTGGAAAATTCTCCAAAGTAGTCTTTCTTTTCCTTTTCTTCTTCTTTTTTGATTCATCTCATTCTGATTTCTTTTTCTTCTTTTCCTTCACCTTGTGCACATGAATCTTGAAGGCTTACTTTTATTTCTTAATTTATTCTTCATTAAATGTTTCAACTATGTTTCTTTTTGTTTCTTCAAAATAGAGCTACTTCTTTTCATGGTCATTGGGGATTCTTCATCCTCTTCTTCTTCTTCTCTAGAAAGTACACTCAAATCCTTTTCTCTTTTAGCTTTTTATTTCTTTCTATTTTGTGTCTTAGTGGTAGACGTGGGGGCTGCTAGAGTAACCTTCCTTCTCTTCATTTGAGGTTCTTCCATTATTAGAGCACTAGTCTCCTTTCTTTTAATTAATTCAAGGGAAATTTGAACACTGGGAAGATTGTAAGTTGTTCTTCTAAATCTTTTAGGTATGGGGGATCCACTTGTTTTTCTTGTCTCTTAGTTTAATTTTTCTCTTATCTCCTACAATACTTCACCTATAAATCCCTTTTCTTTGAAAAATTCATTTACCTGTTTTGTTATTTTCTTCTTTATTTTAGGTTTTTTTAGCTACGATTGCACTTCCAATACTTTCTCCTCATATGTAGCATTTATTTTATTAGTAGTGTCCTTGGGACTATTCAATAATACATTGACACAACCATTGACATCATTTTCATTAATCTCATAGCCAAGTGGTTGAATCTAGATTGTTCTAGGTTCCATCTCATATCTTTATGCCAAGCCCTAGCACCTCATATTGGAAGGGGTTATTTATTTTTTGTTATTGCTCCCCCTAATCCAATGCCTAGGTTCAATTTTTGGAGGGTTTATCTACACCAGAGGTTGGTACAAATTCATTTGTATGCTTTGATTCTTCCTTGTTTTTAGGCTATCCTTTCTTTCTCTAGATCTTCTCCATTTTTTTTACTTATGTCAAATCAATCTTTATGACTGGTTCATTTCTCTTTTCTAGATTATTCTTATTCATATTTTTGCAAAACCTAGCAATATGTCCAAGTCTATTGCAATTGTGACATACAATATTATTTTGGGAGTTATTCCTTCCATTCATTCTAGATCTTCATTGATTAGCCTTGTTTCCAAATCCATAACATGTATGACAATAACCATTGTTATGTGCATTCATCATTTGACTTCTACATTCACTTGCTCTATGTCCAAATTTCTTGCATGTAAAACATTGACCAGTAAAGGATGGAATATTCTGATTTATTTTGCTTCTACATTCCATTGCTTTATGTCCAAATTTATTACAAAAATAACAAATACCATTGAAAGATAGGTACCTTTGAGAATTTGGTTGTCTAACTAGGAGTCTTATAGTATTATTTCTTTGATTCTAGAACTCACCATTGTTCTTCTTATCTTCAGTCTTCTTTGGTTCTCTAATCTTCTTTGCATTAGATGTTTGATCCATTTTTGAGCTTTCTCCCTTTTTAAGTCCCAAACCACCTTTGTCTTAGACAATTTCTAACCTACAATTAACTCATCAAACATAGTAGAGCTTGTTTTGAATTTTTCTTCATGAATTCTTGCTATCTCTAAATTTGAACTCAAATTTTCCACTTCCTGTTCAAGCCTCATGCATTTATTAGTCTTGTTTTTCACCATTGTATCCAAAAATTCCTTAATTCTTTTCTTTTCTTCCACCCGCACCTTCAATCTGGTAATATTATCATTTGCTTGTTTTAATTTTTCATTTACCTCCCCATGTCTTTCTTTGAACTTCTTGATTTGTTCTCTCAATTTTTTGATGTAGTCATTTGCTTCTTTAATATTTTCCTTCAGATCTCTATTTTCATCTTCAATTTTTTCAAGATCTTAAAGAGCAACTTTGAGTTCTCCATCTTTGTCAACCATGAAATCAACTTCAGTGTATTCAATAGCAGGAATCACTTCTAGAAATCTTATATTAGCCATGTGCTCAATCTCCAAGACCTTCCCAAAGCGGGCAAGCTTTTCCCAAGGAACCAAGCTCTAATACCAATTTTTGAACACTTGGAATACTAAGAGGGGGGTGAATCAGTATTCTTAGAAACCATCCAAATATTAACCATCCAATTATCAAATCATACTTAGCTATTATAAGGAATGAAAGCATAAACAAACCATAACATACACAACACATGAACACCAAAATTTTTACATGGAAAACCCAAATAGGGAAAAACCACAGTGAGGATTATCTTATAAGATATTACAGAAAGGATCACTTCTAGGAGGAATCATTGTTTAAGTGAACTCACTACTCATAGAGAAAAGAAAGATAGGAAGAGGTGGCTTCACAACCAAGATTTGAACTAATACAAAGTGCACCTAGCATATGTTGAATTTAGCTCCTTTGAATCTCAAAACACTAACTCAAAACACTTTATCTGACTCAGAATACAAAATTTTTCTCTACTTTATATTCACATAATTTTTCTCAATCCTCTGTAGTATTTCACATCACTGCTTGTATTCAGATAATGTATGCATTGGGTTCACATTCACTACACACTCTACAACCTCATGACAACCTAACATATATATCAAAATCATCCACTTACATCAATTAGGTTGGCTTAATTGGATGTAGCCTAAAACTATACAAAAAATGCCTTTTCAACACCCAATTCAAATCAAATTACCTTCACACCAAGGAATCATGTAATATAGGTCAACATGGACCTATAATAGCTCCTTCTTACCTTCTCATTACATCATTAATCTTTGCAACACTTTTCATATATTGGGTCAGCCAAGCATAGGACCTAAAAAACAAAATACTTCAACTGATTGTCATGAAAGGATACATGGACCTCAAAATATCATGCCAACTAGAAATCTCAAAGTATTGAAACATGTAAACATTCTCCCAAAACTGCACAGCCTAACTCAAATCTGCAGAGTGCAAACCGAATAGGTCATGGCCATTCCATAAAAAAAATTCAAAACCTTATAAGACAAACATTTTTTACTTGTATCTATCAAACCATCTATCCTTGATTCATGTGAGATTCAGAAATAAGATGTGGTTGATGTCCATGAAACACATATTAGAATCTCATAGATAAATTTGTAAGTGCAATGGAATGCAAACTAGATTGCTGGAGGGAACTAAGTGCAGAATTTGTCAGTGTGGACACTTAGTAAAAGTAATTATGTAAATGTAGCACTTCTATAACCACTCTCCATACTATTCTAACATCCATCATGCAATATTGACATCAATGAAAATCTTCTTCATTCTTTCAACAAAGAGTACATAAATATATGAAGAGAAATTTTATGACTTTTTTACAATGATTATGACCTACTTGATGAAGATAAGAATTAAGATCATGTTGATGTCAAGGTGTAATATCCCAAGTTCATATAATGGTATGTGAGAACCACTATATAATATATACATTGGTGTACCTTTATATCAAGTATTTTATTTCTTCCCTTTACTATCACTTCATAACTACATCACTCTTGCTTACATCAATATCATTATGAGCATCATTCCTTTTCCATATTAAATTTCTCTTATCCAAACTCATGATTACAATTAAGTACCTTTTTTGTCCCCTTACCCATTGTTTGATCATCCTATCACCTTAGGAGCATGGTCCTTTCCAACTATCCTCTATACCTTGATATTTATTTCTATCCCACATATAATTTATATACTTTATCATGATGTGCATGATTGTTACATGTTTAATTTATAAAATTATTAATTTGCATTATTACATGCATACTTATAGTTTACATTTACATTTCATTTATTATTTTTCATTCTCCTTCAATTACATGTACCTATAGATACAACCAATTGGAGGGGTATATATTGGCACTAACATTCTTATGTTGATATTTAGGCATGTGCTACATAGAGACTCACCACCATGACAACATGGATCATCATATCATGAAAAACTACCACCTCATGCACCTTATTTCCCCATGACCATCAAGCATGATGGAGCATTTAGAATCTCCTCAATCCATTCCCTGTTTGTGTATAAATTTCATTTTCTCTTAATTTTTTCTATCTATGAGAATGTATTAATTCATTTACATATTGACAAATGATACAATCTTGCATAAATTTGGGATTATTATACATTAATTTAACCACAAATTATCCACATATACACATATTTTGGGTATGTGCAGGATCATCATAGAAAAAATAGGCCCTTAAGTGGCAATAAAATTTAGAAAAATCAGAGTTAGGCAACTTGTAAAAAAAAAAAAAAGTTATCTATATTATTTCAAAAATATGTAAGAATGGAATCAGTAGCAAACTGAATGTAGTTTCTAAACTACTAGGTTTATCTTTAAAAAAAATCTATTTGGTGAAAATTTGAAATTTCAATGCAGTAGCACTTAAATTTTAGGGAAAAAATAAGAAGTAGGTGGACCATCCAACAATAAAATGGTAATATTTTTTTATAATATTTTAGATATAAGTAGAGGACTCATGTCCTGATGTGATGCATATTTTTTTGTAATTTTTTTCCAAGTAAATAATTAATTATGATTTTTTTATTACAAATTTTAAAAAATATTAAAACTCGTATGTCTAACCACCTTAACTTCGTCAAAACTTCATGAAATTCATTTTTTTTTTTAATCCTATAGTATGCAAAGCATAGAATGTGGCACATGTTTTGGATTCAAAAAATGTGATAATGTTTCAAAGCTATAGATGTTTTTCAATCAACCTATCAATCAGGAATTTAGTCGTAATTCAAATAGAAAATGAATAATAATTATTTATTAAATTAAACGTAAAGCATAATTTATATTGGTGGAAAACTAAGAATCTCCTTTAAAAACCCTTTTTGTTTCATCAATTTTGGGTAAAAAAAAGTCGTAAGCCACATACCCTACACATACTCATCATATCACCACTTTTTGGCCCATCATGATACTGCACATAGCCTTTTGATACATTCACCTAAACCATGTATTAATATTTCATTGATATTTATTATTCATTCACCTATTTCAAATATATTATCAATCCTAATTAAGTATTGCTACTTCTTGATTCATTTGTATAGACACATTGTCAACCCCATTTTGACAAAATTGACCCATTAACTTTTTAAAATTCAATTCAAGTAACTCTTGCCCATTCCACTAGTCATTATGAGATCAATAAACACATAATTTTGTGGTTTGATGTGCTTGTAACTAAAGGAATTAATTTGCACCAAATTTATTTGGTTTTTTGATGAATGAAATTGATTAAATATGTCTCACTCATGAGTGTATTCAATGGACAATAATGAGGCTGCATTATCTAATATGTAGCAATATCTTTCAAGAAATTATCATTTCTTGGGATTATATTTTCCATAGTATAGTGGAATTTTGAAAGGATGTTTCTCTTATTGTTTTAGGAAAATTCTATAATACTGGTTTGAATATAATTTTATAATGTATGGTTTGGGTATGTGCAGGATCATGTTGGGCCAAAAAGTGATGATATGATGGGTATGTGTAGGGTATGTGGCTGACAACTCTTTTTTTACCCAAAATTAATGAAACGAAAAGGGTTTTTAAAGGAGATTCTCAAATTTCCACCAATATAAATTATGGTTTACTTTGAATTTAATAAATAATATTATTCATTTTCTATTTGAATTACGACTACAGTCCTGATTGATAAGCTGATTGAAAAACATCTATAGCTTTCAAACGGTATCACATTTTTGAATCTAAAACATGTGTCACATTCTATGCTTCACATACTATAAGATTTTTTAAAAATGAATTTCATGAAGTTTTGACCAAGTTAAGGTGGTCAGACATATGAGTTTTTATATTTTTTAAAAGTTGTAATAAAAAATTCATAATTAATTATTTACTTGGAAAAAAATTACAAAAAAATATGCATCACATCGGGACATGAGTCCTCTACTTGTATCTAAAATCTTATAAAAAAATATTATCATTTTATTGTGGTTAGGGTGGTCAGACAGACACCTACTTCTTATTTTTTCCCTGAAATTTAAGTACTAGTACATTGAAATTTCAAATTTTCACCAAATAGATTTTTTTTAAAAAATATACCTAGTAGTTTAGAAACTACATTCAATTTTCTACAGATTCTATTCGTACATATTTTTGAAATAATATAGATAACTTATTAAAAAAATTATGTCAAGTTGCCTAACTCTGATTTTTCTGAATTTTTTGCCACTCAAAGGCCTATTTTTTCCATGATGATCTTGGACATACCCGTTTACATCTATGTCTTCATCATCTACTTCTAGAAAATTGTTCAATTCTTAGATGATCTTCTATTTCATCATAATTTTATTTGATCTTAATAATATTAATATAGCTATTTCAAATTTAATTATTTATCAATGTTTGATGGTTTATCTATCTAATTTTTTCTTCATGACTAGTTAAGCTTAGAGGATATAAAGATAAATATATTTTATTCAAACCATTGGAAATGGTCATTCCTCATGATCTACAGTCTATTATAGTAATTTATATGGCTAACCAAGGCCTTTCCTATTATTATTGAATAACTACATGTTTTAGGGATCTTCATTGAATAACATAAACATATATAGGATATTTCAAATTTTATATCATGATTGAAGAACATTCTCCAAAATACCTTTTAGAATAGCAATAGAATGATCCACTATTTGTAAAATTATGCTTGTAGGATCAATATTTGTTATTGTTAACATTTCCATCACTTTAGTTGTCATAACTTTGATGGTAGCACCTAAATAAACTAATGTGTTAGGGATTTCAATTTCTCCTATAGACACTGTAATTATGGTACTACTAGAATCATCATATTTCAAAGGTAAATATTTACTTTAGAGAATATTGGAAATATATTCATCCTTTTAGATGGTTCTAATCTACTTCTTCTTTCTACTTGTCTTTATGCATATTTGTTTGACCAACTGGTTGAGTTCTAGATTTTATTTAACCACTTGAAGAAGTGGAACTTCTATGTTTAATCATTTAATTTATTATAGAAAATAAGTTTCAATAAATATGGTTTATTTTTGAGAATGTGTAAGATTAGAATTTTTGAGTCTCTCTATAAATGGAGAAATTTGAAAAGAGAATTGATTCTCTATGTTGTGTTAGGAAATATTGCATTTAACCCATGATCTTAATCCATTTCCTACATAACCCATGAGAGATAAGCATGCATACAAGTTTCCAAAATGCATAGATCAAATAGACAAGACACAAGATAACACAAGATATACCCTGGGAGAAACCCAGCCTCCAAAAGTATCCATACTCCATCATATTATTCAACAATAAAGCAATACAAGAGTTACAATGAATACCTCTTAATCATCAAGCCCTCCAACGCATTCCCATGCCATGTTTCAGAAATGCACTCCTCAAGAAGACTCAATAATGATAGCCAACCCACTCAACCAACCTAAACCACTACACATGTGTTTTCTTTTATAGACACAAGCTCACACAAAATACAACTAGTGGTAAGGTGAAACCATGTACCACAAAACCATGTGAATATAAAACCACTAACCCCTTAGTTAATATTGGGTACTAAGACATTACTTTATTTAATATTTTCCCCAATATTAAATTATTATCACGTGTCTCCCACACATTAAATAATAATACAATGTTACAATACAACATCAAGTGGCCCACCAAATAATTACCTAGTGTGATTAACCACACTAGCAAGGTACATCATAACTAAATAATTATTTAATTGCAATATTATAATAAATAATTTTATGCAATGGTGTACAACACCATATCCTGGAACATTCTCCCACTTGTTGTATACATTGCATAAGGGGTCAATAGATGATATACATCATCATAGCCATACATGAAACCACATGAGCCTCCAACATGCTCTCATGCTCCATCAAGATACCTGTAATAAGAACAAAGTGACCACCATCTCAAGCAATAACACCTATCATCCTCCAACATGCCACCTATAGAAGAAAAGGAAGATGCCAAGGTGAAAGTGCACCAATCCATGAGAACAAGCATCAAATCCAAGTGATAACAAAGACTCCAACTAGTTGTCATCAAATAAAAAACCCACATTGATCGGAAATAACATCCACATCACATGCTAATACATTCAACCATCCATACCTCCATGGTATAAATACATCAACAAACTCATTCCAAGAACATATGCAACCTGTAAACTATAATCAAGATCCTTGTATCAAACCTGTCAATGAAGAACATACATATTCAAGAACTCCCACTGCATAGGTAATGTCAAAGAATATCAAGTATACCAATCAACACTATACATCAAGGTGTGATAAGTAAATCAAAGGTACTAAGAACAATATCAATTATCTACACATGCATCCCAAATAGCTGCATAATCTCTCACAACATGTTGCCACTATCCTCCCCAAACCATGAACATCTAGGAAGGAACCATGAAGAGAGAAACCTGTAAACCATAATGTCCTCCTTCCAACACCTCGAAAGTGTACTACTATGTCAAGTATGACCTCCTAAACAACCCAAATGAAAAGCCTCAACAACATCCATAACACCCAATCTCATAGATCAAGTACAACATATGAATCAATATAAATTCCAAACATGGATGTAAGCCTGTCAAATCAAGAAGAAAAAACTCAAATTAACCATCCCCAATATTGGAAATCAGCCCATAAACCATCTCCTAGCAATCCTCATCAAAGAATGATATCATAAACTCAAATGCACAAGGAGAAAACCATGTCATAACATCTCTCAAAATGAATCCTCTAGAACTAACTATCCATAGCTCAAGATCCATATCTATGAAAGATAAATCATATAAACTCATGCTAACCAAATCTCAAATGAGTATCCATAATCAATCACCATGAATCAAATCAATCCCATGAGAAATCAAAGCACAAAACATAACACATCTGAAAGATATAATGGGAAAATACCTCTCAAATAATAAACTACCGAGTAGACCAAGAGGGGGGAATGAGAATGCTCCTCCAGGATAACCAAGTCATCATGACTCACTCCAAGAACAATCTCCTCTATTGGTCCATCATGAACTCACATCCATATCTAGGTGAAAGCTCTGGTCTTCCTGTTGAAGCCTCCAAAGAGTAATCATCTCAAGGAAATGTCTCTAACCACAAGAGAACTCCAACCATCACCTACATCTCTAAGTATCCACAAGAACCTATAACTGATCAATTCATGCCAAACTCCAAATGTAACATAGCACCATCATGAAGTAATCAAGAAAATGATCAATGTACCCAATACAAAGAGAACTAACGCGATCAATGTCAAAGCTCCAATCACATAATCAAGAACCTATCATGACAACATGATGTAACCATCTCCTCCTAGGAGATCACATGCAACATAACATACATCCTGGTCTCAAGAGAATATGTAATATTCCAAACTCTAAACTAGTATCAAGAGTAAACCCTAACATAATAGAAAACACTCTAAACCAAGAAAATATATCTCCAATCACATGAAGATAACCATACCCAATGATACATCCACGTCACTACCAACAACTCCCACTGAACTGTGATACGAGCTACACATGGCATCATGACAACCATCTCCTCCGTGAAGATCATCTAGGTCTACACACACTCAATTGCAATGTCAATAATATACAAGTAAACCAAGATCTCCAAGCCAAGAAGATCCATACAACTGCCATCAAAATATCACAAACCAAACCAATCCAACACCGCCAAGTCATCACTATCAAAATCTCCCACTGGAAGTGCATAACCAATTAATATAAGAAGCTATCATGACATCGTGATCAAACCACATGGTACAAGTCCCATCACTTGACTAATCAAATACTCTAACCATCCATCCTCTCAATCACAAAACAACATACTAATGCACAAATGACCATAGACAAGGAAAATTAATGAAATCTACAACAACAATGAATCAAACCTAGTGGATATAAATATTCTAGATCTGAGTCATCCCACTGCAATCAATAGGTTGTGCATACCTACCAATCACATAACTCATAGATCCAACCATTGAAACATGCAAACTTATCATCACATTAGTAACCTACAAACCAAGATATCAAAGAAAATAATCTTGTAGACATCAAGACTCAAACACCAAATCAACCACGTATCTGATTTGGAAACCATGTCCACAAATGAGAAATCATAGTCAAAGAACCAAATAAGCATCGAGAAGAGTACAATCTCCTAACATTAAACCATATCGCCACCAAACACCACATACATGATCATGTTGTGCAAATGCATCAAATATACTTGCATTCCTATGAAAACATAACCATATCCATCACTGTATTTGCACTCAACTATCACCCATACAAGACTCCAAGTCTCAAATCATGTCCAACCATGTCCTCAAAACTGAAGACAACCTGTGTACCTATCACCATCAAAGTCTCAACTCTGAAAAACACCTATAAACTTGTACGTAGAAGCACCAATCCAATAACCAGTTGTAGCATCATAAATAACATATAAATACATGTACTCCCTCAAGGTTTCATGTCTTGACTCATTTGGATGCTCACACAATCACACCTCGAATCTCAGGAACCTACAAGAGATAAAAAATTACCAATCTCAACCTATTCGTCAAACTGATAAATAATATGAACCACTATGTAGTACACTAAAAATAGTCTCCAATGCCTCTTCAAAATTGAAAATTTTATTTCATATGCAAAAGTTATGAGAAAAAATATGCAAATGAGAACATCTAACTTCCAGGCTCCAAAAACATTTCAAATGGAAAAATCAGGGAACCAAACCAACTCCACAGTGTAGTGCTTCGAACTAGCTTTCCAACGACTATAAGAAGTCAAAAAATGGGCATACTAGGAAAAATTTATGCCCCCCAAAATAAAATATCTCCAATTTGGCTATAGGGGCAATATAAGGTGGTGCTCTAGTGGCTGGGCGGTGCAACCCACCTAGTGGCAGAATTCAAAAATTATAAAATTCGGTTAAAGTTTCAAAAATAAAAAAATTTAAAACACCCCCCTTTGGGAGGGGACCTAACCACCATTATAGGGAGTGATTTAATTTTTTCGTTTTAAAATTTGGTCTACATTTTTATTCTGCGGATTTCAAAATATGAAAAATTGTTTAAAATTTTTTGTGGTAAACATTTTAAAGTAGTCGTCTAGACTACTGAACCGATGACCGAGAGGCCACACAGGTCAGTAGCCGATAGGCGCTAGTAGAGGGTACCATATGGTACATGTTGTCAGTCAGTACCATAGGTCCATAGAACAAACAGAGGGGTGGAGGGTCCACGGATCCCCCAATTTTGATTTATTTATTTATTTTTAAAAAAAAATTCAATTATTTTTCTAACTCTTTATTTTTTCTATTTTGCAGGGTTTTTTTTTCGAAAAGTTTCAAAGGCCCAACATAAAAAATCCTGAAATTAGAAAATTCAAACCTTTAATTTTTTAATTATTATTTTCTGCACATGTTGAAATTGGGCAAATTGGCCTTTTTACTAATTTTTTTTTGCATTTTTTTGAACTTCTGCAAAATAGGTCAAATTTTATATCAATCTTCTTCTCTTGGCCAACTTGAATCCAAACATGAGGTCCATTTTGTCTCAAAAGGTCATCTATGAAATTTCCCCTATAAATACCTCATATTCAAAGTTAAACCAAGAAACCCTTTTCACCCAAATTTAGAAAACTTCAGATTTGCAATAAATCCAACAAATCTTGACAACCCAAAACCCCAAATCTACATACAAACACCTGCAACATTTGTTCCATATGTTGTAGTGCCTCAAACCCTACATGCATGTCCATGGATTCAACTTTGTAAAAACTCTCAAACTAGGATTATAGCAAAAATTCTTCAACCATGAAAGCTCTGATACCACTTGTTAGGAAATATTGCATTTAACCCATGATCTTAATCCATTTCCTACATAACCCATGAGAGATAAACATGCATACAAGTTTCCAAATTGCATGGATCAAATACACAAGCCACAAGATAACACAAGATATATACCTTGGGAAAACCCTCAAGAGGGAAAAACCCAGCCTCCAAAAGCACCCATACTCCATCATATTATTCAACAATTAAGAAATGCAAGAGTTACAATGAATACCTCTAAAGCATCAAGACCTCTTGTTGAGAATTGTGACTCAAATTACTGGCTTGATCAACTTCCTGGAGCAATTCTATTTTCCTCCTTCATCATCCTGAGTTAAGTCGTTGGTTTTCAAGTTTATCTAACTGAAGTCATGGGGTTCTAAAGTTTTGTAACCTCTCGACTTAGCGACTATGAAGGGAAGGCTACTTCCTTTGTTGTCGGCTCGTCGCGGGTTTTAAGAACTTTGTAACCTCCGACATGAGGTTTGGAAGTTTAGGTTTTGAGTGATGGAGTGATCCCTTTATCGAAATGTCACAGGTTTCAGGAACTTTGTAACCTCTGTCAAGAGGTTCAAAAATTTGAGTTTTGGGCGACAGGGCGATCCCTTTATCAATGAGTCGCAAGTTCTAGGAACTTGATAATTTATGTCAAGAGGTTTTGAATTTTAGTTCTCCATCAATAGAACGACTTGGATTCTGATGGATGTGGGAACCACTTGAGACTCAATAAGGTTGTTGGATCGTGATGAAGGCCGATAGGTGGTGAAGGCATGGAGGACAAATGGAATGTGGGCCCATGTGCTCAGTGAGATAGTAATGAATGTCTCTTCGACTAGGTGATTAACCCTAAGTTCGATGGTGGAGATTTGTTTCACTACTTATTTGACGGCCAGGATTGGATGTTGGATGATGGTGTGTAGCTTGAGGTGAAACCCTAAGGGGTGCGATAGTTGAAGTGTTGAAGTGATAGAGAATGTGATACTCTCTTGTCTCTCTCAAGTCTCTCTTAAATCTCTCGTTGAGCGGTGGTCAACCAGGGGGCAAGCTGAGCTGCAGGCCGAGAGGCTTGATGCAACAAAGGCTAAGAGATGATTCTCTCAAAGATCAGAGCAGAGAGTGGTAATGATAGTGAGTGGCGAGTAATGATAGTGAGTGGTGACAACGATGAGTGACAGGTTGAAAGGATGGGTGTTGGCCAAGGTTACCAGGTGGAGGCTGAGAGACCGAGATGGTTGAGGTTCTAGATGTAGGCTTTGAGGCCGGGTGTAGGTTGAGAGGCCGCAAGGTTGGGGGTGAACAAAATGAGGTTACCAGGTGGTCTGGCATAGAGAGGTCAGGATGTTGGATGCAGGCCGAGAGGTCGAATGCAAGTAGAGAGGCTACGATGTTGGACACAGAATGAATGAGAACCTAGGGTGCATGCTATGAGGCTAAGTGCAAGTCGGGTGTTGCTGAACTGGCCGCAAGGCTAAGAAGCCAAGAGAGAGGAAGGCAATCTCGAAGTTGAGAGATGGATCTCACAAAAGGTGAAGGCCAAGAGGCTGTGCGGCAAAGATTCTAGGAGGTCGGTGGTCGAGTCATGTGGATATGTAGCCATGAGATGTCTTCCACTGAGAGAGGTGATTGCGATGGGTTATTTTGTTGAATATTCTCTAGAATGGAATAAGATGTAAACTCTGTAAAGGTCGTGAGCCTGATATTGTATTGTAATTGTAATTTTGTTGTTGAATAATAGAATGGTAATCTAGGCTTTTGGTGTGTGGGGTTTTTTACCTGAAAGGGTTTTCCCCACGTATATTTGTGTGTTCATGTCTTTTGTTTCATCTTTCATGGTTGTTGGTTCTGCATGATTGAATCTATTAATGGTGTTGTTGAAACTGTTTTGCATGAGTTTCTCTCTCAGGGTCAATGTGGGAAATGAATTTTGAATGTTTCCACTATATGGCATAGTTGATGTGTCTCCGTCCATATTTTTCCCACCAAGTGGTATCAGAGCCTTTTTCTAGGATGTGTTTTCTTCCTGGTGTGTTGCTAGTTCTGGGTATTCCTTCTGTGAAGATTTTTTAGTCTGTCAAGCTTGAGGAAATATGGAAGAATCGGCTATTGTATTGATCCTTTGTGGAGTGAAAAGTCTTGCTCTTCTGTTAAAGTTTTTGAGACAACACACATCATGGAAGATGGTGAAGATGGAGAGACTAGATTTGGTCATATTGAAATGATGTGACCTAAAGCTTGTGAGTTGGCAGCGGTATAACCCTGATGCATGGGGTGGAATATTTTTTCTTTTTGGTTGTGTTGTAGAAAATTTTTCATATTGGGTGTTTGCGTGAGAGGCTCCCTGATGGTATGGAGGTGCCTGGGTTGTTGTTCAATCATGGAGTAATGTGCTTATGCTAGGTGTTTTTTCCTAGTATTGTATGAAGGCTATGGAGTTGGTCATTGGATGATCTGGAAGCTTTTGTAATATCATGTCTCTCTCGAATGCATGTGCATGTTGGTGGTTCTGGAGTTGGATTGAAATGGGCTTGGAGTTCCTAAACTACTATTTCCTTTTAAGGATGGTTTGTACTTGCATGGCTCTGTGGTTTTGTAGGTTTTACATGGTCAAACAAAACTTATGGTTATGTGGAGCTACCGTTAAGCTATTTTCTAGACCTTGGCTTTTGGGTGTGACTAGATGAGATAGTTGCAGATCAGCATGGTTTGAGGTGTGATGTCTTCTCTACATTGGAGTGTTGGTACGTGCTTTGTCACTTACCATTCTTGTGATGGTGCTTGTGGGTTCCTTGACTATGGTGCTCAAGTTGTGGACGTGATTAGTGAATCGGATCTGAGCTTGATCTAGTGTTTGAGTCAAGTTGTCTACATTGTTGTTTCCAATGTGATGGTGGGTTTGTATGTTTTTGTTGAATGGATATATGGGTTGTGCAATGTTTTGGGTTGTCTTTACCTACATGTTTGTTGTGGGACAACTCAAAAGTGGACTGTTTATATCCACAAGGTTGATTCATTGTTGGTGCAGACTTGTTAGTTGGCCTTGTATGTGGTCACTTGTGCATTGGTGTGGTGCTTTGAGATGAGAGAATAGATGGTGTTGAATACTTAAATAGTTGGCTATGGGGACCTATAGCATGTGTATCATGATGTCATGGATAGCTTGGATACACTATTTTGTGTAAGCTTTTGATAGTGATGGTTTTTTCTACTTGGTTTGGATATCTTAGTGTTGCTTGGCATTGTTGTTAGATGGACATGTTGTTGTGTGACCCTGAAGGATTTTTAGTTTAGCAGATGTTTGGTCATGATGCTTGGAAAGCTCGGTGTAACATTTCAGTGGGAGCTTTAGCAATGATTGTGGGTTCATCACTTGGTGATAGATGGTATTCTTTAGTGTTGCAGATGTTACAAGGAGGGACTCTTAGATCCTATTGTTGCAGAAGGGTTCTTTCGCATTCACATGGACACTATTCGAGGATGAGTAATATCTTGGATCCATGGAGGACTCTTGTGAGTCTTTGGTTGAGGTGTTGGCGGTGCTTGATAGGTGATGTTGGTTTAGAGTTTTTTTTGTTTTATGTGATGATAGACTCTTGATTGTGCATTAGAGTTTTGGCATGATGTACTGCTCTTGAGACCATGGTATTTTCACCTGGAGCATGGGATCTCCTAAGGGGGATGTGTAGATCATGATGTCATGATAAGTTCCTAGTTCAGATGATTGGAGCTTTGACAATGGTCTGGTGATTCTTTGTGTATTGGGTGCATTAGTAATATGCTTTAGAAATTCATGATGGTGCAGTGATGCATTTGGAGTTTAGCATGAGATGATCGGTTGCAGGTGCTCATGGATACATGGAGAATAAGGTGACATAGTTGGCATTTAGAGGTGTATGTAGGAGGATTTTCTATAGTTACATGATGTGCATATCATTGTGGATGGTTCCTTGTAACTACATGTATACACTCTCTATGTTATGCTATTGGTAGACTCGACATTCCTTGATCCTTTTTGATTTAGCATTACCCATGCAGTGGGAGTTCTTGGATGTGTTTGGTCTTCTTCGACTAGTTGGAACTTGGAGCTTG
Source organism: Sequoia sempervirens (assembly GCA_007258455.2). Taxonomy (NCBI): domain Eukaryota; kingdom Viridiplantae; phylum Streptophyta; class Pinopsida; order Cupressales; family Cupressaceae; genus Sequoia; species Sequoia sempervirens. Next base: position 243,892,002 of record VDFB02058242.1, on the reverse strand, counting down.
TATTTGTTGTTGATGGGTTGGATATGTAAATGGCATGAGTTTGTTGATTTCGATACCTTGGAGGTATGTGTGATTGGATGGATTATCACTTGTTGTGTGTGCTATTTTTAGTCGCATGGGTTGATCAGTTGGATGGGAGCAGTTAGTTTTCTGGTTGTTGTTCTAGCTGATTTTCTATCTTGTTTTTTTGGAGGATGGCTTCACAGTTGTGTTCATGTTGATTGATTTGAAGTTGATGTTGTGTTGCTTCTGTATAGCTCATGATCACAGTGGAGTGGTGGTAGTGTCAGTGCCCTTGTCATCTGTAGGATCTGATGCTTGTGTTCTTGAGACTAGTGCATATATGCCTTGTCTCATTCCTTTTCTTATGGTGGATGGTTGGAATTGTTGCCTGAGTTGGTGGAAATATTGGATGTCATTGCAAGTGTCTTGGTTGGAGCATGAAAGCATTGTTTAAGATTCTTGTGTTTGCTTTGGAAGAAGCTAGTAAGTTCTTCATCAAGTGGGAGAATGTTGAGAATTGTGACTCAAATTACTAGCTTGATCAACTTCCTGGAGCAGTTTTGTTTTCCTCCTTCATTGGCCTAAGTTAAGTCACTAGTTTTCAAGTTTATCTAACTAAAGTCATCGGGTTCTAAAGTTTTGTAACCTCATAACTTAGTGACTATGAAGGGAAGGCTACTTCCTTTGTTGTCAGCTTATCATGAGTTTCGGGAACTTCGTAACCTTTGACATGAGGTTTGGAAGTTTAGGTTTTGAGTGACGAAGCAATCCCTTTTTTGGCATGTCATGGGTTTTGGGAACTTCATAACCTCTATCAAGAGGTTTGAAAGTTTGAGTTTTTGGTGACAGGGCGATCCCTTTATCAGTGATTTGCGGGTTCTGGGAACCTCATAACTTTTGTCAAGAGGTTTTGAAGTTTGGTTCTCCAATGATAGAGTGACATGGATTCTGATGGATGTGGGGACCACTTGAGACTTGATAAGCTTGGTGGATTGTGATGAAGGCCGACAGGTGGCAATGACATGGAATACGGATGGAATGTGGGCCCATGTGCTTGGTGAGATGGTAATGAATGTCACTTTCACTAGGCGGTTAACCCTAAGTTCAATGGTGGAGATTTGTTCAACTACTTATCCGACGGCCAGGATTGGATGTTGGATGATGACGTGTGGCTCAAGGTGAAACCATAAGGGGTGTGGTAGTTGAAGAGTTGAAGCAATAGAGAATTTGATACTCTCTTGTCTCTTTCGAGTCTCTCTTGAATCTCTCATTGAGCGGAGGTTGACTATGGGGCAAGCCGAGCTACAGGCCAAGAGGCTAGATGCAACAAATGCTGAGAGATGATTCTCTCATAGCTCAAAATAGAGAGTGGCAGTGATAGTGAGTGATAGCAACAATGAGTGATAGACCATAAGGTTGGGTGTTGGCCGAGGTTACCAGACGAAGGTCGAGAGGCTGTGTGGAGGTTGAGAGGGCCGAGGTGCTAGATGCAGGCCTAGAGGCCAAATGCAGAAAGAGAGGTTGCGAGGTGGGTGCAAATAGACCGAGGTTACTAGGTGGTCGGGCACGAAGAGGTCGGGATACAAGATGCAGACTGAGAGGACAAATGAAAGCAGAGAAGCTGAGAACCTTGGGTGTGTGCCATGAGGCTAAGTGCATGCCAGGTGTTGTCGAACTGGCCTCAAGGCTGAGAAGTTGAGAGAGAGGAAGGTGATTACAATGTTGAGAGATGGATCTCATATAAGGTGAAGTCTGAGCGACTATGCGACAGATATGTGAGGAAGCCATTGGTCGAGTTGTGTGGTTGTGTAGCCATGAGATGTATCCCACTAAGAGAGGTGGTCAAGATGGGTTATGTTGCCGAATATTCTCTAGAATGGAACAAGATGTAAACTCTGTAAAGGTCGTGAGCCTAATATTGTAATGTAACTATATTTTTGTTATTGAATAATATAATGGCTATCTGGGCTTTTGGAGTGGGGTTTTTTACCCGAAATGGTTTTCTCCACGTATATCTATGTGTTCATGTCTTCTATTTCATCTTTCATGGTTGTTGGTTCTGTGTGATTGAATTTGTTAATGGTGTTGTTGAAACTTTTTTGCATGAGTTTCTCTTAGGGTCAATGTGGGAAATTAACTATGCATGTTTCTGCTTTATGGCATAGTTGACACATCTTCGTCCATCATTTTTCCAACACCTCCAATACATTCCCATGTGTCCAAGCATGAATCTAGACATCCCATGCCATGCTTCACAAATTTCCTCCTTAAGAATACTCAATAATGATAGCCAACCCACTCATCCAACCTAAACCACTACACATGTGTTTTCTTTTATAGACACAAGCTCACACAAAATACAACTAGTGGTAAGGTGAAACCATGTACCACAAAACCATATGAATACAAAACCACTAATCCCTTATTTATTATTGGGTAGTAAGACATTACTTTATTTAATATTTCCCCAATATTAAATTATTATCACATGTCTCCCACACATTAAATAATAATACAATGCTACAATACAAATCAAGTGGCCCACCATATAATTACCTAGTGTGATTAACCACACCACCAAGGTGCATCACAACTAAATAATTATTTAATTACAACATTATAATAAATCATTTTAAATGAGCTTTAGTGCCTTTGTTACACTATCTTTGGTGTGTGTGAAGCTTGTTGTCGCCGAAAAAGAAGAACAAGTGGTGTTTTCCTATTAAGTGTTTTTGTAAGGTGGACTTGTGGAAGCATTGGAAAGTGGTAGAGTAGATTCCAAATAAGCAGGGAGTTGCGTAAATGGCGTTCCAACCATGTAACCTCCATTTTTGTATGCAAGTGCAGAGCTGGGAGAAGTCCTTTGAAGATAGTTTGACAATTGAAGATCTTGCAATTATTTTTAGTATGGAGTGTCCTAGGGTTGTAGAGAGCATTTGGTCGGTAATTGGCATGAAGGTGATTATTCCCAATTTGCACCGAGTAATGCTTCCATCTCAGGTGTTGTCCATATTTTTCTTGACCCTATTGGATATTAGCCAATCTTTTAAGGATTTGGAAAGCATAGCCCAGAGGTATGTTAAGTATCAATTTATTCAAGGTAATGCACTCTTAGGAAAAATCCAGGGGTATAATGTGTTTAAAGGGAAAGGATTGGTACGAGGTCTATTTTTGCATAAGCTTCTTAAACAATGTTAAGGTTCCTGAGAAATTTATTGAAGCAATGAAGCTAGGTCTTCAATTTAATAATGATAGAATCTTTCAGAAGGAATTATGGAAGAATTGCAAGTGTCTCTATTATGGAATGGAAGTGGCTAAAAAAGACAAGTATTTTGCAATAGCTTTTCTAAAATCTCATGCTTGTGTGTTTTCTTAACAAAATCCTAATTTAGGAAAGCTACAAGTTGCATCTCAGGCATATGTAGCTTCTGGATTCAGGTTGCTGCCAGAGAATGTTGTGAGGAAAAGAGCTTCTAAGGATTTGAAAGCCAAGAAGGAAGAAGGTGTAGGTGTTGCTTTAGAGTTTCACCCGTAGAAGTTTTTTGGGAAGAAAAGGATCTGGGTGTTGCAAGTTCATGATTTAGAGGAAAGTCAAGGGGAAAATAGTCCAATAGATATGGGAGAATGAATGTTTTAGTCAGTTTTTCTTGAGATTTTTTGTTAAAATACAGTGTTTATAGTTATCTATTTTGTAGCTAAGTGGGTATTTTTTGTATGGGAATGAAGTAATTCTCCATCACCTGTATGATTAGTCTATTGCATAGTTTAGGGGATGGCCAACAATAATTTTGTACTGATATGTAAAGCAACGGTGATATTATGGTTAGGGAAACTATCTCACATTTGGATACTGTATATTAAAATCTCTAAAATATATTTCCAATCCCAAGTGGCAATCATGGACTATTTTGTAATCCTATCTTTTATATTAATATATATAGGCATCTCATGCCTCTTTACTAAATAAATAAATCATTTTATTCAATGGTGTACAACACCATATCCCAACATGTTGGGATGTCCTATTTTGGGGTGTTCAAAATAACATTTTTTAGTTCTTTGATTTAATTTTTTATATTATCAACATGCATCTCTGGAATAATTCTAGAGGTTTTATTTGAATGAGAGGTTTTATAAGGTGAGTTTGAGGTCTTACCAATTATATCCCGAGCTTCAAGGGATAGTTATAATGATGTGTTTGTAATGATATCAAGTAGAAGGTGTGATTTTGTATTTGTTTCTCTATTATCCTATTCCTTTTTATTATAACCATCTTCCCAAAAAAAAAAATTCCTTTGATTGTTACATCGATTACAACTATTTGGTGTAAATTTTTCCATACCCTAGCTTTACATTTCCATAATGTATTGCATTGATTCTATCTGATTTTTCTTATTTAGTAGAGTAGATCAATGAATTTTATTTATTTATTTGGGATTATGAATTGGTTGAGCTAGGAGTGGAGGTTTTATTGCTTAATTGCACTACTATTGATTCTAAGGAAGTGGGAGAATTATTTGTTGTTGGTTGGGAATTCATCAAGGTCTTTGATAGAATTGGTTTGGTGTAATATTTCATTGTGGTTTGTTGATTATGAGAAAACCATGGTCATTGATGTGTATTGGTCTATTTAGAGAATTGACCACTGGTTATTTCCTAGTTCTAAGGTACTAGATATTGTGGCCAATATTTATTATTTTTGTTATTATTATTTGATGTAGTTCGAGGATGCTAAGAAGAGTTTGAGTTTTGACAACAAGAAAAAAATATTTATCTTATCAAACTAGACTTCTTAATTCCTCCTTTGGTTCCAGAATAATTCTTGTAGAGTGCATAAATATCATTAATTTCATGATTAGGCACATCTTTTCTCACTAAATCAAGGGATTGTCTTGAATATTATTATAAACCATTTAGAAAAATGGATTTAACTACATCTGTAGGTATAAAATTTTCACAACCACAATGTTCTAGCATAAAAATTAATATATTTAAATAACCATCTAAACTCAATACCTCATTTTGTTTGAGTTGAAATTGTGTGTGTGTGAAATGTGCAAAGTTAGTAAAAACACAAACCTTAATGAAATGATTTATATTAAAGATTCAAAGAAAAGTAATCTATTCTAAATTGCATCTTAATGAATCTTTCAAGAACATCTCATTGTCCTCTATTCCTAAGGATTTATTAACCTGTTTGGCTTTTAGATTTCTATGAGCACAATGGTTATTAAAATGACTACTTAGGAAACGAGATAACATTCAACATGCAAGCCAATCTAATGCCTACACGAATCTATATGCAAAAAATGATGATGAATGCTATGAGAAGTGGAGGATGACGTTTATGATAAATACACAAGTGGAGGTAAATGCTATGGTAGTGATCTATATGATTCTATGCATGATTCTACATATTCTCAAATGCAAACTTAAAATGAATTAATCTAAAATGCAACTATGATGCAAGATGGATGATAAAATGCAACTATGAAGCAATATGTTAATCTAAGATGTAAATGCAAAGAAAAACATGATATAAAAACTAGCTATAAGACTCCTAAAATTCTCCAAGCGCCATTTTGTGTGTGTGTGAAATGTGCAAAGTTAGTACCAACACAAACCTTAATGAAATGATTTACATTCAAAGATTCAAAGCAAAGTAAACTATTCTAAATTGCATCTTAACGAATCTTTCAAGCACGTCTCATTGTCCTCTATCCTTAATGATTCCTTTAACTTTATAGCCCTTAGATTTCTATGTGCACAAAGGTTATTAGAATGACACTTAAGAAATGAGATTAGTATTCAACATGAAAGCCAACTAAATGCTTACATAAAACTATATGCATACATGAAACTATATGCAAACAATGATGATGAATGCTATGATGAGTGAAGGATGATGTTGATGATAAATTAACAAGTGGAGGTGGATGCTATGGTAGTGATCTATATGATTCTATGCATGATTCTACATATGCTCAAATGCAAACTTAAAATGAACTAATCTAAAATGCAACTATGATGCAATGGAGGACATAAAATGCAACTATGAAGCAATATGTTAATCTAAGATGTAAATGCAAAGAAAAACATGATCTAAAAACTAGATATAAGACTCCAAAAATGCTCCAAGCTCCAATGATAAACCTGCATAATAACTCTACTTCAAATGTGGATGCAAAATACAAAGCACAAGGGTTGTATTTATAGCCTTTTCCAAGCATATTGTGAGGTGACAATAATCAACGGTCCAGATTCAAATAAGAAAAATGGATGGTGAAGATGAAGAGAATCAAGATGTTGTCCCCTTGATCAAAGACAACATGCCATTTGGATGGAAGAATCTCTTGACCAATAGGCAACATGCCATTTGGATGGAAGATTCAAGTGTGGAAAGACAAGACCATGTGCTTCCAAAATTGGTGGAAGTGTGGGAAGAATAAGTCATGTGCTCCAAAATTGGTGGAAGTGTGGGAAAAAATGAGCCATGTGCTTTTTGAAATGAGTTGAAGATAATTCTAATTAAAAATTATAGTTATTTATTTTCACGTGACCTTGGTGAGGTGGCACAAAAATTTGTAGAAATGTAGTCTAATTCCAAAATGGATTTAGTGAAGATTAATTAAATAAAACAAGTTTAGGGAACCTTGTTTATTTAATTAATTTAGAAGAATGTTTTTTTTAGATTTGGAGAATTAATGAAGGGTGAACAATATAAATAACTTGAAAATTTATTTATACGTAGTTGGAATATTAATCAAATAGCTAGTATTTAATTAATTAAAGTTGATGACCGTTTTTAGGTGTATACATTTTTCCCCTCTTTGAAGTAATGTGTTTACACGTTGCTTCAAAGAAAAATTTGATACCGATGCTTAGAAAAGTTCTCAATTCCCCAGACGATGCCCCAGATGTTGATTTTTAGGTACTAACAGATATATGCCCCCTCAAGAGATAAATCAATAAAATGTGGAATTTTTTAAGCTTTGTCGAGGATTCAACAATTGTGTAATGATGTTGTAGTGATGTGATGATTATCCAATGTTAAACAATTGGTGCTTTGATGTCAGATATAATTTATCTCTCAAAATTTGATTCTACACTCTTTCCTTGAACAGTTTTGATTAGTCAAACCCCATTTTTGATAATAAATCCCACCATAATTCCCTCCATTGTCCTTTAAAAAGGTAAAAAGTGGGAAAAGTGAATTCATTTGCACATTGTGAGTTTGGAGAATTTGGAGAGTGGAGAGCTAGAGGAAGATGGAGATCCCTTCTCACAAGCATCGTTTTGAGCGCCTTTGCCGTCTCAGTCACCCTGCTGCAGCTGGACCTATGGTTCGCATTACGAGAAACCTCCTTTAGTCATTTTCCTGACTTTTTATTGATGTTTTGAACTTGGTAGATAGGTGTTGTAGGACATTTAAAGTGATTTTTGCACTTTTGGGGGGTATTTTTGCTATTTTCAAGTCATTTTTGGGAGTTTCTAGGAGTTTTGGCACTTCTTGCTTCTATTATGGCACCTTTTGCTTGTGTTTTGGTGCCTTTTGCTTATGAAATGGTGCATTTTGCTTATGTTTTTTACCCTTTTTTCCCTGAAATGGCCCCTTTGTGGTCCCAAATGGCGCCTTCTGCTCTTTATGTGGCACCTTTGGGGTCCTAAATGGCACCTTTTGCAAGCTTGGGGTTTTTTCCCTTGAATGATTCTTGATGATTTGCCCTATTGTTTTGCTTGTCCGACAATGTTTGATTGATTAAAGTCCTCCTGGTAATGTCAAATGTTGCATTGTTGATGTTTGTTGAGGCTTGTATGATGTTCATGATTCATGTTAGTCATTGCATTGTTCTGTTCAGTGATGTGTTTGATTGATCTTAGTTTGATTATGTGATGTTCATTGCTTGATTTGATGCTTGATAAGATAGTTAATGATTTGATATCATGATAGGTGAGATTCAAATGATAGGATAACATGATGATGTTTTGACCTCATGATAGGTGAGGATTGATGATAGGATTGATGATGCATCAACCTCATGATAGGTGAGGATCGATTCTAGGATTCACTAATGTATCGACCTCATGATAGGTGAGGATCGATGTTAGGATTCACTTATGTATCGACCTCATGAAAGGTGAGGATCGATGATAGGATTGATGATGTATCAACCTCATGATAGGTGAGGATCGATGATAGGATTGATAATGTATCAACCTCATGATAGGTGAGGATCAATGATAGGATTCATTGATGTATCTACCTCATGATAGGTGAGGATCGATGATAGGATAACTTGATGTATCAACCTCATGATAGGTGAGGATCGATGATAAGATAACTTGATGATGTTTTGACCTCATGATAGGTGAGGATTGATGATATGATAACTTTATGTATCGACCTCATGATAGGTGAGGATCGATGATAGGATAACTTGATGTATCGACCTCATGATGGGTGAGGATCGATGATAGGATAACTTGATGATGTTTTGACCTCATGATAGGTTAGGATCAATGATATGATAACTTGATGTATCGAACTCATGATAGGTGAGGATCGATGATAGGATAACTTGATGATGTTTCAACCTCATGATAGGTGAGGATCAATGATAGGAATGATGATGCATCAACCTCATGATAGGTGTGGATCGATGGTAGGATTCACTGATGATTGTCTTGATTGATTGATTTGATTGTCTTGATTGAACCTCATTTGATTGACTGATGATCTTGATTGAACATGATTTGATTGACTGATGATCTTGATTGAACATTGTATTAGGGCTAAATCTAATAGATTGATTGATGTAATGCTGATTTATTTTCCCTAATATGATTAGGAGGACTTTGATGTGCTCCAGTCTTAGGAGCGTTTCTCGAAGACATGGGAGATGGTTCATCAATTGACTCAGGCAAATTTGGATATTATTGCTTGTTGTGGGTTGAAATCCTTGATAGATATACCCCAATATAGGATTAATAGGGGTTTGTTGACTGCTCTAGTGGAGAGGTGGTATAGTGACCACAATACCTTTCTTCTGGCTACTGGGGAGATGATAGTTACTTCGAAGGATGTTTATCATATTCTATGGATTCCAGTGATGGGTGAGATAGTTGTGTATGATAGAGTAGAGTAGGGTAGGACTAATGCCTTGCATAGGATTTGCCAAGATGATCATGTTTCAGGCCATTGGGTCCCCTGGTAGGAGATGGTCAGGAGATATGATCCTCTACCATGTGTTCTTTTTAGGTTTGTTGGTGGATTCCTTTGTCCTAACCATAGGTCAAATGGATTTCCAGTGGGTTGGGGTCGAGTATTGGAGTGTATGACACTGCAGGGGACTAGATATGCATAGGGTTCATGTATGTTAGCCCATTTGTATCATGATTTGCACCAGGTTGTCTATTGTGGGGTGATGAGTCTCTCTTCTAGAATTACACTATTGTAGAAATGGGCACGGGAGCATATAGTGATCACTCAACCATTGGTATATAGACAACGTCCAACATGTAGAACCTATGTGTTTAGCTACAGTGGTATGTGTGTCCAGCATAAGTTGGGAAAATTAGCTTATTGGAGACATGCCCTAGATGATTTGGAGACTGTGACATGGTGCCCTTACTTGGATTGCAAGATGTGGCCAGAGGATTAGGTGGAGATGCCATACATGCTGCTATCGCGATACTTGATTGGACAGACACGTTCTTTACTCAAGAGATATTTGTATCTGCGTGTTTTTCATCAATTTGGGCAAGTTCAGGCAATGCCCCAGGGGGTTTCCCATTACACACGGCAACAACAGGATGTGATAGAGTGGGGCCCTTGCGTATCTTATGATGTTTCTTGTACCAATTATTATACATAGGCACCATGTGTATGGGATTATGTTCCATAGATGGCAGATGCAGGGATGACAAAGGATTATTCTAAGTATTTCTATACACATCCTTTTCTGAGGTTATCTAGTCCTGATGAGCCAGTTCCACCAGTTGATGATGATGACAGAGGCACCAAGATAGAGGGGGGATGGAGAGGGGGAGGAGAGTGATATTGGGGATAGAGGGGGTGATGATGGTGTTGATGGTGGTGGTGGGGTGGTGATGATGATGATGGTGGTGTTGGCGGTTCAAGTGTAGGGACATCGGGTGTAGTTGGCAGTCCCTTTCTATATTTTGCAGTTCCTAGACATAGGACTATTACCATACCTCAGTTGGTGATGCCTAGGATTCAGATTGGAGTCCCTTCTCATTAGCAGCAGGCAGAGATAGAGGCATTACAAGAATAGGTTTAGACTTTTTAGGGTGAGTTAGTGTAGGCTCGAGCACAATTTGAGATACTGATAGCTAAGAGAGATACAACCATAGGTTCAAACTCTTCAGGGTGAGTTAGTGTAGGCTCGGGCATAGGTTCAGACACTAACGGTTGAGAGAGATGCAGATAGGTAGCAGGTATAGTAGGTACAGGTACAGTTCATCAGACTTACTGCAGAGAGGGATGCCATGAGATTATGGACAGAGCAAGTCGAGGCCATTACCGAGAGATTACACTAGGTTGCAACATCTACGGGTACAACAAAGTTCCTTAAAGAGATTCGGCACACTACTCAAGAGTTGCAGTTTTATACGGGTAAATATCATGAGTTGGTTCCTTTCGAGCGATGAGAGAGTTTTGTACTGTCGATCTAGAAAATCCCATTCTCAGACTATTAGCATGGGTGTTACTCAACCATATAGGAGAGATCCTGGTGCAGGTCCATTAGGTGGAGGAGGTACTGGTTCCTTGATGCCAGCACCATCTAGGGGGAGCTCGACATAGTATCTTATGATGTATACACTATTGTGTCATTGATGATGTACTTCTTGTGTTTAGACCTTACGATACAGTGCCATTTTTCATATTTATGTATCTCATCATACTTTTGGATAGCCTTGTACACTTTGAAATTATGATTTTTGAGGTTAAATGATGTGCAACAATGATTATGATCTATGTGTTGATATGATGATAGATGTCTATGATGCATTTAATTTCTATGTTATGATGATGATTCTGATGTTTCAATATGTTATGGATGCAAATGATGAGGCAACTAATGTGTTATGATTCTATATGGTTTATGGATTTATGCCTATATGTTGCATGTGATAGATTTTATTATGTCAATGAAATGTGATGCATTTTATGTTTATGTTCTTTTCTAATGAAAATATGATGCAATGGATGGGTAAATGATGTATGAAATGATCACATGATGATGCATATTTATGTTGATGTTTATGTGATGTTCATATGTGATGATGATGTTGAGTATGTATGGATGCAATGCATGTGATGTTTTGTAATGATGAATGATGATTATGTGATGCAAATGATTATGTAGATAATTATGTTATAGGGTCTTAAGCTTAAATGAGTGAATCTATCCACCTTCCAAGAGTTGTGGGAAGGTTTTTGTTAGTTGATCATTGATTAAGTTAAACTTCACAAACCTTGACATATTTCCCAATCCTCTTGGAAATCTAAAAAGACTCACTCATTTAAGCTTAGTGAACCACTTCCTTAATGCTACTATATGAAATGATTTTGATTATGCAAATGAGATACGATGCAATTGTTTTTGTGTTTTTTGATGCAAATATCATGATATGATATATGGATGGATGAATGATGTTATAATGTTTTCTACTATATGTAAATGATGATGCAACTGACATGCAACTAAATGAGAATGATGATGCAACTAACATGCAACTAAATGAGAATGATGCAAATATATCATGATATGATATATGGATGGATGAATGATGTTATAATGTTTTTTATTGTATGTAAATGATGATGCAACTGACATGCAACTAAATGAGAATGATGTGTTTTTGGTTAATGTCAAGTGTACTCAATCCATTGATAAGAGAGATAACCTCATTGTGAAATTTTTGTAGCTTTGGAGACCTTATAAATGCAAACTAACATGGATGCAACCTACTCTAACCATGTAGATCTCATATGCAAAAGTTGTCATTCGTAACAGCCAATTTATTGTGCTTTTTATCATCATTGGGCCTTTAAAATGTTGAAAGTGAGTACAAGCATCGATGGTATATTTTAGACCATGATGACCTAAGTACTACTTCCATGATGTTTGATAGTGCAAGTTAACACAAGCATCTAAGTATAATTAAACCGAGATGACCCGAGTATTTCTTGTGTAAAAAGGCAAGAGTTAATCCTTTTCCTATGCAAATTTGAAATGTCATCAGTGATACTTTGTAGTGCACGTCTTGCGACAATTTGCATAGTAATAATGATCAACTCACAGATAGCAGACAAAGAAAAAACATACTCTTTCCTAGCTCCTCTAGTTCGATACATCATCGAGGTGCTCCAAAGATATGATAACAAAAATCAAAGTACAACAATTGAAAATTTGTGTTTAATGTGATAACCCATGATTCAAAAGAGCATCATCCTTTTCATTTTCCAATGTTTTTGGGATTTTTTGATTTTCCAATTTTTAGGTGTTTTTTGAGATTTTGACCAAAAACCTAACCTAAAGACCTATCCTAAGGGCCTCAGGGGCTGATCAAAGATGAGCCTTGCCTACATTGTACACACAGAGACCACGTAGTTTGACTAGACGACTCTATTTTTGACTTTATGACTGACTTTTGACCTATTTTTGGATTTTGATATGATATGGATGTTTGATGCACTTCCGATGGTGATCGATGTTCAATTTTTGGTTGGGTTATGATCATTGTTTTGGGTTGTGTTTGTCTTCCTGCTATTTGCTGTTGATTCAAGCTCAAATTTTGTTGCCCCTAGTGAGTTCAGGATTTTTCCCCTAGTCTAGGGTGAGACACAACTGTGATGCTAGAATATGTACATGGAGCTTTCAAAGGATAGGAAGATGGATGGAAAAATTGAAAGGTCGACATGCTCAAATAGATGAAAAAGCTTACCTATCACAAATAGCGCATGTTGCCAAGTTTTCACTACTTTTTTTTATTACACTTTTTCAAATTTTATGGTTTTTTTTATCTTTTTGATTTTTCACTTTTTTTTGTATTTTTCTCCTTTTTCTAATTTTTTTATTGTTACCAAGATGCTTGTTTGCTAGGTTGTCATCAAGGCAACCATTTTTCAAGGCATTTTCTAATTTTTTTGGTATTTTTTAGGACTTTTTTCTAATGCAATGGATGATTCAAGTGTAGAACTTCTTGAGATGAAGGTTGTTGAGGGGTTCATCAAACAAATCCCCTTCTGGTGTAGACAACCGATATGCTCCTGATCTGAAGATTGGGACAATGAAAAAGGGACCTAGCCAGTTTGGTTCAAATTTCCCCTTCTTTTCTCGATCTTGTTGATTGTGGGGGTTCTCTTTCAAGACTAAATCTCCAACTTGAAATGTTCTAGGCTTGACTTTTTGGTTGTAGCTTCTAGATATCCTCTGCTGATATGCTTTCAAGTGATCCACTACATGTTGATGATGCTCATCCAAGAGTTCCAATTCTTGTAACCTAGACACCCTATGATCCTCATCTGAAATGATCCCTTTTAGTGATACCTGGAGTGATGGCAGTTCAACCTCAATAGGAAGAATGGCTTTTGAGCCATAGACTAGAGCGTAGGGTGTAGCTCCCATCGGGGTACAAATACTGGTTATGTAGGCCCATAGAGAAATTTTTAGTTGAACATGCCAATCACGTCCAACATCGTTGATGGTTTTCTTTAAGATCTTCAGGATAGTCTTGTTTGAGGCCTCTACCTTGCCATTACCTTGAGGATAATAGGGTGTAGAAAACTGATGTTGGATGTAAAATTTCTCACAAATTTCTTCGACATCCTGATTCTTGAAAGGCTTGTCGTTGTCAATTATGATGGACTAAGGGATACCATATCTACAGATGATGTAGTTTAGGATGAAGGATGAGATTTTTTTTCCTATGATGGTGGTTAGAGGCACAACTTCGATCCATTTCCTGAAATAATCAGTAGTTTTAATAATGAACTTGTGTCCATTGGACGAAGATGGATGAATCTTTCCTACGAGGTCCAATCCCCATTGACAAAAGGGCCATGTTGATGCAAAAGGGTGAAGTTCCTGGGCTGGTGCATGAATGATATTGCCATGAATTTGGCACTTTTGGAATTTTTTGACAAACTAAAAAGACTCCTTCTCCATAGTGGGCCAGTAATATCCCATATGGAGGAGTTTCTTAGCTAGGGTTAAACCACTCAAATGAGTGCCACAAACACCTTCATGTACTTCTTGCAAAGCAATTTCAGACTTGTCACATTCCAAACATCAAAGGAGAGTTCCATCAAGACTTCGTTGATAAAGGACATCCACAATAAGGGTGTGTCAGGCAGTTTGGCAAATGAAGTTTCATTTTTTATTATGAGATAAGTTAGGAGGGAGGGTGTTATATTTTAGGTACGTATAGATTTTCCCATAAAGGGAAGTGTCAGCCTTAGTTATATGGTAGATAACCTGGGACTTAGGGTTGTCATAAGATGGGTTGAACAATTTTTCCACCATGAACTCGTAACGGGCTCATTTCTCCAAAATCTACAAGAGAGAACCAATGGTTACCATCACCTCAACAGATTTGTTGTCACTTCAAGGAATATGTGCAAATATTATTTCCACAAATTAATTTTTGATGTCATCAACCATTCTTTTGTAGGGCATCAGCTTGTCATCCTTTGTTTGATAATCATTGTTTACCTAATTAATGACTACTTGTGAATCCCCATAGACATGTAACTCTATGATCTTCCACTCAATTGCTACTTTGATTCCAGTGATCAAGGCTTCATATTCGTCTATGTTTTTGGTGCAAGGGAACATCAATATGTAAGACTTAGGAATTGTGTGTCCTTGTGGCAAGATAAACAAGATTCCAGCTCCTGATCCATGTTGTGTATAAGAACCATCAAAGTACAAGACCCATTGTTGTGTGGATATTGTCAGGACACCAACATTTGGAAACTCAATGTTCATGGGATGATTTTCTTGTAATGGTGATTCATCTAACTGGTTTGCAATTGCTTGTCCTTTGACGGCCTTCCTATCAACATATTAGATGCCAAATTCACTCAGTATCATGACTCACTTGGCTCGTCTTCCAGTTAGATTAGCTTTGCTTAGAAGGTATTTCAGTGGATCTATCTTGGCTATTAACTTGATGGTATGAGTGAGCATGTAGTGTCGCAATTGTTGGGTAGCGAACACTACTACCAGACAATCCTTTTCAATGAAGGTGTAATTGATCTCATAACTGTTTAAGGTTCTGCTAATGTAATATATTGCCCTTTGTTTTCTTGTTCAATCATCTTGTGCTAACAAGGCTCCCAATGATATTTTAGTTGTTGCTATGTACAATAAAAGTGGATTTCCTTATGTTGGTGGTATCAAGATAGGTGGAATCATTAGATATTGTTTCAATTGATTGAAGGATGCTTCATATTTTTCATCCCATCAAAAATATACATTATTGTGAAGCAAGTGGTTGAAAGGATGCCTTTTGTCAGCTAGTTGTGCAATAAACCTTCTGATAGACTGGAATCTTCCTTGCAAGGATCTAAGTTGGCTGACGTTTTTAGGAGGAGGCATCTCCATGACATATTTAACCTTTTTAGGGTCTACCTGAATGCCTTTAGCCGACACAATATATCCCAAAATTTTAGCCGATGTTACACCGAATACACATTTCTCGGGATTTAGTCTCACATTAAACTTCTCCAGTTTGGTGAAGATTTTATCTAAGATCTCTAGGTGTCCTTCTCTAGTGTAGATTTTTTTCCAAAATATCATCTACAAAGTCTTCCATAAAAGTGTCATCATGTCATGAAATATGGTGGTCATTGCTCTCTGATATGTGGCTCCAACATTTTTCAACCTGAATGACATGACATTCCAACAAAAAGTTCCCCAAGGACATGTGAAGGAATTTTTATCTTGATCTTTAGGAGAAATTTTGATTTGATTATACCCTGAAAAGCCATCCATAAGCGAGAGCATTTCATGTCCAATATTCAAGTCCACAATGATGTAAATATTAGGTAGAGGAAAATCATCTTTTGGACAAGCTTTATTGAGATCTCTGAAGTCTGTGCAAATTCTGATACTTTTGTTTGTTTTTGAAATAGGTACGATGTTAGAAACCCACTCGGCATAGTCAATAGGTCTGATAAATCCCACATCTAATAACTTCTTCAGTTCGGCTTTGACCAAGAGGGCGAGTGGGGATGCATTTTCCTTAATTTCTGCTTGACTAGTTTTACTCCTACTGGTAGAGACAAGTGATGCATGATGAGTTTTGGATCAATCCCTAGCATGTCAGCATAAGACCAAGCAAAGTTGATTTGATTTTTTGTGAAGAATTTGATGAAGTATAGTTTTTCTTGATCTGTCAAGGATTCTGCTAGATGGACAGTCTTCACTATTTCTCCATTGTTGATATTGATAGACTGGGTGGATTCAACCAATATTTTGGATCTTTCCTGAAAGTGTTCGGGGAGTGTGTCAAATCGTCCATCCTTCAGTGCCTTAGAGAAGTTTTCACTGTTGGATACACTCTTTGTTTTTACTTTCTCTAGATCTAATATTTCCATTGAATGGTTTTCACATCAGATCTATTCCCTATATTATTCATTTTGCAACTAGAAAATTTGGCACTCTCCTAGTTGGAAGCTTCGTTATGATTTTCAATGGTAGAATCTATTTCAAGATTGGAAAAGTAGAGGAAGTTGAAAATGGCTTCATCATTTGAAAATAGGGGGATATCAGATGGCTCAGTTTGATCCCAATCTATTAGTTCAGGATGTACCAGGGGTAAGGAGTCATTGGATTGGCTAAATTCAAATGCAGTAAGAGTCCTAATGGTAATGTCTCTGGATTGTCCATTAGCAAAATCGATGTCTATAAGGTAACTCTCCTCTGAATTATCCATTTCACTTTGAGTCTAATTGTCTTCACTGGAATCATCAATGTGTAGTGATCCTATTTGAAGCGGTCTATGACTTGAACTTTGACCCTCCTCACATATGGGTGTATACTTTTGGACTACATCAATTTCCTTATCATGAAAAGACTCTTCAGATAATGAATCCCACTCATACTCATTTGAATCAATTTCATGAGTGTCACTAGCTTGTAGTTGTAGGATTCTTTCAACAACTTGTTGTCTGGTTTCTTCTCTAGATTCTTCTCTATACCCCAGTCCTATTTTATCTTTGGCTTGCATTGTGATAGGTTGTATCGGTTCTATGATTCCTTCTTTCCTTTTACCAATAGGACCTTTTCCCTCGTATCCCATCTTTTCCTTGATTGTATTTCCTTTTCCATATTTCTTTGTTTGTACATTTGAGTTGAATGCTTGTGATGATTCATCATCTTTGTACAACCAGTTTAAAACCTCCTTGTCATCTAACTCATCCACTATTGTTCTTGCTCTTACAAAGGTTCCATCAAATAGTGTGGTGGGTTGTGATGATTGTTGTCTTGATGTCAATGGTTGTCCATATGACTTTGGAGAAGATGACAGTTGCGACAAGCATAAGGATTGCTAAAATGAGTATTCCCCCATGCCTTTATCTTTCAATTGGATCTTGGAAACTTGTTTTGATAAGGATTCAAGTTTACTTTCCTGACTTTGTGGAGCAGGATTTGATGTACTTTCTTTACTTGAGGGATTGGAATCATTGATATCCTTATCCTTTGATTGGTCCTTTTTCTCAATGCACTTTGACAAGGCATTTAATTGTTTCCCATCATTTGATAAACCCTGAGTTGGAGCTTCCTTGTTGTGTGGCACAAAAGCATCTTGGGTTGTCTTGTGGGTGTTACAATATTGGGGGTTGTTTGAATCAGTTGCAATAGTGATTTCATGCCCATTGAACGGGAACTTCAAACACTGGTGATATCTGGATGGTATTTCTTGCATGTCATGAACCCAAGGTCTTTCCAAGAGTATGTTGTAGGTTGTCTCTTTGTCTAACACCTGGCATACTATATCTCTGACAACTAGTCCCACTTGAATAGGTAGCACTATCAATCGTTGTGAAGATCTTTCTTCATCATCATATGCTTTTATTGTGATTTTCCTCCTAGGATCAATAACATTTTTTGAATAGCCTAGTGCATAGACAAGTTTCAAAGTACAGATATTTAGGCCAACTCCTCCATCTATTAGGACATGTTTAACACGGTGCTTGTGGATTAGGACCTCAATATGTAGAGCAGCATTGTGGGGATGATTGAAAGATACATCATTATGTTCAAAAAAGGATAAGTAGTGTGGTGCAGTCAAATGTCCCACCATAGTTTGGAATTGGAAAACCTCTAGATTGTTGGGTATCGTGGTGGCAACTAGAGCTTGTTCTAGGATTTCCTTGTGAGTAGGAGAAATCTTGAGGAGTTCCAATATGGATATTTGTGCAGGTATCTTTTGAAATTGATCCACTATATTATATTGAGTCACAGGGATAGCAATTGATTTGGACATGGAAGGGGTAGCTCCTTTCAATGTTACCTTAGCTTGTCCTCGTGTGATTGCATTGATGGGTGTGTTGTCGTGTTGTTCTCTAATTTTGATAACATTGATTTGATGTGAGGTAGTTTCAACATTATGGTGATTATTTTCAATTGAAATTATGTCTTGTTCATGTTTAATGGTGTCATCATTGGTTGAGTTATCATTTGTAATAAGATTTGATGTGTCATGAGTTGGATCATCAACTACCTTAATATGCAGAATGGTGGTGTCATAGACATATTTTATGTTCTTGCCTTTGTTGTTTGATGATGAGGACTCTCCTTTCTCATAGTTTGGTAGGGGGTTCTTGAACACCCCATGATCATTGTTCGTTTGAGGTCCTTCTACAAATATTATCTTGTTTTCAATTAGATCTTGTATCAAGTGCTTCAACTGCATGCAGTCATTGGTTTTATGTCCCTTGTTGCGGTGAAATTCACAGAAATGGGCCCCGTTCCACCATGGGGGTTTAACTTGTGGTTCCCAATTTCTTGATTTTGGTAGAGCTATGACCTTAGCTTTGAGAAGTTCTTTTAATGCTGATTCTGGTGATTTCCCAAAAGGGGTGAACCTCCTTCGATTTGTGGACGATCGATATGATGGTGTCCTAGATCCAGCATTACCTTGGTTGTTGCTTTGGTTGATGTTTTGGTTGTTGCCTTGATTGTTGCATTGGTTGTTTCCTTGGTTGTTGGGGAGATTCCTATTCTGATTAATTTTTGCGGTGACTACAGTTAGGTTGAATACAGGTTTTGCATTTGGGATTTCAACTGTACCATCTTCCAACATTCTTGTTTCTTTTCCAAAACTTGGGTTTTTCACCACTATTGTAATTGTTGGAGGAGTTTGATGAGTTTTTTTAATTGTATATATTGATGACTCCTCTCTTGACTAAGGAATCCTTGATTTTAATCCCATTCTCAATCAATTTTTCAAAGGTTGGGGGACATTGTAATTCCAATCTGTAACTCATCTCGTCATTAAGGTTGTCAATAAAGACTGATATCTTTTCCTTTTCTAGTACGGGATGAGAGTATCATGCAAATAACCTTCTCCATTTTTGAAAGAATATAAGGAACGATTCACCCTTCTTTTGTTTCAAGTTACAAAGATCTTTCATGGTAATTTCATGTTGGATGTTGTAAGAATATTGGGTGATGAACTTGTTGACTAATTACTCAAAGGTGTTAATTGGTGGGGTGAATTTGGAGAAACATTCGAGACAATGTCCACCTAAGCTTCTTGGGAATAATCTCATCAAATAAGTTTCCTCATAGGAAAATTTGAGACTCATGGTTCTAAATTCCCTTACATGATCAATCAGACTGGTTTTGCCATTGTATTTGTTATATTTAGGGAACTCACAATGTTTGTGAAAGGGTATCATGTGAATAATTTGATCAAATGGATATGGACTAATGTCTTGGATACAGTATCATTTTGAAGTTCCCTTTTGCATGTCAAACATTTGTTGTTGGAGGGTCTTTACTAGATGATTCAAGGAAACTACTTGTTCAAGATCATTTTCGGCCTTTTTGGGAGGTGCTTGTAGTTGATTTACATCAAAGTCTTTCAGAAATTTAGCACCTTGTTTAGCTAACATAAGGAGGTATTTGTTCCCATTTCTTTCAAAAATATTTTCTAAACACTTGTGGAAATTGGGGTCTTGTTCAACATGTTGGATATCTTCTTCCGTTACTTCTTCCCCATCAATGTTGTTGAGTCCATGAAAAGGGTTTTCTTCAGCCTCTTCCATGGTGTTTTGTGTTTCACTATTTTGAGTTTTAGTGTTTTGAGTCTCAATGATCATAGTTTCAATGGTTGGGATTTCAATGTTTGAAGTTTCAATGGTTGGAGTTTCAATGTTTGGCTCTTCGATGTTGTGATTTTCAAGTCCTTTTTCCTTGATATTTTGTTTTTGCAACCTTGTTTGAATGAGCATACAAGTGATATAGTTTAGACTAGACTTTGATCTAGGTTTTGGAAAAGTTCCAAGGATTACAACTAAACCAATAAGAATGACAAATTCTAATGAGACTAAGTTTGATTTGACTATTTAGCTTCATTTCGTGATGAGAGGATGATAAATCCTGATGATGAAACTAGGCCTAATAATCAAAGGTGTGATAAATTTGATGATGTTGGTACTTTGTGATGTTAGATCTTGGTTTAGGTTTGAAAATTCCACTTGTAGAGGTCAATTTGAACAAGTTTATACTTCTAAGGTATCTAAGGAATGATCTTGGACTTGAGAAAATTTTGAAGTTTTGGTTCAAACTATGAAACCGACAATAAATGTTCTTCCTAAATGATGTATTCAAATATTTGAAAAAGTTGTGGATTTTGACAATAGTAAAACATGTATAATTTGGGATTGTTCTTGCAAGCTCTTTTGTAGAAATTGAAGGTCAACCTCTCTCTAAATTCGTAAAGTGTTGATAACCATCTTTGATGTTCTTTTGGACTAAGAGGTATGGACTTTGGTTTCTGAATTTTAATCTTTTGTGAAATCTTTTGGTAACACACATGTTTAGACTTTGTTTTTCCTAAGGATTGGTTGAATACTGCTAAGGATTTTCAAGATGAGACTGATTGTTGGACAAGAGATGAACCTAGGTCACTATTTTGTGTTATGCAAATGGCGCCAAAATAGAGACAAAAGGTGCCACAAAATGTGCAAAAGGCACCAAAACAGAGACAAAAGGTGCCAGAACAGAGACCAAAGGCGCCATAACAGGTTCAGACTTGGTTTTTTTGAAAGTTTCTTTGAAAATTTGCTTGGTTTTCCTAATTTTTCAATGGAAGACTTGGTTGTTTCACTAGATACAATTCTGAATCAAGGTTTTCACTTTTGACATGTGACATTTTGTTTGTTTTGAAAACACTTGGATAAAGAAACATCAAGCAATGTACACTCCTAAGGTTGTGAAAGATTGTATTCTTTTGGATTCCATGTGGGTTTTACTCCAACCACACTTTTTTCTAAGAAGATGACTAGATGCTTGACCCCACTGGCTCCCCTCCATGACACTCACTTCTCGAGGTAGTTAAGCACCAATACCCATGAATCTCCCATGGCATATTTTTCATATCTACTAAAAATTGTGAGAATGTGGATGCCTTTGCAACGATCGTTGCTACACCAAAGAATAGATAAAGGATTTGGCCAATCTACAAAAAGGGTTTTAGTAAGGACTTTCCACTCGTGGGGGTTGATCCATGCGGTGAGAGACCATCGGTTCCCTTCTTTTCGAAACCAACCTCATGATACTGGCCTTTGTTCTAGTATCCACACTTATGTACTGACTGGAAATGTGCTTGGCTTTAGCGTGTTACTGGTTGGGTCGTTCCCTTGGGTGATTACTTTTTCCTACAAGGCAAGCCTACTAAGATAAACAAAAGCAAGAAAATATACCCGTAGTTCGATCACTCTTTATTCTGCATGAATAAAGAGACAACACATGCCATATACTCCACTCACACTTGCACACAAAAAGTGAATGAGTCTAGCTTTTTGGTCACCCAGTTAAGGGGAGAGCATATGCCTACCATCCATCAAGAACAAAAGACATGGAGTTCATTATCCCTTTAATTAAGCTATGTTCCTAACTTAGCCAAAATGAAACATGGTGTTCATTAACCTTTTAATTAAGCTATGTTCCTATCTTAACCAAAAGGAAAAAAGTAAATCACTTCCAGCCCATGCAATATGTCAGTAGTTTGATAAGAGTGTCTTTGACAAGCATTTCTGGGAAACTTGCAAACCAACAACACAAAGTATTAGCCTTTGGAAACTGCAAAAGGAAACAAAATAGAGATAAAAGGTGCCAAAATAGAGATAGACCAACCCAGAATTGTGCAAAAGGAGCCAAAAAAGAGACCAAAGGTTCCATAATAGAGACAAAAGGTGCCAGAACAGAGATAGAGCAGCCCAAAATTGTGCAAAAGGCACCAAAATAGAGACCAAAGGCACCATAACAGAGACCAAAGGCACCAAAATAGGTGTAAGAGGCTCCAAGAGGCTCCAAAATAGGTACAAGAGGCTCCAAGAGGCTCCAAAAGGATCCAAAACGGGTGCAAGAGGCTCCAAAAGGCTCACGTTCAAACCTATGAACACAAATTTTCAAGTATGTTAGTAATAAATGGGGCAAGGCCCCACAATGGGTGCCATTTTGTGTGTGTGTTAAATGTGCAAAGTTAGTATCAACACAAACCTTGATGAAACAATTTATATTAAATATTCAAAGCAAAGTAAACTATTCTAAATTGCATCTTAACGAATCTTTCAAGAATGTCTCATTGTCCTCTATTCCTAAGGATTTATTAAACCATTTGGACCTCAAATTTCTATGAGAACAATGGTTATTAAAATGACTACTTAGGAAATGAGATAACATTCAACACGCAAACCAATCTAATGCCTACATGAAACTATATGCAAATAATGATGATGAATGATATGATGAGTGGAGGATGACATTTATGATAAATACACAAGTAGAGGTGGATGATATGGTAGTGATCTATATGATTCTAAGCATGATTCTACATATGCTCAAATGCAAACTTAAAATGACCTAATCTAAAATGCAACCATGATGCAATGGAGGATGTAAAATGCAACTATGAAGAAATATGTTAATCTAAGATGTAAATGCAAAGAAAAACGTGATGTAAAAACTAGCTATAAGACTCCAAAAATGCTCCAAGCTCCAATGATAAACCTGCATAATAACTCTACTTCAAATGTGGATGCAAAATACAAAGCCCAAGGGTTGTATTTATATCCTTTTCCAAGCATATCGTGAGGTGGCAATAATCAATGGTCCAGATTTGAACAAGAAAAATGGATGGTGAAGATGAAGAGAGTCAAGATGTTGTCCCCTTGACCAAAGACAACATGCCATTTGGATGGAAGAATCTCTTGACCAATGGGCAACATGCATTTGGATGGAAGATTCAAGTGTGGGAAGAGAAGACCATGTGCTTCCAAAATTGGTGGAAGTGTGGGAAGAATAAGCCATGTGCTCCAAAATTGGTGGAAATGTGGGAGGAAATGAGCCATGTGCTTTTTGAAATGAGTTGAAGATAATTCTAATTAAAAATTATAGTTATTTATTTTCCTGTGACCTTGGTGAGGTGGCACAAAAAGTTGTAGAAATGTGCTCCAATTCCTAATTGGATTCGTTGAAGATTAATTAAATAAAACAAGTTTAAGGAACCTTGTTTATTTAATTAATTTAGAAGAATATGTTTTTAGATTTGGAGAATTAGAGAAGGGTGAATAATATAAATAAATTGAGAATTTATTTATACGTAGTTGGAATATTAATCAAATAGCTAGTATTTAATTAATTAAAGGTGATGACCGTTTTTAGGTGTATATAGAAATAATTCCTCTTTTATGTTGTTTACCCTAAATTAATCCTGGTATTTTTCTTAAAATGTTTTTTCCATTTCTATCTAGAAGTTAATTCATCCAATAGTTAGTCCCATAAACCAACACATTGTTGAATATTTTAGGGTGGAAAGAAACAATTTTAACTTTTTATTAGCATCTTTTTATTAGTAACTTTGGCAAAAGACATTGAACTCGAAGAGGAATTTATTTGGGTCATTAGATGATAGACCCATAAAAGTAGGAAAATTGGTATTGGAGATGTTTAATGATAGTATGATAAATACCATAGGATATATTAATCCTATAGGATGAGCCTAACACAAATATAGTTATTCACACATAGATTTAATGTAAGACTAAATTACTTATCTCTATTCTTATGTTCCAACTCCTCTAGTGAGTGGCTAGATCAATAGAGGCTAGATCTTCTACAAAATCACCAGTGACATGCTTTAACACTTCTCTAAATGAATATTTACCAATTTCAACAAAAAGAGATATTCTATATTATTAGAGAAGTTAATATATGAGAAATAAAAATTACATTATATTAGTTGGAATAATAGAAAATGTATATAGCTATATTCTAGTTCCTAAATTATAGACATCATGGTGACATGCCTTGATCCATACGAAGTCTATTACATAATGACAAATTCTTAGTTACATTAATTTAAAAAAATTAACTATTTGAAATAACTACTAATAAGTAAGGATACCTTCTTCCATGACTTCAAAAGCTAGGTGGACTTTGTAACTTTGGGCAAAGATAAGAGATGTAGGTTTTCAAATTTCATGTGAATAGACTTAGTCCATTGTAGTTCTAGAGATACTTTTTAAATTTTAGAGGTCGATGAAATTAGTGTCTCCCAAAAACTCTTTTTGTTTGGCATACATTTTTTATTTTATATAATTCATCTTTTGGCATACAAATATTAGCATTAAGATCCTCATAATCATAGAAAAAGAAACAAGCATAAATACATTAATATATAATTAAAATTGTAACATAATTAATACATAATCTTGATAAATTAAGTATGATAAGGGCATGTGATGGAGATATATAGATAAAAGAAATATTGTTTTGACTCCAATATCTATTACTATCAATCCTTTGTGCTTGTGGTTAAAGAGAAAATATTTATTACTCTCACCCCCTTGAACTTGTGGTTAAGCAAGTCCTCTTCTTTCTATTTTTTATTGTTATTTTGAATTATTTACCTCTACTTTCTTATACTTCTCTTCAAATAGTTGGTTAATTTCCCAAGATGAATGTGCCTCTAGATCTACTTCATGTAGATTGAATATGTATACATTTTAAGTTTCTATCCTTTCTTTCAATCTATTAAGTTCTTAATCAAATTGTGCACATGTAGTATCCAATAGAGTAGTTGATTGAAGGATACAAGGTGCTTTTATTTCATTCCAATCCATTTTTTCTAATCACCATTTCTACAATTTACCTAGCCCATTGCAATACCATGTGATATTACTAGGGGATATTGGTTATCTTTTCTATAGTTATATAGTTAGATATTTATGTCTACATTCACAAGATGCAAAAGCTTACTTTGGTAGTTGAGGAAGTACTTCTAATAAATTTTCATAACATTATTTTAAAATCTAATTATATTTCTTCTCCACCACATGAAACTTTAAAGTTGATTGAAAGTTATCCTTGAAGGCTTGGGGTTTCCTAAAATATGTCTTATAATAAATTTTCTAGTTTCCTCTACTTTTTGATACTCTATCGTTCTTTGTTTCCATTCCACTTGATTGTACATAGTAGAAATAAATTATCTGATTTATAATTCTTCTTACAAAAAAATTAATAGAGAAGTCTGAATAATTTTCACGCAAAAGATTATGTGTAAAATAATCTCACACAAAAGATTATATTTTTTGGGTGTAGAATTTTTAAAAGCTTCAAGAAGTTTTTGTCATCATGATCATATGAAAATTTCTAAGAGATTCTTAAAATATTTGATTTCAACAAATCCTCACTTAAAAATAGACTGTGTACTCTAGAGGGTTGTTTTAAAAGTGAACAATAAATCTTTTATTCTATAGGCTTCATTCGTACCTTCCTCTAACTATTTGAAATTTTCTTATAAATTTTAAATTTCCTCTTCTAATTTGGAATTTTCCTTCCTTAAATTTTTTATCTTAACCCATTCCTTCTTATGGTTATTATTTGATATTTCTTGGAGCAATTCAAGAAGTTGTTTCAAATATAAAATTTCATACTTGTTTTCTATCATCCATTTTTTCATTTTCTCATATATGGTGCTCATCCTTTTCCTCCATTAGCATTTTTAACTCATTTATTTCTTACTTTTAATCAACAACTGTTTCTTCCAACATAGATGAAAAAAATCCAATTAGAGTTTTTCTTGAGATTTTCCCTCCTTGTGAAGTCATTAGTGGGGCTTTCCCTTTTGTTGGGCTCCTTTGTAAAGGGGGCATCTCTTTTTTTCCATTAATATTTCTCCAATGGTGGGATATTTTTCTTAGATTGCATTGATAAGAGAGGCTATGTCCTCTGAAAATACTCTAGCTATAATTTATGCAAGGGTTTCAATTTCTAGATTTTCTAATTCAGTTTACTATTCGATAATAAATTTCTCATACTTACTCCTTTAGAGAGGAGAAAGAGGATAATAGCCTAGATTTTGTTTTAATTATTTTATTTTTGGACCTTTTCTTGTATTCTATTCCAATGATACCAACTTAATTTCCTTTTGCACATTAGGATTTTCTTGAGCTAATTAATTATAAATTTCATCCCACTTACAACCTATGTACTTAAGGGTTTCATGAATAGAATGTCGGTTTTATGTGGTTGGTTAGTCAACATTCTAAGGGGTTCCTTTGGAAACTTATTCAGAGGAATACCTAATTTTTAATTCTTGAGATTTATTTTCTATGGTTTGCAAAAATCTAAGCCATTTCTTTTATATTTTACATTTTTTATAATTTTATATTTTCACAACATTGTATTAGTCCATGGTGTTTCAAAGGGCTTACACCTTTATTATATTTGTCTATCTTATTCTTGAAATATTAATATAAATAGATAGATAGACCGACCTCAAATATTAGATTTTCCATGTACCATGATGGGGTGAGTCAACATTCTAAATTCTAGACCTAGAACCACCCCAAAGTTTCCTTCACAAATGAAAATTTGTTTTTAGGATTCTAGAATAGTCTCTTTGTTAGTCCCATTGTTATCCCCTTTCTTGTTAGTCACTAATTGTGGCACTGTTTCTTCTTCTTTTTAAAAAAGGACAATTTTTTTAAATATGTGAAGTCTTTTCCTCTAAAGAGGTCAATTCATTCTACATTAATGCTAGGAATTTTAGAAAGCATTTCATTACTTACCTTGAATTCATCATAGCTTCTTTGGAATAATCCTGAATAAATTATTCAACAAGATTCTATTGATGGCCCTCAAATTTCTACTAAAATCTTAGCTAACCTATAATTTGAAAAAATTCCATAATTTTTTATTTTTTTTCTTGCTACAATTTTTTTTTGAAAATATGATTTACCTTTTCCTTAACAACCATTATTACTCTTTATAATGCATAATTTTGATGAGAGTCTTTGTCAGATTAAGTTTCTAGAATATTTTTTTATAGGGGAATCTTTCTTCAGTGAGGAATGATCTTAGTAAAAAACTAGAGTGAAGGTTAGTTGGTTTTAATTAATGGAAATAATGACCAAGGATGTGAAAATTTATCATGTCACCTTTTTTGGACAAGCCTAAATGAAGGTGACACAATCTTTCTCAAATGATTATTTATGGAGACAATAAAATTATACACTTTAATATTTGTGATGTGGAAAAAGACATACTAGATCTAACAAATAGATTACAAATATCAATCTTTCTTCGCATCAATATTAGAATCCAAGTCAACAAGGTTATCGAGATTGGATTCTAACCTAGAAGGAGAGCCAATGTGTCAGAATTGGATGTTTTTTTCCCTTGAAAATTAATTGAATTTTATGTGAATTTATTAACCTAATTAAACTATTGAAGTAAATATGAAACTACAAATTATTCGCATAGACAAAAATGTAAATTGACGAAACAAAAGTATATATGAGGGAAGATATCTATTCACTTGTTATGAAAATTTGGAGAAGAGTTAATTGGTCAAGGGTGTGGGTGCCCTTGATTGAGAAGTGGGATTTTAGATCTGTAAATTTTTGGGCTACAACACAGGTATGCACTATATTTTTTAGATCTATACCTTTCCATCTTCAAATCTAAACCTTAATTAGGGTAGCAAGAAGATAAAATTTTGAAGATAAGAATAAGGTTGAAATAATTCATTAGGAATTTGAAGTAAGCCAAAGCTATCTCCAAACCTAGATTCCACCTAGTTCTTCCATTTTCTTTAAACTCCAATCATTGTGATACCTTGATTAAATCTTGAAATTCTTTTGTCATTTTCTAAAAAAAGATGAATATTGTAGTAGAGTTTCACTAAAAAATTTACTTTCTTGTTAATTTTGAAATAATAATTCATATTTTAATAGTGAAACATAGAAATAAATTAAATTTTAGGTTGACTAATTTAAATTTAATTTTTGGGATTTAGTTACTACTAAATATTGAATTCAAATTAACATCACATAAATTAAGGTCTATCATAAATTAAAAATCAAAATTATCAATAAAAAAATCTAGACTAGGGTGTCCACACCATTGTCTAGCCATTTTATACACATTTAACTTTGATTCTCAAGTTAAGGGTTTTCTTAATCAACACTTATCCAAAAAATAAGTATTTGTGAGGGTTAAAATGGTGAAATATGATTGAGAAGGCACATTTAGGGTAGGAATGAAACATTATCTTGGGTTGAAGGGAAAGGTCAAGGCTGGGGGATTGTTTCTAAAATGTATTAATGAAGTGGATACCAAAGTGAGACACAAATAGCATTAAATTATGCTTTCACCTTTAGGGAGCATAATTTATGATGCTACATTTAACCTCCACTTTAGTGGCTATATGACACTACATGCATATGCAAGATAAAGTACTGAAAATTAAATCATAACATAAAAAAAAGATATTATAGAGTATACATAACAATCACCAAATGGGAGAATGAAGCCCCCATAGTAACCTATAAACCACAATGTTAGGAACCACATCCTGCAATGCCAACCTGTTAGAAATCCAAAATCATCCTACACATATAAATGAATGTGTTATTCCAATACTTCTAAGGAGAATGAAATTTGAGGGTAGATGTATGCCCCCCCTATTTTTCCTTTCTTTATGGATGTAGAAATAGGGTAGCAATCTTTATTAATGAATTGGATACCAAAGTCAAACCCGGATAGCATGAAATTTTACTTTCATCTTTAGGGAGCATAATTTATGATGCTATATTTAACCCCCACTTTAGTGGCCATATGACACTACATGCCTATGCAAGCAAAAGTAATGAAAATTAAATCATAGCATATAAAAAAATACATTGTAGAGGATGCATAACAATCACCAAATGAGAGAATGAATCCCCCAGAATAGTAACCTATAAACCACAATGTTAGGAAGCACATCCTGCAAAGCCAACTTGTTAGAAATCCAAAATCATCCTACACATATAAATGAGTGTGATAGTCCAATACTTCTACGGAGAATTAAATTTGAGGGTAGATGTATGACCTCCCTATTTCTACTTGCTTTATGGATGTAGAAATAGGGTAGCAATTTCACCAATTCCAAATTGATTAGGGTTTCATTGAAAATTAATTAGGTAGGGTCATGTAACCATAAAACCAAGGACCAAAAATCATATGAATGGAATGACACTAGTAGAACTAGGATTGTAATGTAATAGATGGTATAAAAATTGGGGTTCATGAGCCCAAGTTATGATGATTTGAATGAGATATAATTGAGAAAGATACTATATTAGCTTTTACTAAAAGTAATTTCTTTTACCTTTTTAGTATTCATTTTGACCATTGCAGTTTGAGAGCACCTTGATCTAACATGAGAATACCTAGGAGAAAAAATGCCACAATGATGACCATGTTGTGCACTAAGATTTGAGGACTTGAAAGACCACATCATGCAACAAGTGCTAAAATAAGAGGTAAGTCATTATTTCACTTTCCACATAGTTAGGAGCTCAATTTGCATTAATTTTTATGATTTGTTGAAAAAGGGGCACCCCAAGTACCAAACTGGGTATCATTGACCCAGAAGGGCACCCATGACTAGCATAGGCACCTTAGAGGTCTACATGGGCACTCTAGAGAATCTATGTGGCTTCTAACTAGACATGATTACTTTAGAGTTTGTAATGCTATTTCAAATTGATTTATCTTTGATATTGAGAAAATGATGTAATTATTTGATTTTTGATATATATCTTCAAACATGTGAGAGCACTCAAGGGGTCGTGTATGCAAACTTCTACGTGACCACACCTCACTAATTTTTAGTAGTGGAGGAGAGGCATCTAAAGGATATTAGTCTACTTTGGATCTACACCATTCCCACCATGAGGTACCATGATCCAATGTTGACGACACTCATGGAGTGATGGGACACAGACACCTCTAACTTCCATCTACCAATGGGAGAGATGACTATTAGAACAAAAATATCTACTAAGAGGGGGTGAATTAGTAGATCAATAAAAACTTATATTTTAACCCTTTTAAGTAGATCAAAAAAACATGCAGAGATCATAAACATACAAATGCACATAACACTAGATATACGTGGAAAACCCAATATGGGAAAAACTATGGTGAGAAAACCTACTAGGATCTACTATCCTAATCTAGCCTAACAAGAAAATCTCACTGGTTACAAAGTTTAAGGGAACCAACCCTAAGGAGACACCGATCCCCTGTTTTAAGAGCACCAACTCTAAGGAAGCACCTACTCCCCAACTGAGCACCAACCAATTAGATTTACAATGAAAATATGTGGAGAAACAACTCCAAATTATATATGATTCAAAATTAATCTATTTCAATTTTTTAAACCTATTTTGTAGCTACTCCTATGAAAATTGATGCATATCCTAGATGATATTTCTTGTAACTTAGTTTAGGTCTACTTTTTCAGCATATGCATACTTACTCACACAACTCACATATTACACTTAATCATTCATCTTTTCTCACATAGCTTCACTGAAAAGACTCTTGCTAGGGTTTTCACATCTTTTTTTCACAAAAACAACTCCTTATCATTTTCCTAGCAACACCACTAACTTTATTTATTGCTCTTTCTATTTCTAGCATATCACAATCTAGGGTTTTTTTTGCATTTAATATCATATTTATGCTTGCTTGATATCTTCCATATTTGGTAGTTGAATTGTGCATTAATGGCATTTCCAATTCCTTCCAATCCTTTGCAAGAATGTATCTGAAGCAATTAACTCATTTTTTGTGCCATAATTCCATTCACCTAGCTATTGACACAATCTAATCTTTGAATGCATGCCATCAATCTTGAAATACATGTGGTGATCTAGTGTATCTCATTTACCTACCATGCTTTAAAACACAACTCTTTGATTATAAAAGCTTTTAAAAGTAGTCATAGATCCCTAGTGATTCACAAAAATGATGTGAATCATACATTTGAGAAACCGCAGCTTTCCATATGTCACTAATCCACATATGTGCACTGGTCAACCCTAGTTAGTGCATACCTTTCATGAAATAGCGAAAATACTTCTTCTACTTGGCCGAACTTATCTTTCTTTCCCATCAAGGATCAAGAGTTGCTAATCCCCATTACCTCATACTTGGAGTGCATTGCAAGACTTAAGGATAAAGACCGAACAACGGTGTTTGTTTCCTTTTCTAACTATCAGGGTTCAGCCATCAGCCTTACCCTTAACCTTCTACCTCCTTTGCATCTTTCACCAACAAAAACATTGACCTCTGAACCACCAAAGCATGAAACTTTGAACAGAGATTTAAGTTGTGAGAAGTCAGAGTTCTCTCTTCCACCTTATTACTTACATGCCTTTATATTAAGGTGTAAGCCTTACATCCGAATTGTGATTCCCAAACCTTCTTTCGCAAGATTGTAGACCTGCAACTTTCAGGTGTCAGCCTTCGAGCTTTCCTCATCCTCCTTCCTTAACATTGTGTTAAGGAAAAAGCCTAAAATCTGGCCTCTGATCCCCAAACCCTTTTGAGTATCAGCATTTAGGATTTCTCCTTGTCACTTCCTTATCATTATGTTAAGGCATGATCCTTAATGCCAAAGCCCAAAGTTTGAAACCTTTCAAACTTAGCACATTGTTTTCACCATTTCTTTGAGGAATGTGATATAATGTATGACTGAAGCCCAATGTCTAATTGTGCCTACAATAGAGAGTAAGCCACAAGCCCAAAGTCTAAAGCCTGATTGAACTTAGCTGAAAATGAATAACTTCTTTACTTAGCAAGCAGTATAAGGTAAGCCTAAGGCCCAAAGCCCAAACTTCTATACTTATTCAAGGCTTGCTTGAATGATGCCCTTTTGACATTAATCAACAATCTCCCTTATTGGATATCACTTAGATACCCCATTTTGACATCAATGACTTGATTAAATTGCCAACAAACTCCCCCTTTGTCATTGATGGCAAAACTAAATGCTCGACACCAATAGAATGCTTTGTACATTCATCAACATTTATCATTCTACACAACCACTATTACATTCATCAACATACATTCATCAACATTTATCATTCTACACAACCACTATTATCAATCTTAGGAACACAACTATTTACAATCACAACTCCCCCTTTGACATATCTCCTGCTTTGATAAACAAAGAGCATTTGCAACTATTCTCTTCTCCCCCAATATTTGCAGACCTAAAGCATTTAAACATTCTCTCCCCCCTTGAAATTAATGGAAAATGGACACCAATTTCTCTCCCTTTCCATGGATACCATGCAAAGAGAAAGAATATGTCTAATCTATAACCATAAATTCATTAGAAATTTGTAGAACCAATTATACCTGACTTGAATTCTTCTTCTCTTCTAGGGATGAATAAATATTTAGTGAGGCTCCCCGTGGACTCATTCCCTATCACTAAGATTTAATGATATGATGTGGGATAAATTACTCCCAACTTATTCCTTAAGTACTCAAATTGCTATTTGGGAAGAGTTTTTAAGAATATTTCTACAACTTGATCTTTGGTTGGCACATATTCCATGTTGACTTTTGGATATGCTATATTTTCTCTTAAGAAGTGATACTTGATAGATATATGCTTGGTCCTAGAATGCATCACTATATTCTTTGATACATTTATGGCACTTGAATTTTCACAAAAAATAGAGATAGGTTATGTGTACTCTACCAAGTGATGTCTTTAAGTGTCTTCTTCATCCATAACACTTGAGTACAACATGCCATTACTACCACATACTCTACTTCAGTTGTTGAAAGAGTAACTAACTTTTTCCTTTTGCTTAGCCATGAAACAAGTTTATTTCCAAGGAAAAATTCACCACCACTAGTGCTTCTTCTATCATACACAATTCCTACCCAATCAACACCTATATATTTCATCAAGGTGAAATCTTCACCTTTGGGATACCACATTCCATAGTCAACAATACTTTTCATATATCTAAAAATTATTTTCACTGCATTGACATGAGACTCTTTAGAAGCAGCTTGAAATCTTGCAACCATGTACACTTCTTCCATGATATCAAGTCTTGATGCAATTAGGTACAATAAGGTACCTATCATTGATCTATACATGGTCTGATTTGCATCTGGAAATTCATATGACTTGCTCAAATTACATCCAGTTTCCATAGGGGTACCAACTAGTTTGTTGTCTTCCATTCCAAATTTCTTGAACATCTCCTTAGAATACTTAGTTTGAGATATAAATATCCCTTTATTAGTTTGTGTTATCTATAGACCAAGAAAGAAATTTCTCTCAGCATTGACATGTAAAATTCATTTTGCATTTGAATAGCAAATCCCTTGCACAATTTGTCATTATTTCCACCAAAAATAATGTCATCTACATATACATAAAAACAATTATCATATGTTCACATTCAAATTTGAAGTACAAATTGCTATCTGCACATCCCCTTTTGAATCATTTTTTTTGTAGGTGTTGGTGCAATATTGAGTACCATGCTCTAGGTGTTTGTTTTAGACCACACAATGCTTTCTTCAGTTTGAAAAAATAGTCATCTTCTTCTAATAGATGAAAACTTATAGGTTGTTCTATGTAAACTTCTTCTTCTAAGTTTCCATTTAAGAAATTGGACTTAACATCCATTTGATAAAATTTGAATCCTTTGTAAAAAGAGAATGCTAGAAAAATTCTTATAGCCTCTAATCTAGCAACAGGTGCAAATGTTTCCTCAAAGTCTATAGCTTCCACTTATGCATATCCCTTGCACGCTAACCTTTCCTTATTCCTTACAACTGCTATATCTTCATTGAGCTTGTTTATAAAGACCCTTTTTGTAGGTCTATAACATTCTTTTTTGAGTGTGTTGGAACGAATTCCCAAGTTTTCTTCTTCTCAATTTGGTTTACGTCTTCTTCCATTGCTTTTATCCAAATTTTATCTTTGTTGGCTTCAACATAGCCCTTGGGTTCTATTCATATAATAGTGCAAAGTCTACTTGCTCTTTATTATTTGCAACTCTCCTCCTTGTCTAAACACCTTTATATTTGTTGCCAATAATCTACACTTTAGGATGATCCTTTTGGGAATATCTTGCAGGTGCCTTTTCATTTTCTTCTTCAGACTCTTCATAAACATTTTTTTATTCAAAATCTTATTCAACTTCATAGTGGTCTCTGTCAATTTTAACATATTTCACATCTTCATCAACCTTGAAATTTATACTCTCTAAAATTTTGTGCAACCTTTTGTTGTGGTATTTGTAGGATTTGCTTTGGGTGGAATATCCAAGAAATATTCCTTCATCACATCTTGAATCAAATATTCCCAAGTTATCTTCTTCTCTCTTGATATAGAACTTGCTACCAAATACTTTGAAATACTTAACTGAAGAAAGTTTCCCATATCACAACTCATAAGGTGTATTCTCACTGTTTACCCTTAACTAAACTCTTCAAAATATAAATAGTTGTATGTACTTCCTTTCTCCAATATACATGTACTAACTTGGCCTCATTTAGCATTATTCTGGAAATCTCTTTGACTATCTTGTTCTTCCTTTCATCCACTCCATTTTATTGTGAAGTTCTTGCCAAAAAATATTATCTTTTGATTCCATACTTCCTCTATCTGATCTTAAGCATTTGATCCTTCTATGAATCTCTTTCTCAACCATAGCTCTAAATATTTTGAATCTTTCAAATGCTTGTGACTTATCCTTCAAAAAAGGTCACCCACGTCATTCTTGAGTAATCATCAATAAGTAATATGAAGTAACTTTTACCTTGTACTCCATTTGTTCTTGTGGGTCCACAAAGATCAATATGAACCAACTACAAAGGCTTTTTAGTTTCACACTCTTTTATTTGAAATTTAACCCTTGTTTGATTACCTATCTGACATTCTTTGCAAGTGTTGTTTGTTGGTTTTATTATCTTAGGAATGTGTATTACCATCCCTCTTGAACTAACTTTAACCAGATTATCAAAATTTACACAGACCGTTCTCCTATACCACAACCATCTCTCATCAACTTGTCCTATCATGCAACTTTGACCATTCACCTCACTCAAATTATAGAGGTTGCTTTCAATGATTTTTTCCTTCAACAACTAACCTTCCCGATTTCCTGATCTTACATCTTTCTACATTAAATGAAACTTTATATCCATTATCATACATTTGACTAACACTTAGAAAATTATACTTCAATCCTCCAACATAAAGGACCTCACGGGTAGGTAATTTTCTATCTCTACTTAGTGTTCCTTTACCACATCTTTATAGCAGTGTTATCTCCCAAACTCACAAATCCTTCTTTACATTTTTTGAGTTTGATGAATTTACTCTTATCACCAGTCATGTCCTTTGAGAAACTAGTTTCAATTACCCATAAGGGTATGTGAAGGATCATCATGGAAAAAATAGGCCCTTAAGTGGCGAAAAAATTAAAAAAAAATCAGAGTTAGGCAACTTGACGTAAAAATTTGAATAAGTTATCTATATTATTTCAAAAATATGTAATAATAGAATCTATAGAAAATTGAATTTAGTTTCTAAACTACTAGGTTTAATTAGAAATATATATATATATTTGGTGAAAATTTGAAATTTCAATGCAATAGTACTTAAATCTCAGGGAAAAAATAAGAAGTAGGTGTCTGTCTGACCACCCTAACCACAATAAAATGATAATATTTTTTTATAATATTTTAGATATAAGTAGAGGACTCATGTACTAATGTGATGCATATTTTTTTGTAATTTTTTTCCAAGTAAATAATTAATTATGAATTTTTTATTACAACTTTTAAAAAATATAAAAGCTCGTATGTCGACCACCTTAACTTGGTCAAAACTTCATGAAACTATATACATATATATAATCCTATAGTATGCAAGCATAGAATGTGATGCATGTTTCAGATTCAAAAATGTGATATCATTTGAAGCTATAGATGTTTTTCAATCAATCTATCAATCATGACTTTAATTAAGTAATTCAAATAGAAAATGAATAATAATAAATTTTAAATTCAAAGTAAAGCATAATTTATATTGGTGGAAAACTGAGAATCTCCTTTAAAACCCTTTTGTTTCATCAATTTTGGGTAAAAAATGTCGTGACCACATACCCTACACATACCCATCATATCGCCACTTTTTGTCCCATCATGATCCTGCACATACCCATAAATTTTGCTTCTTGGCATGGAGTGCAGTTTGAGCAATCATAGATTGTGTAGATATCTCCTCTTTCTCTTTATAAACTTTCCTGGGTTTCATTTCTACCTTATCCTTCTCCTTTTCAGGGACCTGTGATCCTTTGTTCACACTAGGAGGCATGCTTTTCCTTTTTTTCTGTACTTTTGGTCTTACAAAATTTGTTCTACATTACTTAGATATGTGACCAACATTATTACAATTGTAGTATATTACATTCATGTCTATCAAGGGAGAAAATGGGTTTCTCCTCACAAAATATGTTCTCCTTGTAGGCACAACTCTGCATTCACTAGCCCTATGAATAAATTGATTACATGTATAGAAGTACCCATAGAAATATGAGGAATACATGGTCATAGAATTTATTTGAGCAGGATGAGGGGGTCTCCTTGGTTTTGGCTTCTTCAAATATCTCACCCTTGTCAAACCATCTACATCAACTCCCTTTATGTTCTACTTCTTCGTCAAGTCTTTAGGAACAAACTTATTAACCTTCTTATTTGTTGTAGGCTTCTTGGAATCTTCATTACAAGATTTCTCATGCTTTGTTTCAGATTTCTCTTTTTCTTTAAAGGTGTCATACAAATTAGTAGATGTACTGATAGTAGGACTTTTCCTTTCTCAAATCCAAGACCAGATTTTTCTTTTGAAGGCTTTTGTGAGTTAATCAATTCATCAAGTATTTCAAAGCCTCCCTTTAGCTTCCTGCCTCTTTCTATTTGTTCTCTAGCCTTTTCAAGGTCTTTTCTCAAATCCACTATTTTTGTTTCCAGCTTCCAGCTTCATGTATTCATTAGATTTAGACTGTAGTTCAAATTTGACTATATTTTCTATCCTCTTAGCTTCTTCAACTTGTGTCTTCAAGCTTACCGCCATTTCGTCAAATTCTTCAATATTTTTGGTTAGCTTTTCAAAATCTTTTTTTGCAAGCATCTTTAACTTTTTTTTCTCCTTTCTTAAGTTATCAATCTCATCTAAAGCATAGATGATTTAGGTTAATTTAAAACTATGCATTATACTCTCAAGAACTCTTTTTGCAAATAACTTCAAAGAGCTTTTCAACACATTGTATCTAGTAAGGCCAAAAAAATTTAATTGTTGCTTGGGTAAAAACTCAAAGCTATCCTCGACACTTGGTAAAGTTATGGATAACAACAGGGTCTACAAGATGAGGAAGTTCTACATGGATGAAATTGGGAATAAAATTTAGAATGGAAAAGAGAGTGGAAAAGTAGAATTTGATGAAACTCTTGCAAAGCTCAGGTTAATGTCTAATGCTTTTGTTCATTGTTATGATGGGAAGATTCTGAATAGTCTTCCCAAAATAAAGGATTTTACTATGAATTTGAGAGCATCTTATGTATAGAAGGTTGTCTTAGATCAAATAAATGAAGCAAACAATTGTGAAAGAGTGGTAAATTTTGAATTTGAAGCAATGGTGTCTTATGTATAGACTCCCCATTTGATTTTCTCCTATAATAAGGTATCTAGCAATTTTGAATTAAAAACAATGGTATATGAACAACTATTTAGCCTATTTTTTATGCTACAACAATTAACTATAGGTTAGAACATATCCATATCAGCATAAAATAGCAGGTGCAATTCACCTTAAACTCTACTATGGTAATTGATTTGTAAGGAAGTTTGCACTCCTCCATGAACATTCTTTGTGCACATAGCCAAACATTTAAAGTTCTTAACCAAAGCTTCAAAAATGAGTATCTCATCATTACATGGCTCCTACTTTTTCTCTGAATATGACAATACCTGAGCTTTTAGTGTTTCTAGACGAAACTTATAGTAGACAAGTGTAGTCTCCATCTAAAGGAACCATCTTCAGAGCTCTTCCCTGAAATGAGGGTTGAAAACATTAGAAGAAAGGCAATACCATAATTCTAAAGTAACAATTTATATCAAGTCAAATGTCAAAAATTATAATTAAAAATACAAATCCTTACCATTAGACCAAGTAGATTTATGATTTTATCTTTAGAATGGGGAACTTTCTCCGTTGGATATTCAAGACCTCAAATTGGACCAAGCAGATTTATGATTTTATCTTTAGAATGTAGGAAATTTCTATGTCAGATATGGGTATGTGTAGGATCATCATGGAAAAAATAGGCCCTTAAGTGGCGAAAAATTTAGAAAATCAGAGTTAGGAAACTTGATGTAAAAATTTGAATAAGTTATCTATATTATTTCAAAAATATGTAAGAATAGAATCTGTAGCAAATTGAATGTAGTTTCTAAACTGTTAGGTTTTTTTTTTTTTTAAATCTATTTGGTGAAAATTTGAAATTGTAATGCAGTAGTACTTAAATTTCATGGAAAAAATAAGAAGTAGGTATCTGTCTGACCACCCTAACCACAAAAAAATGATAATATTTTTTAATAAGATTTTAGATATAAGTAGAGTACTCATGTCCTGATGTGATGCATATTTTTTTGTAATTTTTTTCCAAGTAAATAATTAATTATGAATTTTTAATTACAACTTTTAAAAAATATAAAAATTTGTATGTCGACCACCTTAACTTGGTCAAAACTTCATAAAATTCATTTTTTTGTTTTTTAATCCTATAGTATGCAAAGCATAGAATGTGACGCATGTTTCAGATTCAAAAAATGTGATACCGTTTGAAAGCTATAGATGTTTTTCAATCAACCTGTCAATTAGGACTTTAGTCGTAATTCAAATAGAAAATGAATAATAATTATTTATTAAATTCAAAGAAAAGCATAATTTATATTGGTGGAAAGCTGAGAATCTCCTTTAAAAACCCTTTTCGTTTCATGAATTTTGGGTTAAAAAAAAGTCGTCAGCCACATACCCTACAAATACCCATCATATCACCACTTTTTGGCCCATCATTATCTTGTACATACCCATATTTAGAGTGATCAACTAGGATTCCAAAGTAATTGACTAACTCCTAAGATGTAATTAGGTGTAAACTAATGTTTTAGTTCACCGATGTTTGTATTCCTACACTCAGGTTCTGCTTCCCAGTGAAAACACTCAAAAAAATTTCACATCGGCTCAAGGTACTCTCCAACCTAGTTATGTCACTGATAACAATCCAAGTTTACTAGAAAATCCATGCCC
This sequence comes from Sequoia sempervirens, assembly GCA_007258455.2. Lineage (NCBI taxonomy): Eukaryota > Viridiplantae > Streptophyta > Pinopsida > Cupressales > Cupressaceae > Sequoia > Sequoia sempervirens. Next base: position 243,852,035 of record VDFB02058242.1, on the reverse strand, counting down.
GAACGTTGCATCACAATCTATTCTTCTTGCACATAAAGAATGCCATATACTAACCCCTTCTAAATAAAATATTTAATCATCATAAAACCATATTTAATAAATCATTTCAGTTTTAGAAAGAATCCGATGCCATTTACTATAAAAAAGAAAGTTTTATAAATCACAAAAAAATCCATGAAGCCTCCTAAATGTATCTTAAAGCAACTTTATAGGATGAGTTTCAACATAAGAAGCTTTCTACTACAACTCTCAATGAATGTATTATAAGAAAAAAAAATTCTTCACACTCGAAGTAATGCAGTCAAACATTTATTCCAAAAGTATGTTAGTAGGTGTTAACTAAAAACAAAATGATTTTTTCCTTGGTTTTTTTTATCAATATGCCATGTGGAAATAGAATAATCACTAAGAAACTATAACAATAAAAAATAAAGTAAAGGTTCAAGATTTAAGGAAATTCCAATGTATTTGTGTAATGAAGTCACTTATATGAGCATGACTTGCATACAAATCCTTGCCATTGAATTTCCATCCATCCAAAGAGAAAATAAGCAATGTAACGATTTGAGCTATATAAGTCCAAAGGGTTATGTTTTAACTATAATGGAATCACCATAAGATCACAACCGAGGAACAAATTCTTGTGACTGTAATTATGTGATCCATAACACTATTGGTCATATGGCATAGATGTGCTATAACAAATACAGGATGCATTCATGTGTGACCCAAGTTTAATATGGCTATGTTGTGATAGAAATGGAGGTACTCATATGAGCACAGTTCATGTAAAAATCATTGTCATCAAAATTAGGTGTCAACCATCATTGGGTGCATTCAGGTTTACTCAATTTTAATAGGTTACGATGTAATGTTAGCATGATCCAAGAGCGATTACCTCTTGCTACAATAAAGAGCCTATAACTCTAGTTGATATGTAGAGTAGTTGTGTTATATCAATTATATAATGCATTCAAGCACTGTAACCCATGTTTAATGGGCTATTTTAGAGAGTGATCAAGATTTTCTAAACCTTATGAATGTTACATAAAAGTGTACAACTTAAACTATAGACCAAGTTTGTTACATACTTGAATGCAATCTTGGGTTACCACAAACTATAATAATGTGATCTACTAATAACCATTATGGGAAGTATTAGAGCAAGACCCATGCTATATAGGATACATTTCCCTTATTAGGTTTACATACCTTAATGATCAAACACAAGTTTCCCACACACTCTAGGATACAATCTAAGATCATACCGCACCCTATCAAGACAGGGAATTTTCTGACCCAAGATTTAAGGTTGTTTTTTAATACCAACAAAAGAATTGGTAAGAGCATGACTATGGCACAAACCCTAGGCCTCCAAAGAAACATAAACCATTGCTCTAGTGAATTAGTGAGGTTGCAATACCAAAAAAAATTGAGACATTGTCCATTTGTCAAAATAATTTTAACTCAATAGCGAAAAAAATACCCAAAACCAGTTTTTTTAAATACCCATATAAAGAAAACATCCAACATCCTTTTATTAAATACCAAGATATTCAATAACAAAGGGTTCACCGAACATCATTTTTTTTTAATGCCTGAGAACAATGATAACAAAATCAAAATTTGGAAAACTGTTTGTAATACCAGAAAAGGTTGAGACCTCATTTGTTTCTCAGAAAAAGAACATTATCTCAATAGCGAAAAATATCCAGTACCATTTTTTTTAAATACCCATTTCAAGTGAAAACCCAACATCAAAATACCCAAACAACCAATAAAAAAAATATTGAGCATCAGTTTTTAAAAATACCCAGATACCCAATAACAAAACAACCAACAGCAATAAATTCAAATAGCCAAACAGTACTTCACAAAAATACCCAACATTAAATTTTTCAAATACCCAATAAGCATAACATATACATCCAAAAAAAATTTAAAATAAGAATGGTTTGCTTACCTCTAAGACAATCCACAAAAAAAAGCTCAAAATCCTCAAGATATACTTCCAGGTGGGGAGCTGTCTGATAGAAGGATAGATTTGGCCACATTCTAGACTTGTACTTTGAAGCACTGCTGGCAGGATATTACCCTTCAACCTCTATTTGTTTTCCTAGACTATTTCTTCTAACTAAGCAGTAGTTAAAAACTGTGGCAAAATGGTGGTCTTAATTATATCATTTGATTTTTGCTACGCATATATATATATTGTGGCATAGAAAATTGGAAACTCTTGAGAAAAGAGAAAATTTCATGTTTAATTGGACATACTTTTGAGTACCCCTACACTATTCATCCTTCAAAACAACATTTATAGGCCCCTAAGACCCATTATTTTTTATATAGAGGCTTGTTTCACTTGAGAAATCACTTAAATCCTGAAAAACAACACTTAATTCATTCATATCCTGAAAACCCACCTTCAAAAACCACTAGTGGGACCCATTCGCCAAGGGTTGTGAATGAGTCCCTTTGACGGAAATTTCAATTTTGAGTGGGAATTCAATTAATCCAACTTAATTTTTTGGTGGATGTCGACCTCTTAGGTCTAAATAATGGGAAAATTAGGTTTTGATGCTTATAAATACTCATTTTTCACATCTCTTAGCTATTTTTGCAAAGAAAATTCTAAAGTCAAGTCTTCAACAATAAGTTTCATTAGCAAAGTGGAAGTTTTAGGCCAGCAAACTAGGGTTTTTGCAGGTCTTGAAGCTCACTCTTAATTCAAGGTTCAACATTGCAAAGAGTTGATGATGGATTCCTATGGTGAATCATGGAGAAATCTAGTTTGAAGAGATGCAACTAGCTATCAAATCACACCTAAATACTTGTTTTCAAAGTGATTCCATCTTCCATTTTCTCTCTATCTTTAGATTAAGGTTTTGGATTTCATTTACATCTCATTTGCATGTCATTTATCTCTATTTTGATGTGTTGTAGGATTTCTAGGGTTGAAGTCTCGCATCATTCAAATCACATTTGCACATCTTATTCTATCACAATAGAATAGGGTTTTATCATACTTCAGACTTTCCTAGTCTTTAACACACTTAAGGCTAGGGTTTTATGCAAATTTTTTTCCATTTAAGGTTTGATTACCAAACTAGGGGTTTGACTAATGAAAACCCCCCATTAGACAACTAGTTTTAAACTATTTTGCAATAATTTTCCTAGATCCCATTTCGAGTTTCTGTCAAAAAGTGTTGTACAGGTGACAAGGTGTAGAACAGAGATCTGAATTTGTAGAAAATTGAAAGTGGATTGATTCACCATGGATGGTGAATGAGCCCCTCATGAGGTGAATTTCAAAGTTAGATGCAGATCCTGATACCTAGTGAGCAGAAACCAGTTTCTGGGTAGAAAACCCTGTCCTAGGACTAATTCGCCCAGGGTGGCGAATGAGTCCCAGTCAAAATAAAAGTCAAATTTACTAGATTTATGGAGTGTTTTCTAGTCCTCTTCAACTTTAAAGGTTCACACATTTTTAGATATAGCTTTCTATTTAGTTTCATTTCCATTTTTTTCATCTTTTTAAGCTTTTTACAAACCTCACTATGTTTTCAAACATTGCACATTACATTAGTTTTGCATTAATAATCAGTGAATTACATCATTTATTTGCATTTACATCATTTCATTTAGTCTTAATTACATCATACAATCCTCTATTTGAGTGAACCACTTCAATTTTGGGGTTCTATCTCTCTCCTTTTAGGTGAAAGATCCTAAGAGTGTAAGAGAAGTCCATAGAACACCCCTAAAATTGTTGGTTCATTTTGGTGAACTGCATATTGAACATTATATCTTTCTAATTCACATTTTCATTTGCATCCTAGGACTCCATTGCATTGTCTTTTGCATTATTTTTGCATCCTAGGTGGTGCAGGAGCACCCATAAGTTACCATAGGTTGTTTAGAAGGTCTTTCTAGGACAGTCTTTTCTAGGACAACTAAGCAATCAAATTTAGTTCATTTGAATGGGAACCTTAATGGAATTTTTGGTTGGGTTTTGATCAGATGAAGGTCATGTTGACCATAGAATAGGTGTTATAAGGTTCTAGCTCAAAATGAGGTTTTGGATTTTTAGGAATTCTTGCAAAATATTTGAAAATGTTGCTCAATTGGAGCTACAAGCGGCCAAGAAGAGCCCAAGGGAGAGATATAACTGAAATGGTGACCTATTTATGGGATGCCTCGGCATTGGAGTGAGGTTGGAAGCATTTTGAATTTGTTTGAAGTTTTTGAATTCAAGAAAAGCAATTGTGATTGTGTGATAATTTTCTGGTTTTTGCATTGAAGTGTTGTTTTAATGGATTGATCATGACACTGTAACTTGTGTAGGTTGTAGTTTAGTTGTTCTTCAAGCATTATGTGGCATTAGTTAGTTTCTTTATTCAATTTCAAGCATTTTTTGTAAATAGTTTTGATTTCATACTGTTGTTGGTCTGAACCAAGTAGTTTGTAAGTATGGGGTATTAGTTCACTTTCCCACCGTACAAATTGTACGACCCTTTGGGAACAGTGACTAGACTCCATGGATGTACATATAGTAGGGTTTAGGGCTTTTTAAATCACAGGAGTTGCCATGGAAGTCTTACCCTAGGTGAGCCAGGGAGTGTCCGGCTAGGGAAGACCTTAGTGCAGAGCACTTAATTTGCAGGGGTGTCAAATTCTTGACAAATTATCTTTTGGAGAAGGCAGGTATGAGTCTTGCCAAGACATGGCAAGCAGGAAGAAACTCCATCAATCCATCTAGTGAGGGAAGGACTTGACAGTTTGCAGTAAGCCAGGAAAGGGCTTAAAAACCCTAGTATTGCTCATTTTCAGTTAGGGCTTTGTACGGCCAGTTGTGACCCAAGACCCCAAAAATCCTTGAGAGGTGGGCATATGTACCAGGAATCCTAGGAAAATTTTGTGGTGTCCTTCGGAAAGACTTGGGAAAAACCCTGATTTCTCGGAGAAGGAGACCTAATAGGGCTAGTAGCCTTCTAGGCCTAATAGAAGGGTTTGGTAAAAGTGACCAACAAATGGAGTTAGGTGGACCCCTAATACACTTAGTGGGATGAATTGACGACTTAGGAGCACCTCCACACCCCTATAAAACTAAATTCAATAATTTGGAGGATTAGTAGCCTTTAGGGTGGATTAAGGGCTAAGGCAATTGTTTCAAGATTGCACCAAGTCTTGACTTGGTAGGAGGATCTATGATGATAGTTGGGTTGGCAAGAAGAAATTAGGGGACCCTAAGAAGGAATAGGTCCTAGAGATTTCAAGTGGTGGAGTGAGCCACCCTAGAGGTCTTCCAAGCAAGACCCAGAGCATGAATCAGTGATTGATTCATCAAACCTCCCTATCACTAGGGCTTCTTAAAGTTGCATTAGTAAAAGTATCATTTCAAGTTCATTATTGCATCTTATTTGATTACATCATTCCAAAATTCTTCATTTTCAGTCTTTATCTACAATAGACAGACCTGAACACATCCAAAAAAGTCAAAAAAATTAGAAAAAATTTAAAAATACCCCTCCTAGGACTCATTTGCCACCTTGGGCGAATCAGTCCCACTGCAAGTTTTGAGTTAGTGTTTCCAGAATTTAGTTTATTGCTTTACACTTTTCTATTTCCTGTAGTTCCCTTTTTTGTTTTAGCTCAGTTACTTTCTGTTATATTTCAATCATAAGCATCCCTTACTTTCATGGAATTTATGGATAGTATTATATTTTTGCAAGTTTCCTTTTCAATGTTAGTTCCTAATTCTTTTAGATCAGATTTGTCAATACATAAAAACACAAAAACAGAAACATCAAACCAACCTTTCAAACAAATGATTCAATTTAGAAATACCATCTCATCCAAGCCTCTTAGTAGTGATGATGTAGACAAGTTAGATGAAGTTATTCATGACTTTATCTCACTCACTTCATCCTCTAAACCTTGCCATAAGATTCCTCAAACAATTGACGATAACCTATCCCACAAACCTTTTAGTAGTGATGACCTTGGCTTGTTAGATGAATCCCTTCAGGACTTCATCTCGCCTAAGCCATCCACTAAGGTTTGTTGTTCCCAACCTACAACAATGAATGTTAATGTCTCTCAAGTTTTCCATGACCAACATACATACTTAATGATAACTTACCCCTCAAACCTTTCAGTCGTGATGACCTTGAATTGTTAGATGAGTCCCTCCAAGGCTTCATCTCACTTAAGTCATCCATTAGGGTTTGTTGTGAAAATCTAAAACTAAGGAAGTTAGTGTAATTCAACCTCAACTCATTCTTTACCCACCCTCGCATAAACTTCATCCTTCTAATAAACCTGAATTCGCTCTTTACCCACCTAAAATTGATGTGTTGCAACAATCCAATAATATTATTGTTGCTCATACATACAATACCCAAAACAATCCACAACCACCGCAACCAACCCAACCCTCTTTATCTTTACCTAATCCACCTAGTGCTCCTCGCTTTCCCTCACACACAAAGGAGTATGATCTTGTTGAACAATTAAAGAATACCCATGCAAAGATTTCCCTTTGGAATTTACTTCAAAATTCACCAAATTACCACATTATTCTTCAAACAGCCTTACAACAAATTGTGGTTCCTCCTGGTACAAATCTGAATGATGTGGTAGCTTTAATACATGGAATGAATAAGGTTAATCTTGACATTACTTTCCATCAAAGTGAGCTCCCTCCTTTAGAGTTACGAAAACAAAATGAATCCTTTATGATAATTTCTCAATTCAATTGAATAGGTATCAAAAGGAACCTCATTGATAATGGTTATGCCCTTAATGTGTGTAGTGTGAATCTCCTTGATAGATTGCATGTTGACAAGTCACAAATAAAACCTGATTTTGTATCCATTCGAGGATTTGACAATACCACAAAGCAACTGCTCGGTGTAATCACTTTGCTTATTATGGTTGGTGTGGCTACTATGAAAACTCCTATTCATGTCATGCCTTATGATATTTCGTATAATCTTCTTCTAGGAAGACCATAGATTCATGAGATGAATGCAGTTCCTTTGACCATTCATCGTATAATGAAATATTTCTATAACAACAGCATTTATCAAGTTGAAATAAACCCCGAACCTGAAAGTTTCTTGCACCTTGAAAAAGGAACTACAAGTCCTCTCAAAACATTAATTCCAAGATCTCATATAGAACCTCTCGAAATTGAACAACCAAATGAAGAATCAGAGTCTAAATTATTTGGTGATGATTGGGGTTCCTTAGAATTCACACCTTCATTTATGGGAAAATACATAATCACACAAAAGAAAGATGACAAACAAGAACAATCAACCATCATGTCAACTCAAAATTTTGAACAATCTCCTCTACTTTGGAAGAAAATACAACATACACAACAAATTTTGATGAGATAGATTATCAACCTCTGCCTAATCTGAAAGAAATGGAAAGACTTTATGGAAAGGGTTATGAACTTCTCAAACAATTGGGATATACAGGAAAAGGATGTGGCAAGCATGAACAAGGAATTTGTGTCCCTATAGAACTTAATACACAAGAGACAAAAACTGGATTGGGCTATTCTTTTTCTAAGATGACAAAAGCTACTCAATGACCATCTTTGAACATCAACACCATTACATGTCAACCAAAACACAAACTCACATTCAAACATCCAAAATTGCTTGATATGAACTTATCACCATCATGGAAATATGTTGATAGTGATGAAACTTTGAAACAAATGTTAGGAGTTTATGATAACACATCCTCTACTACTCCCATGAAATGGGTTACTTGCATTGTGATAATTACCAAGCAAAAAGATAGTGATATCACTGAAGAACCATATGATTCTGAAGTTCCTAAATCTAATACACCCCCTTTAGGAGATACAATTGATGTGCTGATGGACATTGATGATAAAGAAAAAGTTATTAAGATTGGAAAATTCCTTGATGATGAAGAACAAGAGGACACTACAACTTTGCTTCATGATTTTCCTGAAATTTTTTCTTGGAAATATTCTGATATGCCAGGAATTGACCCGAAAATTGTAACACATAACATTGATCTCGCTGAAAATGCTAAACCCGTTCGCCAAAAAATATGAAAAAATGCACCCTAACGTAGCCTTGCATGTTAAAGCAAAGCTTGAGAAACTCCTTGATGCAGGCTTCATTCAACCTATTGATTATTCTCCTTGGACCTCAAACATTGTCGCAGTTGCTAAACCCGATAATTGTATTAGGGTATGTATGAATTTTCGTGACTTGAATAAAGCTTCTTTAAAAGATGACTTTTTTCTTCCTAATAAATGACATGATCGTGGATTCAACTACTGTACATGCTTTGTTGTCATTCATGGATGGATTTTCTGGTTATAATCAAATCCTTATTAATCCTCAAGATCAATACAAAACCACATTTACAACTATTTGGGGAACGTTTTGTTGGGTCGTGATGCCCTTCAGCTTAAAGAATGTTAGAGCAACTTATCAATGAGAAATGACCTTGATCTTTCATGATTACATACATAAAATTTTGGAAGATTATGTTGATGACATCCTTGCTAAATCCTTAACAAGACAAGACAACGTAAATTTTCTTCAAAAAATATTTGAACGAATATGTAAATATAATATGCGATTAAATCCGAAAAAGTGTCTTTGGCATAGATAGTAGTAAACTTTTGGGGTTTGTCATATCTCACAGAGGAATTAAGGGGGACACAAAGAAAATTGATGCCATTATTAACATGCCACCTCCCACTTGAACATTTCTCAATTATGCATGTTACAAGGCCGAATTCAAGCTATTTTTCATTTCGTTGCATCTCTAGCCGATCACACATCTCCTCAAAAAGGATGTACCTTTTGATTGGTATGAGGATTGCAAATAGTATTTTGAGAGTTTAAAGAAATACCTTGCAACTCCACCTATTTTACAACCCATCGTGCCAAACAAACTATTTATCTTGTACATAGCTATGTCAACCCATGCTCTTGCAACCTTGTTGGCTCAACAAGATGATCATGGAAAAGAGAATCTTGTTTAAATTACATTAGTCAAACTTTAATTGATTATGAAACTTGATATTCAACAATTCAAAAACAATGTTTAGCCCTTGTATTTTCTACTAGTAAATTATGACATTATTTACTAAATGCTAAAATACAAGTCATAACAAAATTTGATCCCCTTAGGCATCTTTTTAATAAAACCAACTTATCTAGATGCTTAGCTAAGTGGGTGATGTTGTTAATAGAGTTTGACCTTAATTTTGTTTCCCAAAAAGCAATCAAAGGACAAGCCTTAACCGATCACTTAGCTGACACACCTTCTCCTCTCGCTTAACCTAATCATGACTCCTTTCCTGATGATAGTGTCTTGACTAATGATGTTAAAATGTGGGAATTATATTTCGATGTATCTAAGTGTAGAACAGGTTTCGGTGTTGGAACGGTATTAATCCTACCTGATGGAAATCCTATCCCCTTTTCCTATCAATTAAATTTCCTCTTTACAGATAACACAGCTAAATATGAGGCATTAATCATAGGATTGTGAGCTGCTTTAACCATAAATGTTAAACATATCAAGATCTTTGGTGATTCACAATTAGTAGTCAAACAAATCACTGGGACATATCAAACTAAACATGACAAGTTATCAAAATACAAGGATCTTACAATGAAACTGTTAGAGAAGTTTGAATCATTCACCATTGATAACATCCCACAAAAAGACAACCGACATGTGGATGCAATGGCGAGTGCAACCTCTCTTATCTCCCCACATGATCCTTCAATAGACTTCACCTTTGTTATTCACCCCATCATAAAACCTTTGATTGACACTAGATTTGAAGACATTTTAAATATGACTCAAGAGGACTCATGAGAATGGTATGGCACAATATACAACTATTTAAAAGATGGTACTGTTGCCCGATTTTCACCTACAGGCTCAATCAGGCAGGGCAATCTGTGTTTCAGGTGTTCATGAAGGCCAAATGGGGACATTGTTGTACATGATTAAATCATACCCCTGATGCATTCCTCAAGGAGCTCAGTTGGAAAGCCTGCCTCAATCAAGTTCGGCATGAAAATACTCTAAGGGGAGATTCGTCAAGACCTTCCAAATGTCTCGCCAACTAGAAGGGGTTCTATTCATTTTTGAAATGTCTCGGTTGGCCAGACATTTTTAAATCACCGTGGGTTTTTAGAAGTCTCCCCAACATGCTGAAGTCTTACCAACATGGAGTGGTGGTCCCAGATAGAAGTCTCTCCAAATGGAGGCATCATCGCCATGAGGTTTAGCCGACAGAGGGTGGTCTTGCCAAAAGGAAGGAATCTGCGCTCGGGGAAATAGAATCGTTTCAGGGAGATGTCTCGGCGACTAATGAAAGTATTAGCGAAAGGAGATTTCAACGGGGAGAAAAGGTGGGCCTCGTTGTAATGTCTCACCGAAACATGGGAGTCTCATCGAAAGAAATAATCGATAAGACTCCTGGCCATAGGTTTCGCATTCACTATAAAGTCTTGCCGAAGGATGAATGTCTCACCGACCCAACAATGTCACACTAACGTTTGTTCACAAGAGGATATCGGTATGAATTTTGCATTCGCTATGAAGTCTTTCCGACGGTTGTGAGGTCTTTTCGATAGCTTCTATGAGGTGTATTCACATCGGGGAGATACAATTAGTGTCTTGCCGACATGCGATCCTGATGGAGGACCTCTAACCACCTGGAGAAGCTTGTGTGGCATCTATTCGACCAATCCGAGGAAGCTAAAGGTGAACCATTGACAATTTGACTGATTGACCACCCCCACAAAGAAGATCAACGAAACATAAACAATATGAATTTGCTCTATGAATAAAGCAATGGATCAGTTCGATATATAGGTGGTGGCATCTGTAAGAATATAGAAGACCGAAGACTGTTTCCAGCAAAGGTCAAATTGCGGAAGGATCTGGAGCAAGAAGAAAGCTGGCAGAAAGGAGAAAGCCTCAAGTCTGTGACACTTGGGATCGTTGCTAGTAGAAGATTCGATCTACATTTATGGTAACACTCAGAAGCATTCAAGGAAGCTCGACAAGGAGATTCGAAGATGGACACAAGGACCAAAAGTTAATGCTGCAAAAGATCTTAAGGCTTCCCCTGAGGGAAATCTGTCACCAAGATGGACACGAGGATGCAATCGGATGCAAAATTAATTTCATTTAAAGATCTAAGGGCAGATCTTTATGAACGGATATTTTTTGTAAGCCTAGAGGGGCCAATATCTTTTTGTATATATGGCATTTTTTCCTTCTTGTAAAAGGGGGTTATCCTAATGCTTTTCAAAAGTCTGTGACTTCTATAGTCCTTTCTCAGATTAGCAAACTTGTGTAACTCATTTTGGAGCATGATATATAAAATTTACCTTGGTTACCATTGATGGTTCAATTTTCCTTCTCGTTCTTGCAAAATATTGTGCATTTTCAGGTGATTGATCAAGCTACTTCGTGAAATATTTCTTTTCCTTATAGCTTTGTCTCATGTTAGCATGCCTTTCTTTGCAAAAGTAGTATTATGTAGGTTACAAACTGTGTTTACTTAATTGCACATGAGCTTTTAATTTGTGAAAATCTACTTTTCCTTCTTGAAAGTGTGTGCATGTCAAACCTGTTTGTGAAACACTTATGCATAATCTATAGAAACTTATTGTGTAGTACCATATCCATCATCAGTATTCAAGTGTAACTCGAGTATCTCATTGTTCTTGTCATTTTGGTGCATCACCATAGGATTTAATTTTCATTTTTATGCATTCTCCTTCTCCCTATTTCTTACAAGATCAGTAGTTAGGTGACACCATAGGAAGTCGGTCTTCTCCAGAGGTTGACCTTTGTTTATAAGTGACCCACAGCTTTAGAGGTCTTCCCATGTTACACTAGATTATTGAGTTTATATTCTGTAGGGTGCAAATCCAGGAGATAACAGGTGCCATTCTCGAGCCCACAACAAAAAATACTTAAAATCGTTTACGCAAACTAGCAACCAAATACATGATCCTCGCCGATGTATTGTATAGAAGATCTTTCAATGGTCTCTTACTAAGGTTTCTTAAGGATTCTAAAATTCCTATAGCCCTTGAGCAGGCTCATGCAGGTGCCTATGGAGGTAATTTTGGAGGATGATTGTTAGTGCAAAAACTTATCTGTATGGTATATTATTGGAGACATATGGAGAAATACTACTTTTCTTACGTTAAACGATGTCACAAATGTCAAGAACATAGAAATTTGATCCATGCTCCTACTTCTGAGCTCTGTGCCCAAATTCCCATTTGGCCATTTTCAGTATGAGGATTGGTCTTATTAGAAAAATTTCACCTCCCTCTTATGTTGGACATACATTTATAATAACTGCAACAGACTATTTCATAAAATGGATGGAAGTTATTCCTCTTCGGTCTACAAACGCTGAAGTAATTTTTCATTTCATATTGGAACACATAATTGCTCGCTTTGGCATTCCTTCCGTAATCGTTTTAGACAATGGAACCCCATTTAAGAATAACGAAGTAAAGAAATTTCTTGAAATTTTCAATATCCAACATTGATTTTCTACACCATATTATCCACAATCCAATGGACAAGCTGAAAGCACTAATAAGATTCTAGAACAAATCCTAAAGAAAACTATTTAAAACAAACATTATAAGGATTGGCATACACAATTACATTATGTACTTTGGGCTTATTGAATGATTGTTCGATTATCTACGAGAATTACACCTTATAACCTTGTTTATGGCATTGATGCAATCATGCCCTTGGAGTTAGAAATTCCTATGCTACAAATTTCTCCAAGACCTTATTAATGATGCCACTTATAAAGACCAACGATTGCAGAAGCGAAATGCTTTCGATGAAAGCGGGGGTAAGCACAAAGGTGTGTCACACTTTCGGCCAAATAAATAGTTCCGAGTGAAATATTTTCGGCCGGAAAAGGTTTCGCCCGACTAGGTTTCGACCGAAACCATGTGGCATATTACATGGCACATAGGTTTCGGTCGAATAAGTTTCGCACGAATCCAAAAAATAAAATTTTCCTCTTCCCGCTTTAAAACGCCTTCGAAATTGGATTTTTTAATGTGCGGGGTTTCTATAGAAAGGGTTTCGGTAGAAACAGTTTCTATAGAAAGGGTTTCGGCTGAAACCCTTTCTATAGAAACTGTTTCTACCGAAACTGTCTATGTGGCATCCTAGTTGGCAGCCAACTCAGCTTTTTTCAGAATTTTCTGAAACTTTCAACTTTAGCTAAGTATTTCTTTAGTTAGAATGATTTTTTTGCAAAAAACAAAAAATACCCTTTTGTAGAGCTCGGAGTGGAGAATCCAAATATATAATTTTTTTAATATTTTTATTAGTTTTAATATATTTTATTTTTAAAATAATGCAAGTAGGTTTTCAGAATGAAAAAAGAAGTTGATTACAAATTAAAAACAAGATAGTAAAATTTATTAAAAAAATTTAAATCTTATATGGGGCACAAGAGGAGAGAGTCTTCTTCAAAAGGGTATAATTATTTTTTTGAAAATGATTTAAAATTTTGAAAATAGTTGACGGCCCGTGAAAACTGTCAAATTTTGACATGTTTGACTTTAAAACGTTATTACAAGAAAAATATACATCAAAATTTGATTTTTCTTTTTCCATGCACAAGATATTGAAGTTACCTATTTGGAGAAAAAAAAATTAGGGAGAAATGAAGTTTTTTTCAATTTGTTTCTTGACGGCCGTGAAGTCACTCTTTTCTGAAATTTTCAGCATTCCAAAATTTGTCCTTAAATTGATAAAAACATAATGAAAATAATTTTTTTTAAAATTTTAAAAATTACAACAATAAACTTCATCAAAAGTTCTACATTTCATTAGTTTACACCATTTTGAAATTCAAAACATAAAGACCACTTTTATGTGGTCGAAGTTCAGAATTTTTTGTTGTTGGCCGATTCCTTTATAAAGTGTGACAGGTTTGTGCTTTTACCCGCATTAACGCTCTTGAGCACCTCCAAGCTTACATTAAACAATTACAATGAAAACAAAATACTCATGTCATTCCTCGAACGTTTCATAAGGGTGATTTCATTCTTTATGAGAATCAACATAATACTAATGTTGACCATGAAGACAAAGATAAATTCAGCCCTAATTGGTTGAGACATTATATAATTGATACCAGTTATGGGTCTAGCGCTTATGTCTTAACATAACTCGATGGAATGACCCTTAAGGAACCTATTAATGTCGTGCATTTGCATCAGTATTATCTCTAATCTATTTGAATAGTATGATTAATAAAGTAGTGTTGTCTAATGTTATTTGGTTACATTCTAAATAACTTTCACATTGCTTTGTTCTTGATAATTGATCATGTGTTTTTCTTGAGCACTAAGGTAATTATTTAAGTTAATTTTATATTTACTTTAGGTTTCATGCTATTCACCCTCGTGTTATGTTAATTTTGATCCTTATATGAGTTATAGGTGTATCTAATTTAACATATTCTCTTTAATTCAACAATGTTGTATCTAAAGTAAAGCTGCAATATGTTTTACATTAGATCACATCAATCATGTTAAATCATGTACACATTAATTAAATAATTTTACAATAAGTTATTTAATTAATCACATTTCCATTTAACATTCAAACAAATTAAGACAAATTATCACAACATCAAATGTGCATGTATATATATATCAAAAAGTTTTATGTACATCTCAATATCATATACAAAATCACCAAGGTCTATGCAAGCTAGACCCCTCGAGCTCTAGTGCCCATGATCCGGTCCCTGGACGTCGTGAGATGGTCGTGTGTGATCATCATCGCAATCCTCCAACTCTAAGTGCATACTCTAGACCCTGTACTCGACCAAGATCTACAAGTCGATCCTCTACCATTTGATCCCTCTTTGCTCATACATGTGCTAGCTCTGCATGCAGTCTCTCAACCTCTGCTAAGGTCTACGATGATTGTCCTGCACTCGTAGCTCGACAGAGTCATCTCCTCACACTCTCGTACACTTTCCACAACCTCACAAAAGTTCTGAGTGACTCCAGCTCCTCCTCCACGATCGGTGGGGGCACATAGTCAGGATCCAACTCCTCCTCATCGATGGATGCATGCACTATCTCCATGGCAGACTGACAATAGAACTCCCGCCAGTCTCTCATTGCTCCTACAAGATAGAAGAGGTACACAATTAGTAAACATCATCATGATATATATATATATATAAAGTATCAAACACTCAAAGTATATGTATAAAATCAAATATCATCACCTATGTCTCCAATCAGCTGAGGAATATCAACCTCATCCTCTCTAGGGGGCATGGAGGATGTGCTAGCCTCTCTCCGACTATGGGCGTTGATGTCTGTTGTAGCTACTACATGTGATCTGGTCCTATGAGTGTGAGAAGCCTCTCCATGCTCGTGTTGATCCTCGGTCACTACCTCATCACCCTCACTTAGGGGTGGCTTCTCCTCATAATAATCATCCTCCTCATAATCTTCCTCATCCTCATCCTCATCTCCTCCATCCTAGTCCTCATAGTTAGGATCAAACTCTGAATCATACTCATCATCGATAACATTAGTAAATATATCTACTGGCCTGTATCGTACATCCTTAGCCCTGTCCTCTAGCTCATCTCCCTCATCTAGTGTTGGTCCTACATCACCTATAGGGACATCCATGGGAAATACAAGAGTTGGTTGTGTCACTGAACACCACTCCTTGTGCTCATCTATATTGCCAACATCATCAATGTCGGTGACTGGTGGCTGATCATGATCTGAAGCATCAACATCACTCTCATGAACATGATCTATAGTGAGCCGAATAGTATCACCCAACCTCCAAACGCTCTACACTAATCACCTAATGAAGGGGCATGCCTTAGTGATGTCTACACCTACCCAAACTGTCGCATGACTCACCCATAATAGAAAGGTCATAAAACATAGTCATGTCATCCAGCTAAAAACCCATCCATCTGCATCCTCCTCCACTATCCTATGGGATCTGGCCACTGTAGTGTGAGTAGATAAGGTCTCCATAAGATCTCATCCTCCTCCAACCACTCAAATATCACCCTCAAAAAATGTAGATCTTCATACTGCCACAAGCATCGTAGAGGATAGTCGAAGGATCATGGATATCCTACATCTATAGCACATGGGAACCCAGCAGGCCTAGTGCATGTAATATGCTTGAGGCACCACACCTGCAGAATCATCCAGTGCACCATACTATCGATCTCTCGAAACACAAATTAGTCAAGATCATAATAAATATGTGCTAGGATTCAACGACCCCAAGCATAAACTGTCCTATACTCATGCATCCCTCGAATCAAGTGTACCAATCCTCCATCCAAGTGTGCCACTCATCCATCAAGATTGAGAACAAGAGCCACTGTATGCATGATAATCCATCTCACAATGGGGGCTCACGAATATAGAAGCATGGGAAGCTCGATTCACACTCTCACACGCTCATTACATATGAACAGGTCCACCCAAGCAGTACTACATGTCCACCTTCTTCTCGTGGAATGACCGATCCCCTCATAAATATACTCGCTCTCCCCGAATAGGAACTCGGAGAATATGGTGTACATCCTCTAGGGTGATGGTCATCTCCTCGGTCAGAAGATGAAATGTACAAGTATCAGCATCCCAATGCTCGCATAAGGCCGTCAGCATGGCATCATGGTATCTCATAGGTGGAATCAAATATGCCCAATAGATGCCAACTGCCTGCAGATGCTATGTCTCTGCTACTAATAGTGTTGGGGCTAAATCTCTAAGAAAGCTAATCTATCTCCCTTCTAGCCGTTGTCGCGAATGGGCTGGAACCTATCAAATTTATAAAAATATGCTTTAAAAATTTATCTAATATCTTCAATTTTAACATTATTCATCATGCAAGTGTGCTAAAGTTTATCTAGTGTGTTTTCCTAAAGGCCCTAGACACTTAAGAACCCTTTTGGGACACTTTGTAAAGAAACGGGACACTTTGCAAACAAATGGGACACTTTGCAAAAAAAGGGGACACTTTGCGAACTTTTTTCCCACGATCCTAAATTAACCTATCCATGCATTAAAAATCATTAAATCATTACAAAATCACTAAGAGAAAGTTGCAGAATCGACTCACCTCATGGTATAGCTCACCACATGCAACCTGCACTCACAAAGCTCATCCAGTCGCGAAGGCGTATAATCCCGTCTACTCGGCATCTTTTCGCCTCACTTGTCACTCTTAAGCTACACGAAGGTAAAATCTAAAAGTAAGTGACAATTTACTTTCTTCTACCTCGTTTAACCTATTTTCATCACTTTTACTCTTATGCATTAAATTAGGGTTATTTTATCTTAAGAGTTAATAATGCATCTTTTCTTTGAAACAACATAACGGGAGCTAGGGTACATCGTTTGATGTGTTGGAATCGTGATTCCACACCCGGCATCATCAATCGTCTCTCATTACGTGGCATGGTACTTGGAAATGCCCTACGATATGATGTTCTTTATTCGATGTGGCTAGATTTCTACCTTGATTACACCTCCATAAAGCAAGCTGAATCAAGGGGGCATACATATACCCTCAAATTGGATTCCTAAAAGTTAGATAAAAGGATTTTTGGAAAAAAAATGAATTTGTGTTGCAAGATGTGGTTCCCAATGTTGTGGTTTTGCAGATAACTACATTGGGGGCTTCATTCTCTCGTCTTTTGAACGAGTATCCTTTTATGCAATAAAGTGCATTGTTTAGAGTCCTTTAGCTTACATATGCACATAGAGTCATATGGGCACTAAAGTGGGGGCTAAATGTGGCATAGAAAATTAGACACTCCTTAGAAAAGAGATAATTTGATGCTTAATTGGACCTACTTTTGAGTACCCCTGCACTATTCATCCTTCAAAACAACATTTATAGGCCCCTAAGACCTATTATTTTTTATCTAGAGGCTTGTTTCACTTGAAAAATAACATAAATCCTGGAAAACAACACTTAATTCATTCATATCTCGAAAACTCACCTTCAAAATCCACTAGTGGGACCCATTCACCACCTTGGGCGAACGAGTCCCTTTTGAGGGAAATTTCAATTTTGAGCGGGAATTCAATTAATTCAACTTAATTTTTTGATGGATGTCAGCGTCTTAGGTCTAAATAATGGGAAAATTAGGTGTTGATGTTTATAAATACTCATTTTAAGTCATTTTTCACATGTCTTAAGTAGTCATTTTTACAAAGAAAATTCTAAAGTCAAGTCTTCCACAATAAGTTTCATTAGCAAAGTTGAAGTTTTAGGGCAGCAAACTAGGGTTTTTGTAGGTCTTGAAGCTCACTCTTCATTCAAGGTTCAACATTGCAAAGAGTTGATGATGGATTCCTATGGTGAATCATGGAGAAATCTAGGTTGAGGAGATGCAACTAGCCATCAAATCACACCTAAAGACTTGTTTTCAAAGTGATTTCATCTTCCATTTTCTCTCTATCTTTAGATTAAGGTTTGCATTTCATTTACATCTCATTTACATGTCATTTAAATCCATTTTGATATGTTGTAGGATTTCTAGGGTTGAAGTCCTGCATCATTCAAATCACATTTGCACATCTTATTCTATCACAATAGAATAGAGTTTTATCATACTTCAGACTTTCCTAGTCTTTAACACACTTAAGGCTACGGTTTTATGCAGATTTTTGTCCATTTAAGGTTTGATTACCCAAATAGGGGTTTGACTAAGGAAAACCCCCCATTAGACAACAAGTTTTAAACTATTTTACAAGAATTTTTTGAGATCTTGATTTGGGTTTCCGTCAAAAAGTGTTGTACAGGTGACAAGGTGCAGAACAACGATCTAAATTTGGAGAAAATCAAAAGTAGACTGACTCGCCATGGATGGTGAATGATTCCATCATGAGGAGACTTTTAGAGTTAGATGCAAATCCTGATACCCACTAAGCAAAAACCAATTTCTGGGTAGAAAACCCTATCCTGGGACTAATTCGCCCAGGGCGGCGAATGAGTCCCAGTCAACATAAAATT
The DNA here is from genome assembly GCA_007258455.2 of Sequoia sempervirens. NCBI lineage: Eukaryota > Viridiplantae > Streptophyta > Pinopsida > Cupressales > Cupressaceae > Sequoia > Sequoia sempervirens. The sequence goes on along the minus strand of VDFB02058242.1, from coordinate 243,832,916 downwards.
CAAATTTACTAGATTTTCAGAGTGTTTTCCAGTCATCTTCAGCTTTATAGGTGCACACATTTTGAGATATAACTTTCTATTTAGTTTCATTTACATTTTTGTTCATCTTTTTAATCTTTTTGCAAACTTCACCCTGTTTTCAAACATTGCACATTACATTAGTTTTGCATTAATAATCAATCAATTACATTATTTAGTTGCATTTACATCATTGCATTTAATCCTAATTGCATTATACAATCCTCTATTTGAGTGAATCACTTCAATTTTGGGGTTCTATCTCTCTCTTTTTAGGTGAAAGACTCTAAGAATGTAAGAGAAGTCCATAGAACACCCCTAAAATTGTTATATATATATATATTTGTATGTTCATTTATTTTCCAAATTCTACTAGTGGTAGTCATTTTTTCATTCTTTCCTCCTACGTCAAGAGCCTCATTCAATATCACCATCTATCTTTTGGGTTCCAATAATAATCCTTTCTTGATTATTTTGGCTACATATTTGAATCACATTTTTAATTTAAACCCATATTTCCCTTACAACACACTCTTTGTTGTTTTTCTTGTACATACTTAACCATTAAAATATTGGAAATGTTTGATTTTTGGGGAGAAATCATATGCTCTAACTTGTATAAATGTAAGGGTTTTAACGTATCCACCCTCTTTGATTCTTCAAATGTTATCTTTTTTAAATAAATCATGTATATACATAAAATTGGTCATGTCTAATTAATCCTGACACTTAATTAAATATTTATTATTTAATTAATCTCTCTAATAGTCCTCTACATATGATTAAATTTAATAAATTTAATTATATTGTTCATTCACTTTATTCTTCTACCATAATTAAATAAATCAACTTTATTTAATTATTCCACATTCATATGTCTACTTGATTAATTAAATAAATACCCTTTATTTATTTTAATTAATTATCACCTTTTGAATTTAATTAAAAGTCTTTTTATTTAATTAAATTTAAATATTTCCTTTCTCCTATTCAAAATCTTTCTTCTAATTAATTAAATTATTTTATTTTATTAATTTCATTTACATGTCATTTCCTAAAAAATTAATTAAATATCTTTATTTAATTAATATCCTTCATATCTTTTCAAATAATTAAATATTTTATTTAATTATGAAATATTTTATTATTCTTCAAATCTTAATTAAATATTTTATTTAATTAAGAAAAATCTTCCATGTCACCAATAAATAAATAATTGAATTTATAATTCATTATTTATCTTAAATCTTTTCTCAATCTCACAAAAAGATGATTTTTACAATTCATTTTTATCATCTCATCTTATCTCTTCTACGAAAAAGGAAACAAATCTTGCTTTCTGGTTTTCTTCTATTTTTCTCTTCAGTCTTATCCATCTTCGACCGTTCGATCTACCAGGAATTTTCACAGCCGTTGATCACATCAGCCAAGCAGAATCTTTCGAAAACTCTATAAATACTCCTACGAATCCAAATATTGGTTACACACACATAGACACCAACATACACGCACACATTGGCGATTAGTTGCATTCTAGCATTCTAGCATCTTAGCATTGTCATTATCATCTTTAGCTTTCATAATTTTGTAATCTTTCATTCTAACAATCATGTCTAGTTTAAGTATGCATTCATCTGCAAATCTCGTTCTATAAGAAGACTGTTTGTTGAGCCTAGCACACAATCTGAGAGCAAGCTAGAATCGACAAAACACTGGAGATAGAGGACGATAGGACGACATCAAGGACATAAGACTGAGTTTGCATTACTTTTATTTTGTTTTTTGTTTTTGATATAATGTTCTATCGGTGTGTTTGATTTATTGTTTTTATATATTGATACACTTAAAAATCGGTCACACAAATCCTTTAGTGGTTGGGGTTATCATCGTCACTAGTTTGCAATGGTGCACTAGGGTTTCATCACTATTTCTTTCATCTTTGTTGTTCTCCACAAAACACTTTTTTTGTTTTTCTTGTTAAAAAGCTGGTCTTAATCTCTTTAAATCTTGTTATAACTTTTTATTCATCTTGTATTTTTATTTTTTTATCATTCATGAACTTCTTTTTTACATTCTTTTTTATTATACATAGACATTGACTGTTTGATTATTGTAAGGTGTGATGTTTAAATAAAATGTTTGTTTACATTCTACTTAAACATCATACCTTTCAATAGTCAAACCGAAAATAATAATCTTACACATAATGTTTAAGAAAAATAATAAAACAAGCATCACATCTTCTAATAATCAAAGATATATATACTTCCAATATATATAACAAACATTCTATTTAAATATCACATCTTTCAATATCAAAGAATATCAAATATTATATTTAAAACATTCTATTTAAACATCACATCTTACAATAATCAAAAGAATATCGAACATTTTATATATCTATATATCAAATATTCTATTTAAATATCACATTTTTCAATATCAAAGAATATCAAACATTATACATAAAACATTCTACTTAAACATCACATCTTTCAATAATCAAACAATCAATAATAATCTTACACATCATATTTAAGAAAAAGAATAAATAATTATCTTACTCTTATCAACCCAAAATTTATCTTTCAAACATTAAACCACACATTTCTTTAAAAAAACGAGAGAAAAGTGATAGAAAGGGACAGACTAAGTACCTACTTAGTGGAAATCACAAGGAGTGTAGAATAGTGCAGGAAAGCACGCAAAGAGTAGTGTTACAAGATGTAGATGAAGATGGTAAAGAAATCATGTTCAAATTTGGTTAGGGCTATGCAAAAATAGGAGACTGGTCTCTCAAGGGATTTAATGCCCTGCTCAAATTTACCATTGTTTTGCGTTATTAGCAACTCCAGATCTCCGTTTGGTTGTGTACTTGAATGCCAAATGCTCTGATGGACTCTTCCACTCCATGTAAGAGATTCAATCCTTGATTTCAATAAAATATAAAGCTTTAATACGAATGTGTTGTGTGGCATACGGATTTATGCACTTGAATAAACTATTTTCAGGACATTTATGATATTCTAATGTCATTGACAAAGATCAAATAGTGAGGTAAGCGTATATTTCCAAATTTTCACAGCCTAATATATTTTTGAATTTAATGTTGCGGTTAAATTGAGAATTATACCAAATTGCCATATATTTCCTTTTTAATTGATATAATGTTATGGTCTCTTCTTCCTTAACGTGGTTTTGATTCAGTCAAAGTTAGCAGAGCATTTGAATTTGTTTTCAAAGAATATGGTAAATGAAATCATGTGAAGGCTTGTCTAAAGATGCTTTGTTCATTCAACCCTATTTGAATAAGTTTAACTTTTTGGTATATTCACCGGTGATATATAAATACCTCAGCGTGTTCACATGTGAAAACGTTTAAATAATACACAAAATTCGGTGGTATAGTAAGTCTGCGTACATGGCTAAGAAAAATCAGTTTCCAAATTTGTAAGTCTACGTACAACACGGTTGAGCAAATTCAGTTCAAGTCTACGTACAACTTGGTTGGGTGAATTCAGTTTCCCAGTTTGTTCACCTCACCAAAGTATACGAAATTCCATATTTTGTCATGAATAATAGTCTCTTTATTCATGTTTATATAAAAGAAACAACTGCACTAATACGTAGATCGCTATGTCTAAAATAAGACTAAACATCTAAAAAACAAAGCATGCAGTTTACAGGCATTATCCCCTATGTTGGAAGACAGGAAGTTTGGTGGTGAAAGCCAAGTTTGATAACTGAAACAAAACAAAAGCAAACTAGAGTAAATCTGATTGTCTAAATCTAATATTATGGTGATGCACATGAAGAGTTGTAGTGAGCTACATGTAGAAAGATTCTTGCATCAATTGCTAATATACTCCCCCTTGATGTTATAGGGCTCATGATCTGATTTCTAAGTGTCAAAAACTGATCCTTCACAATTGTCTTAGTGAAATATCTGCTAACAGCTCTTTAGTGTTGATGAATTTCAATTCTACTGCCTTCTTTTGTAGTAAATCTTGGATAAAATGATGTGTTAAACCAAATTTATTTGTCCTTTTGTGATGGACTAGATTCTAGGTCAATTTGATGGCACTAATGTTATCGCAAAAAACTACTGTAGGTTGAACTTGTATCTCTCCAATTTCTTTAAGAAGTTTTCTAAGCCATAATGCTTGTGTACCCATTGAGGTGACTACAACATACTCTACTTCCATAGAAGAAAGGGAAACAATACTCTTCTTCTTCGAGCTCCAAGTAATGAAACCAAAGCCAAAAGAAAAAAATTTACCAGATGTAGACTTTTGGTCATCCAAACTACTCCCCCAATCAGAATCACTAAAACCAACAAGATTGAACCTCTTAGAAGTATAGTAATGAATACCAAAATTTAGAGTGCCTCCCACATACATCAAAATTATCTTAGTTGCCTTCATATGTTGACAGAAACAAGTGTAACTAAATAAAAAATATCTGGTCTTGTGTGAGTTAGAAACATCAAAATTGCAACAATACTCCTATAAGTTGTCTCTTCAACTATTTCAGCACCATCATCTCTACACAACACAACTCCATGAGCAATTGGAGTGGAGATTGGTTTATAATCAACCATATTAAGTTTCTTCAACATATCTTTGGAATACATTGTTTGAAAAATGAAAATTTCATTCACTTTGGTAAAAATCTATTCGTAGAAAATATTTCATGAGACCTAAATCTTTCATTCAAATTCATTCATCATAGCAAATTTGAATTCATCTTTCATCTTAGAGCTGCTACCCATATATAACAAATCATCAACATACAAACTTACAATAAGAATATCATTACCTTCTTGTTTGTAGTAAAGGGTAGGTTCACTCTTACTTCTTTGAAAGTCATTCTTCTGAAAATATACATTAATCCTACCATACCATGATCATGGTGCTTTCTTGAGGCCATATAAAACCTTCTCCAACTTGTAGACTTGATGTTCTTTTCCTTGCACTTCAAAACCTTGTGGTCGTTCCACATACACTTCCTCTTTTAAGTACCCATTCAAGAAGGAACTTTTTGTTCGATAGGACAACTAAGAGAGGGGGGTTGAATCAGTTGTCACAAATTATATCTTTAAATTCAATTATTGGAACTAACACATAAACTGATTAAGTGATTAACCATCAAATGCAAATGTACAAACATAATAACACTAGATTTATGTGGAAAACTCAATGAGGGAAAAATCACAATGGATTAAATCACACTTTAGAGAATATCAAAATCAATTACAAAAAGGATCACTGCCTGAGATAAGGCTCACTACCTGAAATAAGGACTCACTATTTGAAATCATTGTCCACAGGGCTACAACCCTGAGCTCAGTACCACAAAAATACAAAGAAGACTTGTTACAGAGAGACAACGATCCCAATGCAACAAAGATTCCACCGCAATCATTAATCAACTTGCATGAATGATAAAGTTTTCCTTCTTCTCACTGCATCTAGAAACTTGGCGTTAAGCTTCGCACTAAACAACCACACACCTAACTCACACACTCTAAGAATAGCATCAAATTTGTGTCTGCTCTTTCACTTATCTTCCTTCTTTTCTTATGTATAATTTTCATCGCTAGCACATTTTGTATTTACACTATCTCCAACCTTGAAAAGATACAAAGTCGGCCATCCAACTTCAAATTCAAATTTTTTTGGTGCCAAACATCTTAGGGTAGAATTAGAATGAGGGCAACCCAAACACACAGTTCATCAACTTCGAAAATAGTGCTTTACACATGGTCGGCCAAACCAGTGTAAAACACATAGATCAATTAAGCTCGATGCTTCCAAATGTTGAAACCATCTTCAATAGAACTAGGGAAACACAATTCTAGAACTAAAAGCCATAAAACTTTAACAAAGAGAAATCTGGACTAGCAACAATTCTCCCAGACCTCAATAGAGAAACATAGTTCACAAGCACCATATTAACAACATCCTCAACAGCTAAATACCTACAACCTTCTTTTAATACAATTTTCTCAATATCCTCAACATATACAATCAACAACATCTAGTAGATAACCAGCTGACTGGTTGACATCAATGACAACACTTCATTCCTCTTTCCATTCTTGCAACAATCTCCCCCTTTGTCATTGATGGCAACGCAAGATGTGAAAAGCCAACAACCTTTGTAAATATTTTAATGAGATGAAATGGTTTTCATTTTTCACATGCTTCCTTTCTCCCTTTTTCACATGCTTTCTCTCTCCCCCTTTGACATCAATGGAAAAGGAAAAATATATGTCCATTGAAACTTCCTTTGACATGAAAACAAAATACTCATAATAACAACACTTAAAAAAAATCTGCCCACTCCCCTTGAGGGGTAGCCACCAAAAATATCAGTCCAAAAAGATAGAACCATGAATCCATTGGACTGATGCATCTCCAAATGAATATTAGTTTGTAAAAGGAGGGGCAATAGCCCCTAGCTTATCCTAGAGATACTCAAAAGTATCTTTAGGAAGATCCTTTTTAAATATATCCGCAATCTGATCCTTTATTGAAACATACTCAAGCTTAACTTCATTCTCCATGACCTTCTCTCTTAAGAAATGATACCTAATACATATATGCCTCATTCTCGAGTGTATCATAAGATTCTTCATAATGTTAATTGCACTTATGTTATCGCAGAGGATAGAAATAGGATCATCATGTAGCACTATGATATCTTTCAATGTCTATTTCATCTACAAAGCTTGTGTATAGCAAGATGTAGCAGTAATATACTTAGCTTCAGCAATAGACAAAGAGAGCGAATCTTGCTTCTTACTTAACTATGCCACCAATCTACATCCAAGAAAGAATGCACCACCACTTGTACTCTTTCTATCATTTATACTTCCAGCCCAATCTGCATTTGTATAAGCACTGAGTGTAAAATAAGTATCATTAGGATACCATAATCCATAATTTGGAGTGCCTTTCAAATATTTAAATATTCTTTTAACTGCACTAACATGTGCTTCCTTTGGATTTTCTTGAAATATAGCTACAAAACAAACCACATGCATAATATCTAGTCTAGTAGTAGTCAAATACAGTAGTCCACCAATCATAGATCTATACTTGCTTTGATCAGTCTTAAGTGAATCATCATTTTTACCCAACTTGCAACTAGACATCATAGGAGTACTTACCGGTTTGGAACCATCCATCCCAAATTTTCTCAACATCTCTCTCACATACTTAGATTGTGAAATGAAAATTATTTTCTTTGTTTGATTAATCTATAGCCCAAGAAAGAAATTCATCTCGCCAAACATAGACATTTCAAATTCTTTCTTCATCTCTTCCACAAACATCTTGCACATCTTTTCATTTCCTTCAAAGACAATGTCATCAACATATACAACTACAATCAAGATTTTATCATTTTTCAGTCTTAAAATACTAATTACTATCTACTATAACTTTGTTAAATCCTTTCCAATTCAAATGCTTATATAGTCTTGCATACTAGGCTCTAGGAACTTACTTCAATCCATACAAAGCTTTCTTCAACCATATCTAGTTGATCTGTTAACTAAAATCCTTTTAGTTGTTCCATGTAAACCTCTTCATCTAGTTCACCATTCAAAAATGTTGACTTGGCATCCATCTAATAGACTTTGAAATATTTATAAGCAACTAATGCCAAGAACATCCTTATAGCTTCCATTCTTGCTATTGGGGCCAAAGTTTCCTGAAAATCTATACCTTCGACTTGTGAGTAGCCTTTACACACAAGCCTTGTTTTTTTTCTAACAACTTTCCTGTCCTCATTCAGCTTGTTTTTGAATACCTATTTTGCTCCAATGATATTTTTGTCTGGTAGTCTTGGGACCAATTCCCAATTTTGATTCTTTTCAATCTACAAAAGTTCTTCTTTCATTGCTTTCTTCCAATGTTCATCCTTACAGGCTTCACTTATTGACTTCAATTCAATTTCCAAAAATAAGCACAAATTTACTTCATTTTCAACCATAGCCTTGAATTCCTTGAATCTATCTAATGCTTCTGATTTTGCTCTCAAAAATGTAACCCATGTATATCTAGAATAATCATCAATTAAAAGCATAAAGTACCTTTCACCAAGTAGACTTCACACTCTCATGGGACCACAAAGATTTGCATGAACCAAATCCAGTAATCCAGTAGTAAATTGTTCTCTTGATTTGTGATGATTTATTGCCTGCTTCCTAAAGTGGAAATTTTTGCAAATAATATTTATAGGCTTTGTAATTCTCGGTAGATCTCTGATGGCTTGAATAGTACTAATACTTTCCAAGTTATCAAAATCCATGTGACACATTCTCCAGTTCCATAACCAATTGTTATTTATCTGAGTCATAAAACATTGTCCATCAACACCTTTAAGTTGATAAATATTCCCTTCAAATTTCTTTCCTGTAGCAATCAATGTTTTGGATCCTTTATGAATCTCACACTTCTCATCCTTATACACAAGATCATATCCCTTTCTGCTCATTTGACCAACGCTCAACAGATTATGCATTAAAACCTTAACATAGTAGACATCGTCAATATGATGCTTTCCATCAAAACTTACTGAACCTATCCCACATATTTTAGCACCAGTATCATCTCCAAACATAACCAGACCTCCATCATATTTTTCAAGTTTCAAAAACTTACTCTTGTCACCAATCATGTGATGTGAGCAACCACTCTCAACTATCCAAAAATTATTTTCCAATTTATCATGTAGGGCAGAGATAATTGTACCTTTATTTTTATCCTTCTTCTCCTTCTTCTTCTCTGGAGGACTTTCCTTTGACTGTTTTTCTGAATTAGTATAAGTAGGTTCATATTTAATTTCCAAGAACAAGAATTCATTGTCATCTAGATCTTCATATTCTAAATCTTCATTTGAAATACTAGCATTCTCATTAATATAGTAAGCTTTGTTAATCTTCTTTCCTTTCTTTTCTTTCTCATATCTTTGTTTATTCTTTTTAGCTCTTTTTGAACACTTTGCAACATAGTGACCAATTTCTCCACAACTAAAACACTTAAAGGTAAATTTACCTTCATACTTACTGAATCCTTTTCTCATTCTTCTTACAAAGTTAGCCTCAATTTCAACAAATTTCTCTTCATCTGAATCTTCATGTTTTGTAGCTTTAAAAGTAGTCATTGTTTTTCCTCCACTTCTTAGATTCAGCTTCCTCATCTCATAAGATGTCAAAAATCCTAGCAACAAATACTTATTACAAGTCTTATAATCTATAGTCTTCTCAATAAAACTCACCTTTTCACTGTAAGCATCAGAAAGAGTTCTGAGAATCTTCTTTACAATTATGGTTTCATCTATAGTAGTGCCAAGAGATCGCATTCTAGCCACTATCTCATCCAATCTTTGTACATTGGTTTTAACATTCTCATCTTCAGACATATGTATAAGATCAAACTATGTTTTCCAAATTCTATAATTTTTTCTCTTTTACCCTTTCATCACCATCATGTGCTCTTTCTAAAGCATCCTGGACTTCCTTAGATGTCTTCAAGTTCTGAACCCTAATCAACTCAGAATGTACCAAACTATTCTTCAAGATGAACTTTTCCTTTTTATTCACTTCATGTGCTCTAATTTCTTCAAGTGTACTTGGAAGATTAGCAAGAGGAGTGTATGGATTCTTATAAGTTTTCTCCACATCATATCCATAATACTCTAGATATTCTTCCATCAACACTTTCTAGATACCATAATTAGTTCCATTAAACCTCGAATAATCAAAGACCATTTTACTAGCCATCCCAGACCTTCCTCAAATGGTTAAGCTCTTCACCAAGGAACCAAGCTATGATACCAAGTGTTGGATAGGACAACTAACAGGGGGTGAATCAGTTGTCATAGATTATAACCTTAAATTCAATTACCAAAACTAACACAAACTGATTAAGTGATTAACCATCAAATGCAAATGCACAAACACAATAACACCAAATTTACATGAAAAACCCAATGAGGGAAAAACCATGGTGAGAATTAACTCCCACTATAGAGAATATCAAAACCGATTACAAAAATACTCACTGCCTAAGATAAGGCTCACTGCTTGAAATAAGGGCTCACTATCCAAACTCACTATCCACAGGGCTACAACTCGGAGGGCTCACTACCACAAAGATACAAAGAAGGCAAAGAAGAATTGTTATAGAGAGACAACAATCCCAATGCAACAAAGATTCTACCAAAATCACTAATCAAATTGCATGAATGATAGAGTTCACCTTCTACTCATTGCATTTGGAAACTCGATGTTAAGCTTCACACTGAACAACCACACACCTAACTCACACACTTTAAGAATAGCATAAAATTTGTGTCTGCTCTTTCACTTATCTTCCTTCTTTTCTTATGTACAATTTTCATCGCTAGCACATTTTGTATTTATACTAGATCTCCAACATTGAAAAGATACAAAGTCGACCATCCAACATCAAATTCAAATTAGGTCGGATCCAAACATCCTAGGGTGGAATTAGAATGAGGGTGAGCCAAACACATGCTTCATCAAATTTGAAAATAGTGTTTGACACATGGTCGGCCAAACCAGTGTAAAACACATAGATCAATTAAGCTTGATGCTTCCAAATGTTGAAACCGTCTTCAATAGAACCAAGGAAAGAAAATTCTAGAACCACAAGCCATAATACTTCAACAAAGAGAAATCTGTACCAACAACAATTCTCCTGAACCTCAATCAAAACACAGAGAAACATAGTTCACAAGCACTAGAAAAACATCCTCGACAGCTAAATACCTGCAACCTTCTTTTAATACAATTTTTTCAATATCATCAACATATAGAATCAACAACAACTAGTAGATAACCAGCTGACCAGTTGACATCAATGATAACACTTCATTCCTCTTTCCATTCTTGCAACACTTTTCACATCCATGTGATGAATGCTCAATTTCTTTTGAGTTGCTAGTGAAATCACCATTCTAGTAGTCTCTTGTCTCGCTACAGGTGTAAATGCCTCTTCATAATCAATCCCATACCTTTGTGTGAAGCCTTTGGCAACCAACCTTTCCTTGTGTCTTTCAACACTCCCATCACTATTGTACTTAGTCTTGTAGACGCATTTATTGCCAATATTTTTCTTGTCATACAAAATCTCTATAAGCTCCCAACTATCATTCATGTGAACCAAATCTATCTCTTCTTGCATTTCTTGTACCCAAACCTCATTAGTACTTGCATATTCAAAACATGATGGTTCAAAATCAGCCTTGGAAAATAAAGAAAATTTACTTTCTCACCTTTTGGGTTTTCTTCATGTGCTTCATTTACACTCAGATAAATGTCACTTAAGATTCTTACCTTGTAGAACTTGGACTTGAAGTTGGACTTGCACTTGGAATTGATGAGGGGCTACTTGGTGGACTTGTAGCTCTTGGAACTAAAATGTTAGTGGGCTACTCATGATCAATTTCATCAACAATACCATCATTCAAAACAGATTTTGACACCTTACCATGTCCTTTTTGATGACCATAAACTCCCCCTTTATCAAAAATCACATCTCTAGAGATAAAAATGTTATGGGTAAGAGGATTATACAACTTGTAAGCCTTACTTTAGTCACTGTATCCAACAAAAATACATGATTCACTTTTTGGATCTAATTGTTTCCTCTTTTGCTGAGCTACATGAACATACGCTGAACACCCAAAAAAATTGAAATGTTGGACATTAGGCTTTTTCTCATACCAAGCTTTGTATGGAGTCATCATATCGAGTGCATTGGTGGGACTCTGATTAAGAATATATACTATTGTAGAAACTACATCACCCCAAAGATAATTGTTGAGCCCCTTGGTCTGTAGCATATTTATTTCCATTTCTACTATTGTACGATTTTTCCTTTCCACTACTCCATTTTTTTGAGGTGTGTAAGCAGTGGTGAGCTATCTTTTGATGCCATATATATCACAATAATTTTTAAAATATCTTTAAAAAATTCTCCTCCACGATCAATCCTTAAGAATTTGATACTACACCCTTTTTTCTTTTCTGCAAGGGCTCTAAACCTCTTGAATGTCTCAGGGGCTTCATCCTTGGTCTTCAAAAAATAAACCCAACACTTTCATGAGTAATCATCAATAAAAGTAATGAAATATGATGACTTACCCAAATTCTTTGTCTACATAGAACTACAAATGTGTAAATGAACTAACTGAAGGGGATAATGGGCCCTCCATGCACTTCCTTTTAGAAATTTCTCTCTTGCATGTTTTCCTTTACCAAATTCTTCAAAAGCTTATTTATGTTCTTCAACCTTAGGTAAACCAAAAAGTAATGATTTTGATGTTAGAATCTTCAAACAATGGAAATTTAAATGCCCATACCTAAGATGCCACAACCAACTTTTTTCCTCATATGTCATATTAGTAAGATTGTTGCTATGTTCTCCAAACTTCAATGGGAAATTTCTATCTTTAACATAGGAACAACTGCAACACCCTATTGCCTTGATGCTTATCATAAATTATGCATTGCTAATTTTCAAACACCACCTTATAATTTTTCTCACACAATTGCCCAACACTTAATAGATTATGCTTTAATTATGGAGTGTAATAAATGTTCTTAACACTTTTCATACCTTCTTTAGTAGGGACTTCCATATATCCTTTTACAGAAACTCCAATGATTTGTCATCACCAAGCTTGATCTTAGATTTGAAACTTTCATCCATTAGAGAAAAAATATTTTCATTCCCTGACACATGGTTAGAACACCCTGAATCTATATATCAAACATCTTTAGAAACATTTTCAGCTTTTACATAAGATATGAATAAATTATTTGGAGGAGCCTCATCAGCTCTTGAGAATAATGAACACTTTTATCATTATTACACAACACTGAGAAATAAAATAGAGCACACAAAAATTTATATTTTGTAGGCTAAATAATAGTCTCTTTATTCTTGCTTATATAAAAGAAAGAACTCCACTAATACATGGTAGCTGGTATCTAGCCCCTAAAATGCACCTATGCATAGATGACCCCATAGACCATAACTTTAGTTTAAATTCCTTAATGAACTTAACTCCACGTTCAACACTAGTTATGCATCAGTTCATACTCCAATTCACTGTCGTATCACTACCAACTACATTGCTCATAGAAAAATCTAAAAAACATGAGATAACTTGCAATTTAATTTGGTTTTTTGGATTTGTTTTATTAAAAAAAATTATATCTCTTTTTTTCACACTCATGTATTTTGATTTATATCTTTGAAACATAGATTTTGAGTGCCCTATTAGACACTTACCGTTCTAGGATCGTTCACCTAAAATAGATGGAATAGGGTTAAAAATGTAATTTGTTTCACTCAAGATTGATGTATGAGAGGATAATAAATGAATGTGAAGTGTGTGTAGATGTGTTTGGAAAATTTACAAATGCAAATGAATGAATGCAAACTACTATGATGCAAGATTCTGGAAAAAACAATGTGTATTCAAACAAATTGACTAGGAAAGTAAATGAACTAAAACATAAAGCAACCCAGTTGAAGATATGAACCTAGAAGTTGGAAGAGGATGGAATGAGGTTCTGAAAGCTTGTAGAAGACACTAAATATCCTCACTAGGATTGATTCACCATGCATGGTGAATTAGTCTTGGTTCTGATGAAAAGTTCTGAAAACCTGTTTCTAACTATCGGGAGATGAAATCTATGAAAATTAATTTTTAGGCCTACAAGTGGGACTCATTAACCATGGGTGGTGAATCAGACCACCTACAAGAATCTACAAAATTGGGAGTTGATTTTGTGGAGCTAGATCTGTAATTCTGCTCTCTACAAGTGTCTGCTTTTGAAACTGTCAGATTCGGGTTTGAAAGTGACTTTTTGTTGATTCTTTGATTTGAATGATGAAGAGATGACTTGAATGAATTTACAACTTGATCGCAAATGATTCCCAAGCTTCCAAGGGTCCTAAATCTACAAAAAAACAAGACAAAAGAGAGATATGTTGAATGTTAGGGCATGGGAGTTTACCTTAGTCAAACCCTGTATAGGTAATTAAACCAAAGTGATGAAATAAAGTAATGACACATGAAAAAATGAAGATGATTACCTTATCATGATGATTTTATCTTGAAATTCTACAACAATGGAGGAATATTCAACCCTTGAATGCTTTAGAAAGCTAACTTGAAGACTTCTAATGAAGAAACCCCAACTTGCTTGATTTGGATGAGAAGATAGAGGATGGATTAATGATGATAGATGTAAGAATGATTTTTTATATGAGAGATGAATGTAAAATGAGGATAAAATCACTTATTTATGGACAAATTTTCTTTAGTATTGCAACTATACCTCATCACAGGTCGATATGTAGTGAGAATAAACTTTAAATTTCACTTTTTCCCACTCAAAGGTCAAAATGGGGCCAAATAGGACTCATTCACCACACATGGTGAAGGCTTCCCACTTGGATGGGACTGATTCACCATGCATGGTGAATGGGTCCCATAGGGGCCATTCTGACACCTAAGAAGCCAAGGAATCAGGAAATAACTTTTAAATTGCAATCTTGTTGGGTATTTGATCAATTAAAGCATAGGGATTTTTAATATGGGTTAATTAAGGCCTATAAGTGATGATGTAAATGTTAAATAGGGCTTGGGACACATAAATAAATTTGAAAGTGTGATTAAATATACTTTGCAACTCTAAAATTAGGTCCACATAGCCTAGAAGGGCACAAAAACCAATGTGAATGTGTAAATCACACTACAACACTAGTTTAACATTAAGTTTACATTAAAGCTATGGAGCATCAAAGAACTCTCAAGGGAAAAAATCTATTAAATGGACAAGAGAGCATAACAGTTTTCAGGATATTGTGGATGGGTCTCAGAAAACCATCCCGGAATGCCTCAAATCCCCTGGTAATTCATGAAGATTATGTCTTGGAATATAAGGGGACTCAATAGCCCCCACAAGTAGGATGTTCTACGAAATTTTGTTAGAGACCACAAGCCTGATATTCTTCTTATTTAGGAGACGAAAATGTCAAAGGAAAAAGTTGAAAAGATGAAACTCTTCCAGTACTGTAGTGTTCATGGAAACAATTCGAATGGTGCTTCTAGAGGTATTGCTACCTTCTGGAGTAATCACATAATCAAAGGGGATCTGATTTTGGAAGGCACGAACCATATTGCTACTAGATTCACACATATCAGTGATAGTTTTAGTTGGATCCAACTGAATATCTATGCCCCCAATGGTAAAGGACTGAGAAAATCCTTTTGGAAGGAGCTGGCTGCTTTTAGGCAAAGAGGATCTTCAAAGCTTCATTGATAACCAGGGGCTGATTGATCTGGATTTACATGGAGCTTCCTATACCTGGTCAAATCGCAGAAAGGGGTTGGAGCTTATACAGGTTAGATTAGATAGATCTTTAGTTTCTGTAAGGAAAATTAGATGCGGAAACAACTCTCCTAATGTCAAAACCTCAGGGAAGAATGCAGATATACTTTTAATTTTTCAATTACAGTCCAATTAAGATACACTTTGAAATAAATAGCAGAAACAGAGAATTAGATAGACACTGATGAACACCAGATTTACGTGGGAAAAAACTTACGAGAGAAAAACCCACCACACCAAGAGAAGTCACTTTGTATTACAATAACAAATAATTACATACAGAGTTCTGACTTATCTTTCTGATGCCAGATTACAACAGCTTTCACAATGATCAATCTTGTACATGAACCTTCAAGTTACAAACTTTACAAAATAGAAATCACTCTGATACAATTTGAACTGTTCACACAATTGTTCTACGAACCAACCAAACAAAATCCAACCGAGCATAATCTTCTATTCCAGACTATATCCATGTCTACCCTGTTTGTTGAGCTTCCTCTCAGAACTGCCACAACGAACTATCTTCCAATGGTTCCCATTCGGCTTCTCCTATTGGTCCACGAGATGCCACATAGGAAAGTCTCACTCGGTCAAACGAATTCAAGCTATGTTGGAATATCGGTGAGACACTGACCGTGTCTCCCCGATGCCAACACAGTCAACATTTGATATCGCCAAGACTCCTTACAGTCGACGAGAGTCATATCGCTATTTACAAGTCACACCGATCTCAACATTGCTATCGGCAAGACTTACCGCTTGCCAAGAGGTTACACCGTGACTTGTTATGTTACACCAAAGTGCTCATCTATTGCCAAGACATACGTCCTTCACTGAGACTTTACTCTAAAATCCTTATGTTTCATCGAGCACCAAACGGTCAGCAAGACTTCTGTCCATCACTAAGAGTTCTTAGCGAACCCTTAGTGTTACCCCGATGCCTCCAAGTGTGTCCCAGTCGGCAAGACTTTCATCAGTTGTTGGGACTTCTTCCCGAGACCTTTGAGTTACCCCGAGTGTATACTATTGGCAAGAGAATCAGCCTTCGGCAAGACTTCTTACCGAGGCTTCCATGTTATCCCGAAACCACCGTTCGCCAAGACATTCGCACAACGGTAAGACTTCTTACCGATAGTATTCCTTTCGTCCAAGTCTCCCCGATATACGATAGAATGGCCTATCAGCCAGAGATCTCCACTTGGTAATACTTCTCACTAAGCCACCATAGGTTATCCTGATGACTCCAAAGTAAATGCGTTCGGCAAGACTCCTGCAAGGTCACAGCGACCTGTACAAATCATAATGTGTCAAAGTTGCTAGTCGGCCAGACATTAAGAATATCACACCGACTTGGCTCTAATAGAGGTTACAGCTTGTGATGATTTATGCATATAATTCCAACAGTTTCCAATCACTGGTTTTTTGAGTATTACTGTTCTCTTAAAGCTCTCTCTAGGATTGGTTCTGATCATTTCCCTATTAGTTTTGTTGTGGATCCTATAAAAATGAAGAAAAATATCCCTTTCAGAGTGGAAAAGATGTGGCTCCTTCATCCTGCTTTTAAAGAGGAAATTAGGAAATGGTGGAATATAAGTATTCCTGGCACTGCTATGTTTAGAATACCTAAAAAACTAAGGGAAGTAAAATGTAACTTGAAAAAATGGAAAAAAGAGTCCTTTGGGAACATCTTTAAGATCAAATATGACCTTCAAATGGAACTGGGGGAGATTCAATATAAAATCCAGAAGGAGGGATATTTGAATGACACAAAAGAAAAAGAGAATGAGCTACTTATTAAAATGCATGACATTATTGGAAAGGAGGAGGAGTTCTGGAGGCAAAGATCTAGAGCTTTATGGTTATCTGCAGGTGACAAAAATACTAGGTATTTTCATCTATCGGACTCAAAACACAGAGCTATCAACAGAATATCTCAAATTGAAGTGGATGGTACCAAGTATGAGGAGGAGGAGGATATTAGAAAGTATGTTGTCTCATACTTTAAAAACCTTCTTTCTAAGAATGATGAAATTAACCAAAATGATCAGGACCATTTAATAGAGGCTATACCGAAAGTGATCAACCAGGAAAATAACACTATGATGTTTGCTATCCCTACCAATGAGGAAGTCAAGCAAGCCATTTTCTCCTTTGATGGGAGTAAAGCTCCGGGTCCGGATGGTTTCCCTCTGTTTTTCTTCCAATGGTTCTGGGAGACTATTGGAGACAATGTGGTGAATGTTGTAAAATAATTTTTTGGATCCAAAAGTCTCCTAAAAGAATTGAATGCCACCTTCCTGGTTCTTATCCCTAAGAAGCCTGGAGCGATAAACTTTGAGGCCTTCAGACCCATAGGCCTCTGTAATTCTATATAAAAGATCATCTCTAAGGTTTTGACTTCTAGATTTTTAATTCTTTTTCCTTCTTTGATATCACCTCAACAGAATGGCTTCATTCCTGGTAGACAAATCCTTGACTCTATTGTTACTGTGCATGAGAACATCCATTCTTTGGTGGAATCTAATATTGAAGGCTTTCTGTTAAAGCTTGATATATCTAAAGCCTATGACAGAGTTGACTAGATTTTCTTATTTAAGATTTTAAAGGCCTTTGGTTTTTGTAACAAGGTTCTTCAAATGGTGGAACAGCTTGTGTCTACTGCTTCTATTTATGTTATGGTTAATGGTTCCCCAACTAATTCCTTTCAAAGTACCAGAGGTCTAAGACAGGGTGATCCTATTTCTCCTATTTTATTCACTATCATGGCTTAGAGTCTTGGAAGAAACCTGAAAAAGCTGATTGATAACAGATCCCTTCGTGGTCTCAACCCTTCCTCAAGTAACATGGTTTTTTCCCATCAAAAATTTGTTGATGATACTATGTTGTTGGGTAAAGCCTCGGTCTCGGAAGGTAAAACTTTGAATTCTTTGCTTGATAAATATGGCAGAGCATTCAGACAGCTAATTAATAATCAAAAAAGTTCTTTGTTCTTCTTCAATATTCCAGCTCACAGACAGACCAAAATTGCTAGAACCCTTGATTGTAGGGTGGATTCCTTGCCTGCCACCTATCTAGGCTTACCCTTGAGCCTTAAGCCTCTTGAATCCTTTTGGGTTTTGTTGGTTGAGAGATTTAGCAAAAAGCTAGCTGGCTAGAAAGGTGCTCTGCTAAGTCAAGCGGGCAAACTTCAACTCCTCAAAGCTTCCCTGCAGAATTTTTCGATCTATGCTCTGAGCCTCTTCAAGATTCCAGCTAAGTTCACAGATGCCATAGAAAAGATTCAAAAAGATTCCTCTGGTTGGGTGTCGAAGAAAAGAAAAGACTTCCTTTAATTGGATGGGATCTAGTGTGTAGACCAAAAAAGACCAGAGGATTAGGTCTTAGAAGAATCAGAATGGTCAACAAGATCCTTCTTGCAAAACAAATATGGAGAATTTTCTCATCTTCAGGTGAATGGAAAGATATCCTAGCTAGTAATTATTTAGAGAACAATGGCTCTCTTATTATTCTAAAGGATTCTCATCTCCTTCCTAGAGGTTCTACCTGCTGGAATAATCTGATCATTGGGAAAAATATTGTGGACTCTGGAACTGGTTGGCATGTTAGAAGTGGAAACCAAACTAGATTTTGGGAGGACAGATGGTTGTTCAAGGAGCCCCTTATAAAAATTGATTCTTTTAGTGGGTGGGCTGAGAATTTCAAAGCTTGTTTCAGATCCTATGTGAAAGACTACAGAGTGAATGGAAAATGGGTGGATCTGTGTCTTATCAGTCAGGCTCTTGCTCCTATTCAGTCATCTTTATTGGCTGTTAGACTCTGCTCTGATCAGTTGGAAGATCGTCTTGTCTAGATCGATGAACCCTCAGGAAACTATTCAGTTTCGTCTGCCTTTACCAGGATTACTTATTCCCAGGCTTCTCCTCCCTTTTGGTCAAAGGCTTGGTTCAAACATTTGGTCCCTAAAATCAACATTTTTTTTGGATCCTTCTCCAAAATAAGGTGCTTACGATTGATAACCTGTGTAAACGCGGCTTTCAAATACCTAATAGATGTTTTCTTTGTAAGAGGGAAGTGGAGCCAGTGTGTCATATGTTCCTTCATTGTCCTTTTGCTGCCTCAATATGGGAAAAAAAATTGAGCTTTTGGCATCTCTCTTGGGTTTTTCCTTCGTCTGTTGAAGACTTTTTCCTCCAATGGAAAGCTCTGAATCATAATCCTATTCTCAAGTTTCTATGGGACTTCTCTTTCCCTCATGTTGCTTGGGGTCTTTGGAAAGAATGCAACAATAGAATTTACAGAGACAAAGAAGCTCCAGTGGATATTTTTTTTGATAGAATTATTAGATTCTTGAAAGAGAATGTCAATACTATCCCCCAGAAGGTTAGTAATTCTAAGAAAGTGGCTAAAGGTAATCTGGGGGCGGTGGGCTGTGGTGGAGTCATAAGGGACTCCTTTGGAAACTTTCTTGGTGCTACGGCCACTCCTCTTGGGTCCCAAACCAATCACTTGGCTAAGGCTGCTGGTGCTTTTCACATTATAAATTTAGCCCATAGTCTTAACTTTAAAAATCTCTGGCTTGAAGGTGACTCCAAAAATATTATTGACTATCTTTGTGGCAAGTCCCCCCCCTCGTGGATAATTAAATCATGGATTAATGATGCCATCTCGACTCTTGCTAAGTTCAACAAAATTAAAATCTCACATGCCTATAGAGAAGCTAATGTTGTGGCAGATTTTTTTGCTAATGAAGGGGTTAGGAGTAATGATCATAACACTTGGCTAAACTTTAATGATCTAAGTGTTAATGTTCGCGCTTTATTGAATTATGATAAATCACATGGATAAGAGGCATGTCATCTCTTTAATGAGGACAGGATGGAGTTATCACATCACAATCATTAGATTGTATGGGACCAAGCTTATTTGCTTAGCCTGCAAGGTGGATTGGCATGCTTTATGGGTTCTTAGATTTAGTGGGACCAGTTCTAGTAAAGATATCGTGTATGTGTGCCCCACTATGTTTGCTAATATGGGTGGAGACAGGAAGAGAACTGAGACGGATAGCTATGAGATGCATACAAGAAATGTTAAGGTTTGGAATAAAGTTAAAAGTGGAGGATTACTTCCATTCCTAGAGAAGCTCCATGGTTCCAATCAAGAGGCTACAGATCTTTTTGAAAAAAATTGGGATAATGGGAATCTTTCCCTTTTTGGTAGGAATATCGAGCTCAATGAAAACCTGATAGCTGAAGTGACGAGAATGTCGACTGATGGGAAAAAGTTTTTCAGGGACAGGGTTTTTTCTGACAATGTCGTCATCAAATTTCCTAAAAAAGAGGAAGAAAAGTTGAAACTGGTAAAAATTGCTAATAGCTTCTTTGATGCCGACACCATAAAATCCCTATGGAGAAAGGTCCTACGTGTCATCATGGAGTATATAACGGTGGATGGTCATTTCACCAGGGTCTACGATTATCACTTTGCCTTGCTCAACCATTTCCGCTACAAGGTAAGGGTTTATTTCCCCTACTATCTTTTCTGCTCTTTGAGGAAAAGTTTGGATGACTACAAAAAAAACCCTAGAAGATTCCCTATTTTGCATACTGGTCTGATTAGATTAATTGTGGAGCAGCATTACCAAAAAATGCCTGACCCTGCTAATCTTGAAGCCTCCCCTGACTCTGAGGATGACAATACTGAACCCAGTTGCTCAGGGTTTTTGCCCAATTTAAGTCCGGCTAAAACTGTCCTTAGTCCGCCTACTGTCCATTCGGGCAAGAAAAACCCTAACCCTCTTACTGTTAAAGGTTGTGCTATGCCTGAGCTGGAAAGCCCCTCCCTTAAAACCAGTTTTATTGATAAGAATCACAAGGCTAAAAACCTTGTTTCATACTCTGAAGATTCCCCTGACTCTGAGGCGTCTGGTGCAAATAATACTAAGCCCTTTGCTGATCCGTCGATGGATAGAATTGCTAGATCTGGGTCCCCTGTCACTCCTGTCCCAGATAATACTTGTCTCAACACTAATAGGGATCCCTCTGTGGATGTTTTGAATTTAGCTAGAAATAATGTTGATACCCATTTCAAACTTTCGAAATGGACTTTCAATGAAATTAACGAGCTAAAGATAAAAAACTGGGCCCTACAAAGCAAGCTGGAAGAGTTGGGAGCCAAGGTTGTAGTGATTGAAAAAATAGAGGTGAAACGAAGAGATCACGGTCTCAACAATGAAACTCAGAACCAAGCTGGAAAAAATAGAAACATTGAAATTGAGATGGAAAAAATGAATAATACTATCAAAATCATTGGTGAGCAAAATAATCGTATGGCCAGACACAACGCCATAATCATCAATTCCATGACCGAGAAACTGGAGAAAGCCCATCAGGGATCTCTAGTGGTTGACCTGGAGAAAACCAATGAAAGAAACCAGGAGGAGGATGCTAGCATCTCTAAGAGAACCAGGGCCAATCTGAAGAGGAAGGCTCCCCCCACTCCACAAATGATTCGAACGTTTAAGAAGGGTTTTCATGAGATGAAGAATTTGGAGGCGGAGACAGAGTTTGTCCTGAAGACTTTGGGTTAGTCATGGCCAGTTTTTTGTTGGCTATCCTGCTAGCTTTTTTTGACCTTCCTGGTCTTTTGTGGGTTGCTGTAGTTTATTCTAGTTTTTACCTTTTGTGCAGCTAGTTGTTTTTGTTGGACTTTTATTTCATATCTTTTATGTTGTAAACTTTGTGGTTTCGGGCCCTTGTAAAACCCGTTTTACCCTTTATCAAAAACATTAAGTTTACATTAGATTGATGTAATAATATTATTAAACACCTTTTATAATGTTGAATTAGGGAGAAATAAGTTAATTAAGTCTAGAAAAGCGTGAAAGTCCTTTAGAAGAGTTTACAACACCTTTACAAGATGTCGTTAAAAGTATGCTATTTGATTTGCAAGGGTTCAAGACCTAGTGTGGACACACACATAAAATGCCTCACAACACTAGATTAAGACCTCCAAGTTAAGTCCATTTTATCATGAATTAATCCCATGTCAAGCAAAGGGTCCTTTTTTCTACAACACATTTAGCCCCCACTTTAGTGAGAGAATGAACTTACTTCAAACTCACACTAAAGTCAACATTCAAGAGAGATCGTCATGCACGGATGCAAATGAAAAAGAATGAAAAAGATTAAGGAGTTTGCGCAAGCCCCTAGGATCGAAGATCCTAAGTCGAGCCCCCAAGATGCAAAATAATGCAATGACAAGAATGAAAGACGGGGTGAAAAAGATGTACTCACTTTGGGTCAACGGAACTTCTTGGTTGTCTGCTGGGTGAGAAAGGCCAAAGGTATACTCACTTTGGGCCACAAAACTAGTTGTCTATGGGGTGAGAAAGCCCAAAAAGGTATGATACATAAGCTAGTTGGTATGCACTCAAAAATAAAAAGGTGGTTGTGGGGAAAATTCATGTCGCTAGGTGGGCTTCCCGCTCAACCATATTAAATTTATACCTCTTGATAACTTTAATAAGGCGCCATAAGGAAAATTGCTCATGAACAAAAAGGAAATATACCACAGTCATGCTAGTTGTGTTATGCAAGGTGGCAAAAAGAAATATAAAATGTAAAAGTGCTAAAAATGTAACGTAAAATGTAAAATGTAAAATGCAAAAAGATGTTCAAAGGAGTCTTGTTTAGTTCATGCAAATCCAATCACTTAGGGAACATTGTGTCTAATGTCTCCAAGAGAGGACCAATCAAAGAATAGTATATTCGCAACTTAGGGGATGCAATGCGTTGTATCATTCCACCAAGAGGAATCTAATATGCCAAGAAAGATCACACTCATGAAGGACATCACACCCAATGTCATCCACAAAGTGACAAATGCATCACGTCAATCACAAGGTTGTGCTAAGAACCAAAAATACAAATGAATTATGGTATTGTATACCCCCCACTTTAAAGGAATTGCTACACATCGCTCTGTGAGCAATTGATTTAAAGTAAAAGAGAAAGAAGAAGACATGAGAGCTCACTCGGAAAGCCCTATGCCAAGTCATATGTTTTCGATAAGCTAGGCCATGAAGAAAAGGGAGTATGTCACATGTGATTCAATCTTAAGACATGTCGTCGACATCCCAAGCTTGCTCTTATACGTTCATGAAAGGTTAACGAGTAATC
This sequence comes from Sequoia sempervirens, assembly GCA_007258455.2. NCBI lineage: Eukaryota > Viridiplantae > Streptophyta > Pinopsida > Cupressales > Cupressaceae > Sequoia > Sequoia sempervirens. The sequence continues at coordinate 243,809,270 of VDFB02058242.1, read as the reverse complement.
AAAAGAGACAACTACAAGTGACATACAAGGATAAGGCTTACTAACCATTTTCCCCCACTTAGTGTAGGACAAAGGTGAGCCTAGAATTGGTATGCTACCCCTTGTGATGGATGCAAGACATGCAATAGTAAGAATGTGATTATCCTACAACTATTACATGGCAAGGAGCAGCAACTAAGGTTATTTATGTGAATAAGGAAGAAGCTTGGAAGAGTCTTGTGTGATAGTATTGATGTGGAGTGAGAGTTCGGTGATCGTGGTCAAGGGAGAATAACCAAGGCCATGAGTTGTTTTTTGTGTTAAGCTATATAGGGTTGCGGATACCTTGCTCTCAAGAACCACAACCTTTGCCATTATACCAAAATTGTTTCATGAAGTCATACCCTTTTCCATAAAGTTGTTTCAATGTTTTGGAATTAGATGGTTGTTCGTTATTGTGTTTTTCAAGGGTTTATGTGGCATTGTTGAAAGTGTTTGAGGTGGATGCTTTTGAAAGGTTATCTGAATGTTGCATTGACAAGATAGTTGGTTGTTCTGGTTTCTCATTTTTCTTGTGTGTGAATATGTACTCGCCCATAATTGATCCAGTGTGAATTCTAAGGATCCCCAATCATCACCAAAGAATTTAGATTGTCATTCCTTATCGTTATCTTCAATTTCTATGTTGGAGGTGGGAATCAATGTTTATAGAGGACTTGTAGCTCCTTTGTCAAGATGCAAGCAAATTTTAGGCTCGAGATTTGCTTCAATTTGATAAATTTTATTATTATAGACATATTTCATTATAGGATGAAGGGTTCAAGGCACTGCCTTCATCTCATGAATCCATGGTTTGCCTAGAAGAAGGTTGTATGAAAGATCATAAGGAATGACATGAATAGGAGTTTGCAAAGTAACCGCCCCAACCATAATAGGTAAAGTGATTGCACCAAGCAGTTGCTTTGTTGTATTATCAAATCGTTGAATAGAAATGGAATCGAGTATTATTTGTGATCTATCAACTTTTAATCGATCAAGGAGACTCACACTACACACATTAAGGGTAGAACCATTATCTATGAGAGTGCATTTGATACTTGTGTGATGGAATTGAGAAATTATCATAAAGGCATCATGTTGTTTACGCAACTCCAAAGACGAGAGCTCATGTTGATGAAAATTAATGTCAAGATTAGTTTGATTCAGTTTATGAATTAAAGTTGCCACATCAGTTGAAGTTGTACCATGAGGAGCTACAATTTGTTGTAAGGCTATTTGAAGAATATTGTTGTAAGTTGGTGAGGTCTGAAGTAAATCCCAAAGAGAAATTTTTGCAGGAGTATTCTTTAATTGTTCAACAAGATCATACTCCTTTTTAGGTGGGTTATAACGAGGAGCACTAGGTGGATTAGGTAAAGGTAATGATGGTGGAATTGGTTGTGGCAGTTGTGGGTTATTTCGTGTGTTATATGTATGAGCAACAATATCATCACTAGATTGCTGCAATACATTAGTGTTAGATGGGTATAAAGTGTGGCATGGTCAATTAGAGGGATGAAGTAGATGTGAGGGTGGGTAAAGGACAAGTTTAGGTTGATTTGGAGTTTGTTGTTTATGTGAAGGTGGGTAAAGTGTGTAGCGAGGTTTATTGGACAGTGGATAAAGGGTGTAGTGAGGTTGAATATTGTTAACATCCTCTAACAAGTGGGATTCTTCATGGTCTTTGAAGGGGATATTTTCTTTGTCTTTTAAGTAGGTCATAATATCCTCCCTAGAAGGAGAGTTGTTAGGAGAACAACAATCCTCATGTTCATGACAATTAAGGTGTAGTTCATCCAAAATAACTTCATCATATCCAAGGGAGTTATTAATGGTTGAATGTGTTTGATTATTGATAGTGGGGAGATTAGGGGAAGATTGTATTTGATTGTTTGTTGTTTCTAAGGTCACATTCTCTTGTTCCATATTGTCTACCATACTAGGAGAGCTTGTAATATGGTCATCTAAGGATGAAATTTGCAAGCTAGCTTCATCACAAGTATGAGGAAGATCAAGGATTGAATTGATTTGCTCGATAAAGTTTTTTGTAAGTGAAAGGAGACAACTAAAAATATCATGACTCTCATTGGTTATGTTTTCCAACAACATAGTTAGTATCTTCTTCACAACTAGGAGAGATACTAGGCTCGAAGAACAAATGGGATTATCATGATAATTTATGACTTCATTGCTTTGTTCCCTAATATCTTCCAAAATAGGTGTAGGGGAAGGATCATAAAGAGGGTTGTTGTAGACCTTAAAGATTTAATTATTTAAGACCTATCTATCATCCTCATCATTTATAATCTCATTCTCATGTATTATAGTATCTTCCCAAAGGGGATGAGGAGAAGAACAAACAAGGTTTGCATGATGCTCAATGATTGTATCTTATTTCGCTAAGATACCTTCGTCACTAAAAGGAGAGGTATTGGGAGAAGAATAAATATGATCATCATGGTTATCTATGTTTGTATGCACTTCTATCACATCATTCACACAAAGAGGAAAGATAGGAGAGGGTATGAGGTTAAGGTTAACATTGTCATTTTCCCTCTCTTGCACGAAGAGACTTTCATAACTAGGACAAGCATTGAATGAATGAGGATCGTGATTATTAACTAACATTGTCTTTACAAAAAATTTGAAAGATAAAACTATGATAACCCCAAAATGCAGTGTAAAAGGCTGAAATGAAATGCAATTTTCAAATAATAATGGACTGATTATGCTATGGGAATCCAAACTTGAAATTTAAACCATGCATGAAATGAGCTAAATGAAGCTAGATTGGATGAAAGGGATGGTACAAAAATGCAACTAATTGATATATACAGGTTAAGGCACCAAAAGAAATCCTAAAAACAAGGTTCTAAATTCTGGAAAATGTTGTTTCAGGGGTCAGAAGGGCCTGATTCGCCTAGGGTGGCGAATGAGTCCCAGTATGGACTTTTTTCAAAATTTCTAGAAATTTTTGACTAATTTTTATGTTTTCAAAATGCTATGATGCAGGTCTAAAGGAAAAATGCATATTTTTAGAACTTTTCAATGATTAGAGATGTAATAATGCAGCCTACTATGCTCTTTTACACATGCAAAAATGAAAACCTAGAATGCAAGATAACTAATGCAAAATGCAATGTAAGCCAATCTAGTATGAACTAATGGACTCCAAAATCAGAAAATAAGGAATTCAAATAGAAATTCACCAAAATGGAATGTAGATTTTGGGTGCCCTATTAGACACTTACCCTTCCAGGATCTTTCACCTAAAAGAGAAGGAATAGGGCTCAAAATGTATATTGTTTCACTCAAGATTGATGTATGAGAGGATAAGAAATGAATGTCAAGTGTGTGTATATGTGCTTGGAATATTTACAAATGCAAATGAATGAATGCAAACTACTCTAATGCAAGATTTTGGAAAACACAATGTGTATTCAAACAAATTGACTAGGAATGTAAATGAACTGAAACAAAAAGCAACCCAGTTGAAGATATGAACCTGGAAGCTAGAAGAGGCTGGAATGAGGTTATGAAAGCTTGGAAAATACACTACAAATTCTCATTGGGACTAATTCTCCATGCCTAGCGAATTAGTCCTAGTTCTAATGAAAAGTTTCAGAAACCTATTTCTAACTTGCAGGAGATGAAATATGAGAAAATTAATTTTCAGGCCTACAAGTGGGATTCATTCACCATGGTTTGAGAATAAATCCACCTACAGGAATCTACAAAATCAGGAGTTGATTCTGTGGAGCTAGATCTATACTTCTTCTTTCTATAGGTGTCCACTTCTGAAACTGCGAGATGCGGGTCTAAAAGTGACTTTTTGTTGATTCTTTGATTTGAGTGATGAAGAGATGACTTGAATGACTTTACAACTTGATCTCCAATGATTCCTAAGCTTCCAAGAGTCCTAAATCTACAAACAAACATGACAAAAGAGAGATATATTGAATGTTAGGGCATGGGGGTTTGCCTTAGTCAAACCCCATTTAGGTAATTAAACCAAAGTGATGAAGTAAAGTAATAAAACATGCAAAAATGGAGATGATATCCTTATCATGATGATTTTATCTTTAAAGTATGAAAAAATGGAGGAAGATTCAGCCCTTGAATGCTTTAGAAAGCTAACTTAAAGACTTCTAATGAGGAAACCCCAACTTGCTTGACTTGGATGAGAAGATAGAGGATGGATTAATGATGATAGATGTAAGAATGAGTTTTTATATGAGATATGAATGTAAAATGAGGATAAAATCACATATTTATAGACAATTGTGCCTTAGTATCCCAACTATACCTCATCACAGGTCGACATGTAGTGAGAATAAACTTTAAATTTCACTTTTTCTCGCTCAAAGGTCAAAATGGGGAAAGATAGGACTCATTCACCACACATGGAAAATGGATCCCACCTAGATGGGACTGATTCACCATGCATGGTGAATGGGTCCCATAGGGCCATTCCGACACCTAAGAAGCCAAGGAATCGGGAAATAAGCTTTAAATTGCCATCTTGTCAGGTATTTGATCAATTAAAGCCTCAGGATGTACAATATGGGTTAATTAAGGCCTATTAGTGATGATGTAAATGTTAAATTATAGGGCTTGGGACACATAAATCAATTTGAAAGTTTGATTAAATACACTTTACAACACTAAAATTAGGTCCACATAGCCTAGAAGGGCACAAAAACCAATGTGAATGTGTAAATCACACTACAACACTAGTTTAACATTAAGTTTATATTAGATTGATGTAATAATATTATTAAACACCTTTTATAATGTTGAATTAGGGAGAAATAAGTTAATTAATTCTAGAAAAGTGTGAAAGTCCTTTACAAGACTTTACAACACCTTTACAAGATGTCGTTAAAAGCATGTTATTTGATTTGCAAGGGTCCAAGACCTAGTGTGGACACATAAAATGCCTCACAACACTAGATTAAGACCTCCTTAAGTCAATTTTATCATGAATTAATCCCATGTCAAGCAAAGGGTCCTATTTTCTACGACACAATCTTTTCTTTCGTTTTGCGTATGGTCTGCAAGGCTATTCATTTTTCCCCCTTTAATCTCTACTACCATGAATACTCTTGTTAGTTAAGTGCAAGAAGATATAAAAATAAAATCTTTATTCCTTTGGGTGGATTTGGAGTGAAAATAATTTAAAATATAGGATAAAAATGAGATTTTCATGATATTTAATACATGAAGGATGTTTTAAAATGAACATAAACATCCATGTAGCAATAGCAATAGATATAGCTTTATTAAATGTTTTGTTAAGTTAATAGATTAGATATTGGTATTGGCACTTAGGTGTTTGTTGATTTAATAAATGTGTTAATGAAAGAAACCTTAATAAATTAAAATGATCAACATTGATAAAACTATGTTCTTGTTGACATTTTAAGTGATTTTAACTTCAAAATTAATAATAGTTATATTAATGTTATATATTAATACTAATATTAACATTATTTATATAATAATAATAATGTTTTTGATCTAGGTAAAAATAGGTTTTGAAGGGACCTGAAACCCTTTACAATAAAAAACAAGGCTGCAGAAAGAATAGCCTACAGCTAGCCAAAAACTAGCCCCCAAACAAGATCTATCAAGATTTACATTTAGAACTACTCTTGTGGGAGCGGAGAGTCATGTCAAAAGAAGGCCTAGAGGATTTTTTCTTGCCCTTAACAGTAATCCAACCTTCTTCCACATGCATTGCCTTATCATGCCAGGCCAGCCCACAATTTTCCTGAAGATGAATGCCTGCAGCCATAGTCTCGAAGCTTTCATCACTAATCCTTCGTGCAAACATAGACTTATTGAAGAGCCACCAAAAGTGGTAATTTTAGTGAGTATAATTTAATAATTTAACATTGAGTATAATAATAATAATGTTAGTGAGTATAATTTAACATTGATATTAAGAAGAATAGTAATATTAATGATAATTATGATACTAATATATAATGTTATTAAAATCAACATTAACATGGATGCTTAATATTAACTATCATTATTATATATAAATTTTTATATAATAAAACTAAAAGTAATAGTAAGTGGGAAAAAAAGTAATAGTTGGTAAGACTATTTTACTATTAACTTTAAGAATAACTAATTAATATTGGTATTAATAGATGTAATTTAGATTAATAATAATGAATTTATTATTAGATATTGAAATTAAGAGTATTAATATTGTTTTTAAATAGGTAGTGCAATTAAGATTGATAATAATATTGTTTTTTATATATTGTAATTGAAAATATTAATATTAGTATTATTTGATATTGTAATTAAAAATATTAATAATAGAGTTGTTAGATAGAGTAAGTTCAAAAATAATAATAATGATGGTAATACATTTAATATTAATATTAATATAGAGAGAAATATTAATAATAAATATTATTTACTAGCAATGTTAATGATAATTTTTGAATGTAAACTCAATACTAATGATACTATTAATAAAACTAATCAATAACATAAATATTAAGCTTAGTATTGAAGATAATGTTACTATTAATGTTATATGACATGAAACTAATATCAGTAATAAATGGTAGCATTAGAAGGGATCCTACCAACTGTAATATATTTATTATTACTGAATAACCACAAGAACATGATACTAGAGTAGGTAATCAATGAAAATTTCATTCCCTTGGAATACCAAGTTAATTCTCTTAGGTATTGATAGTGTATATGCACGTAATTCCATTAAAGGAAATAAGAGAAAAGAAGTCAATCAAATTAGATTCTTCTATCCTTATTTTGGTACTGGATAGTTCTTTGTTCACTTGTATACTCTTACCTTTACTCCTCATTCTCAATGAGACTACACTCATCATTGTTCAATACATTAGTGCCCTATCACGTGCATGCCTAGTTAATAATTATTAGTGGTTGTGTGTTATTGTTTTGAAAAAAGAAATTGTTAGTTATGTTTTTGTCATACGTGTAAATTTAGGGCATGACATTAATTAACCTAATATTTATTAATGGTGCACACATTTTTACACAAAATAAAATTATAAAATAAATCTCCTTATATTGTAATACCAAACTTATTTGACTTTATAAAATTATTTATTTATAAAGAAATATATTGTAAAAGTATTGGTAACTTTTTACATGTAGCTTTATAAAATTATTTGTTTACAAAAATATAAAAAACACAATAAAAATATGTTTTAAAATTTTAATTTTATAGAAATATATTGAATAAATATTTTTTTATAAAAAGTAAAACATGCAACATAAAAATAATAGATTTCTTAAACTTTAGATAAGAATTGGTCACAACTTGTTTCATAAGAAAATAAATAGAAATAAATCTTTCTAAAAGACCCCAATATACTCTAAGCTATAAATATAATTTTCTCTATAATATAATTCAATCTCAATCTTTCATGTAATTAGATGTCAATTCCTAGAAGATAATTGTGGGTTTGGCCTCAATTTCTAACCCTTTAAAATGCATAATAAATAATCTCTTGGGATTCAAGTACTACGAAATGTCCAACTTATTTATTTAATATGTAACTTATGAAAATTTATCCTCAGAAAAAATTATCCCTCATTGTAACATATCATGTGTGGTTATAATTGCATGACCCGATGATCTAGGAGGATCTACAAATCATAATGCTATTGTAATTTAACCTTAACCCTAACTTATTTAACCCTAATCCAAATTTAACCTTGATTGAAACCTAACCCTAATTGAACTATACAATTAACTTTAAACCCTAAATAAATTATAACCTTAATTAAACCTTGACTGTAACCCTAATTGAACTTAAATTAAATCACACCCCTAATTGAACTTTAATCCTTACCCCTTAACCTTATTTGATCCCCAATCCTAAACCTAACCCTAACCCTAACCCTAACCCAAGTGAATAATAACCCTAATTGAACTCAAACTTTTAGCCTAATTAAACTCCAATCCTTATTAAACCATAACCCAAATTGAACCCTAACCCTAATGTAATTGTAACTCTTCGTAGACTATATATTTGCGATCATAGTCATAGTATGAATTAAATACCCCTGATCTAGAAATGAATTTAAGATATATTAAACTACATAAGCCATGATCCAAATGAGATGTTTGAAAGCTTCAAAAACCAAGAAACCATTAAACTAAGCATGAAATAAACATGAAAGCATAAAATAAACCTAATATAGAACTCCAAACCTTATCCCATTGGAGGGTTAGTGTCGTATTGATATGCAATGACGACCCTTTCCCAATTCCTTAGATAAAAAGAGCATTTAATTGAACTCCATTTTTGAAGACTAAGCTAAAATTGATAAAATGATGCTATGGGTGGATGAAAAGGATGTGCAAATGAATAAAGATAGTATTCAAATGGGTAGCATAACTTTTCTTTGATAGAAGTGGATCCATTTCTCTCCAAAATGTGAGATATTTAGAAGAGACAAAATGAATAATCAAGGGTCAAGATGAAAATGATCAATGGTAAAGATAAAATCAAGGGTGAAGACATGGGGTAAAAGCACAAAGCTATGTCACACTTTATAAAGGAAACAACCAACACTGATCCAACTTTTAAACTTGAATCACTAAAAAGTGATGTATATATGTTTTGAATTTTGAAATGATATAAACTAGTAAAATATGCATTTTCTAGTATATTTTATGTTTGTATTTTTTAAAAAAAATAAAAATTATTTTAAACTAGTTTTTAATAAATTAACACTATAATTTATTTACTGATAAAATGCTAAAAATTGAAGTTGTATGAAACGTCAAAATTTTTATAGTAATTTTTTTTTTTTCTTTCAATTTTTGTGTGTATTTATAACAAACTATGCATATATGATCCAACATCAACTTTCATATTAAATGGATATACTTTAAATAGATTCTTTTATCTTGACATCATATTTTTTTCAAATAACAAATCCTATTTTGTGTTGATAAGTAAAAATAAAATATGTGTTGATTTAAGTAGTGACTTCACAAATAATTTTTGGAAAATTGGACTCAAAGTTGCTCCATATATATTTTTAGCCAACATTAGTTAGAATGAATCTTACTAGATCATATGTTTGACCAAAATTGATTTTTAGTTAGAAATATTTAAATACAATTGTGTTGATAAGTTGGTTGAAAGTGTGACACAACTTTTTGCTTTTACCCATGGATCAAGGATTCTCATCAATCAAAGATCACATGGATCAAAGAAACCATCAAGGGCTCACAATGATTCAAACAAACACACTTTCAAAGTTGTTAGAAAGTTTGTTAGAGAGTTTGTTAGGAAAGAATATTCCATTTTTGGAGCCAAATAGAAGAATATTCCCTATGCAAGTGGATGGATGAGGAAAATTAGTAATTAGTTAATTAAAACTAAGTTTTAACTATGCAAGATGAGGAATATGAGGATTATCATTAAATATTTAGTTTATTTAATGAAAAGGGGATGCAAATGACATTTAATTAAATAATTTAGGATTATTCAATTAAATGAGAGGACATAAGGTGTTCAAATTAAATAATTTGTATTATTCAATTTTAAACAAGATGAAAGGTGAATGTGAAAGGGGGTGAATTAACCTAATAACATTAGATTAATAGATGAAAATGGTGCATTTAATTAAATAACTAGGCTTATTTAATCAAATAGGTGAAAAGAGGAAGAATTTTGGGATGAAATGATGTTAGTGATCGGATTCAAGCGTGTAATACCGTTCAAGACAATTTTAAGTGTCTACAATATCCTTGCAAGAAATGTTTTTGGGACATATATTTATTCTTCCTTAGTAAACTATTATCCTTGCAATAAATGTTTTTGTAAACCTACTTCGTAATTATAGAGTTGGTAAGGAAGATATATCTCACTATCTAGGGTTTGGTGAAAGTACTTGTCAAGGTTATTTTCAATTTCTATGAGTGTCTAAAGAAAACATCAATCTTTACTATGTAGGACACTCATGTAAGATGATAATGTTGAAAAAGAAAATTGAGAGGGCAGGTGAATCGGTTGTAGCAATTTTAACCTTTAAAAATTTCACCAAAAGTTAAATCAATAACCATTCACAAATCCTTTACTCTACTAATGTGATTAATCATTAAGTGCAGAAGCAGAAACTAAAAGAAGTAAAACCATACACGTGCAATAACACTATATTTACATGGAAAATCCAATGAGGAAAAAACCACAATGAGGATTAGCTCACAATATAAAGAATTCCAAAACTGAATACAAAGGCTCATTAATGGAAAGGCTCACTACCAAAACAGAACTTACTTGTCCAAAACAGGACTCACTACCCAGAGGGCTCACTGTCCAATAAGAGCTCACTGCTCGAAGGGCTCACTATCTAATAAGGGCTCACTACCACAAAATTACAAAGAAGATAGAAGAGGATTGTCATAGAGAGAAAACTATCTCAATGCAACAAAGATTTCCACCACAGTTCACTCACACACTTTCACAGTCTCACACAAAAGATGTCAGATGCCTTCAGCTCACTGCCTTTAGATCCCTAATAGGAAATTCACATTGCATTGCCCAAGTTTGCATCACACACACTTTTTTGAATCTATCTCACATCAATCTTGTATCTATCTTGTCTTTCATCAACATCTCAGTTTGTTGGCAGACGATCAGTGCTCCCCTTGGGATTCATGACATGGACTAATCGCCTCCTGTGGATCTATTAACTCTCGCAGTTGTATCAGGCATTAAGAGGTCGATCTTTTGGTGCAACGGCAACTGTGGGCCAACACATATATCCAATGATCCTTGTTCAAACTTATAAACTACCTTCTTTCCCTCCTTTAAATTTAAATTCTTAACACAATTTTATTTTAAAATATATAGTAAAGGGTTTCAATACTTAAAGGAGGATTTTTAAAGGTTGTAGATAATCCAAAATAACTTCCAAGCTATTTTCAAGACTATTTAATGGTTTCATGAGAGTTTTAAGGGGTTAATCTTATGGAGAACACTTTGAGACTTTTTTAATGTATGAATGATATCAAAATAGCATAAAATTTCCATGATTAAATTCTCAACACTCAAATTTTCTAATTTCAATAATATGATTATGCATGATCAAAAAGCACATTTTCTAGTTTAAAATACATTTTCTATGGAAATTTACTCATATATATACTTATTCAAATTTATAGATCATAAAAGCTTAACTAAGTGACTAATTTTAGAAGCATCCTCAAATTGAGGATGAAGAGAGTACACACTATAAATTTTATATTTTTAAAAATTAGTAACGAGATTGATAGTGTCATACAAGAATTTCAAAAATTGAAGAATTCAACTTGAGGTTTTCAAATTTAACATATGAATGCATATAACTTAATGTGAAGAAGTTCAAACCCATTCATGGGAACTTTCATTGACAAATTCAAACCCATTGATACATTCTAAAGCTTCCTTTCCAAGCATCAATCTGAAAGGAGACTATTTAAGAATTTCTTTAACACATTCATGAACACATTCATTGCAATAATCATTTCATATCTCTAAGTGATAATACACATTCAAGTTGTGGAGACAAACAAATTGGAGGCTCTTATAAAATCATTAATGAGTCATGTGAAGAGCACATGGTCTTCAACGACCTTCCAAAATTATAAATACACCTTTAACAAATAAGTGGAAATATCTAATATGAATGACCAACTAGGGTTTTCTAGAAGCCTTTAGATTATTTTGAACATATCCACTATTATCCATAAGTCAAAGTTTCGTTTGAATAGATACTTTGACTTATGGATAATAGACAAAGTTTCTATTCAAATGAAATAAACTTTGACTTATTGAAATTAACTAAAGCCTTATCATATTAAAATTTAATATTCATTATTGATTTCACTTTTATAATCATTGCATACATTAACGTTTAATATCCTTGGTATTTTTACCTCTAATTTTGATGATGAGTATAATTACAATAATTAAACATAGAATGTATTGAATGGTTATCAAACATATCTACAATTTAGACTACCAAATATTTATGTCATGTGTGGACATTTTCTATAGTCAAATTTTAACATTTATTTTATCTATTAGATGCATGTCGATTAGTATTGCATCAATCTCCTCTATTGTTCTCTAGCTACTTCTATTTTTTTAAGCCCATGTAGCAAGAACAACCACTCATTTTAATCACAATCAAAACACTAAATGTTTCATCACCAATTCACAAGAAAGTAGATTCTATAAATTATTGAAGTTAGAGACACACTACCATTTCCAAGTGTGAGCTCTCCCAAATTTTTAAGTTGGAAAAATAAAATGAACGACATAACCCCTTCCAAGCTAAAGGGAACGATATAAGGGGAGTGTAATGTTATTCCCATCTAGTGGGATACAGCCACATGGTATCTTCAATTTTAAAAAATATAAAGGAGCCTTCGTTTATCTATGTGAATTCACATGGATTCACCTTTTCAAGATCAATAGGAGTGAAGTAGTCTCCTTTATGGAAGAAAACAATTTAGAGCTAAGCGCTTCTATGCATTTTGGTACGAGGTATTCATTTCTTCCACAATCAGCCTTTTGGATTTCAGTCCTTAAACTAGAGCTTTGTTTTATATAATCTTGAAGCTAGGATTTCTAAAATTCGAATCCTTATTCACACGATTACAACTGTTCCATAGAATTTATAAGAGCTCCCTTTCTCGTTCGAGAATGGGAGGTGGATGAGGGAAATGAGACAAAGAAGGAGACACTTAGGCTGGATTTGATGGATATCTCCGCACAAAAGTATAGGAAATCAGATATTATTGTATTCAATACAGGCCACTGGTGGACTCATGAAAAAACTTCCAAAGGTTAAGTATCTAATGTGTCTACCTAGATCTGTGGAAATAAGAAATTCTTTGTGAGCTCATGATGTTATGGATTTGGGGATATAGATTCCATGTGAGCTTTGTTCAAAGTTATTTAAAATAGCAATATGGTCCTTTTTAAGCGGCAACGGATAGTTCCATGTCCTGCAAGTTTTGGATGTTACGTTATGGCATTGCTTTATTGCAGTTGCACGTTATGTTTATGATATTTTTTGCGGAAGAATTTGTCATGCCAATGTTAGTTTTTTTCTTAATCAGCCTCAGCAGAGATTTTCCTCTCAATGATGAATGATCTTACTCTGGTTAAAATATATCAACTCAACTGAATGTATGGATGTTGACTCTATTGGAATTGTAGCAGGTGTCTCATCATCAAACATAACAGTAATTTTAGTCTGGATAGTACCAGGTCTTCTGCCCTGGTTTAAGCATATTACTATCTCCTTCATGAATTATGTAAGAAACTCTGGACTGTTTGTGTCCCATAATATATAGACTATAGAGCATTCCGCTGCCTTATCCTATTAAACAGAATTCTTTTACACTAAAATTATTGATTTTGGACCCTAGCTGTAGTATGATAACCCCTACAAAAATAGGCAACCAATAAAAGTATCTACTGTCATCCCTCAATTTGAGGAAATTTATGTGGTTTGTTTAATTTTTTTCAGCAATTTATCTCCTATTTTTGTAACATGAGTGAGTCCTTTTTTGGAAGCTGAAATCCATGGGATTGCATCAAAATTATTCAGTATTCTGTTTCACTATTCTAACCTACATCTTTGAGTCTGTGGAAATCACTGGTTTCTCTTCAGACATTTGTTGCTAACCCTCTCAAGTTTTCCATTGAATGCCAAAGAAGTAAGTACTACTCACTGGGTGATCCCACAATAATGGGTTATAGTTTCTGGCCAAACTTGACATTAAAATCTAGATTTTTCACCAGATATTCACTTTCTTACACCTATAGTAGCTAAACCATTAAGAATTTGAAGATGAATTAAACTAGTTATTTGTTAGACTTCGTGTAGATCTCTTAAATCTGAGTATTTTTAAAACAAAAATAACTGTGAATCATTTTATGTAATTTCTTTTAATAAACCTATTTTTCTACTAATCTCTACTCAGACCATATAGATTTTATAGACATTGACATAACCTAACCTTTAAAATATATATTTTCACACCCAAATAACTAGAAAGTTCCGATATTTTTTTCATAATTTTTGTTACATAATTGGCTTTTAATTAATTTTAAACCTCAGCAGCAATCAATTATAATTTGACAGAAAAAATCCACATAATCTTTTAAAATTTCCTAATTTGAATTAACTTATTCTCATTCTTTGTTGGAATAAGCATTCATTAAAAACCTAGTGCAATATGTATTTTAGAATTTTTTTCTATTTTTTCGTGTGTGAAACAAAAAACTTGATGTTCATTGAAAATCCTACATTCACAAGAAATAAAAAATAAATATAATAATCAAATTAAACATATTTAAAATTATACTTTTTGGGAAGCTTATAATAAGGGATACATGCTTACAAAACATAATGAATGAATCTACCTGCTCACCTAAAAGTGGCAAACGCGCGTGGTTTTATCAATATTTTGAGCAGTGCAGAGGAGATCTCGATTATAGTGTATTTTGATTTAAATCTATTGTTATATCCAAGGGAGTTTGATCTAAGGGGTTTGACTTCAATCCTCTTCTAATTAAATCATTTAAATGGAATATCATTTCCAAAGCCCTAAAATCACTGCATTTTCTCAAAAAGCCTATGACTTATATTAAAACCTATAGATGTCCTGCACCCAATACGTGCTGAATTCAAATCTTCAAGAAGGAGAATTCGCGTCTAACTAAAACCTTAATGTACTAGAAGCCAAAAAGCTCTTAAGACAATGCAAATGTTTTAGTATCACAAAAGATTAACTTCTAAAACCCACCTCAGACTACTTCTGAGTAAGCCACTGTTCAAACCTCATCTTAAATTCCAAGGAACCTTTTGGATCATTCCCACTTCCGGGCAATGCTCTTTAAGATTCCATTGCAAAAGAGTGGATACCATTGCGTGCTGCCTCTTTAGCTTTATGCAATGGAATTCAGGAGGGCAGTGCCATAAAGAATCTGAACCAATATACAATGAGACCTTTCTTACAAAGTACAATCCAAAGATGGAAGTACTAGAATCTGTGATACAGGAAATGTGAGTCCTTGTGATGTACCTGAACAC
Organism: Sequoia sempervirens; assembly: GCA_007258455.2. Lineage (NCBI taxonomy): Eukaryota > Viridiplantae > Streptophyta > Pinopsida > Cupressales > Cupressaceae > Sequoia > Sequoia sempervirens. The sequence goes on along the minus strand of VDFB02058242.1, from coordinate 243,794,129 downwards.
CACAAGAATGACAGACTATAGGAAAGATGCTCATCCTTCTATCTATAGGAAATAGTTTCCTTCCCAAGAGGAGAGAATAAAGGAAGAAAGGTATCAAGATTGCAGTCACTGGTGTTTGACTGGGGTCCCTGATACATGGAATGAGCTCTTGTATGCTTCATTGTTGATGACAGGCAAAGGAGTATGGAAAACATGATGATTAACTATTAAAAAAATTCAATTTTACACCAACAAATCTAATAATATGCAAGCATGCTTATTTAATCAGCAAGTAAAACACAACCAAGTTCAACCTCCTGTTGGAGTATTTATGCAGGTGGGCATTGTTTCTTTCTCTGGAATTTTTTTCATGAACAAAGCATATCATGACCAGATGAAGAAGATGCCCAATTCTCTCGTTTCTCATTTCACAAGTTGTTAAATATTAAATCATTTAACATCCAGGAAAAAATTGAAATATGAGATTTTATGAGTAGGAATGCAGTTGGGTGCATATGCATAGCATTTTGTTATTAATCTATTCTTTAAGCCTGCTGGCTGGCACCTTAATGTTGTAATACAACTTTATAATGGTTTGTTCCATCAACAGAGGCCCATTATTGGTGAAATAAAATTTTGGTACAGTGTTTATCTTGTACAGAACTTCCCATAATTGTCTTTAAAAAATTCAGCATCTGTTTGATGACAGTGATTGAACTTCCATAATTATTTCAAAGAATTCATCCTCTATTCAAGACATTGGTTGAAATAGGTGGTTTTTGCTCTTTTATCTGATTTTCACCATGTTTGACATATCAGTCCTAAGGTTTAAGTTGAAATTAGACTGAGCAATACATACAGATCAATATGATTAATTTTTATCATGTGGTAATCAAAAATTGACCAGAGATCCAAATTGATTACCTATATTGGAAATTCTAATAAAACAGGAGCATGAAAAATAAGGTCAAACAAAAAACTGCAATTGGAAAATCAATATCATATCTGGTTTGAGATAAAAAATCTAATTGGAAATATCATGAAAGTTTGAGTTTATGAAAATGTCATAAAAATGTTTGTTTCTTTGGAGACAAACAATTTTTACTCCATGATAAGCATTGATTGTTTCTAATAAAAAAATTTCAGTCCATAATATTAACATGTATTGTTTTTAATTAAAAATTCAGTCCATAATATTAGCATGCATTGTTTTTAATTAAAAATTCAGTCATGCATTGTTTCTAATTAAAAATCTTAAAAATATATATTAATATGAATTACTTATTAAAATCTAAATAAAATTATCATGAGAGTTAACATGCATTGTTTTTAATTAAAAATTTAGTCCATGATATTATCATGCATTGTTTCTGATTAAAAATCTTAAAAATACATATTAATATGAATTATTTATTAAAAATCTAAATAAAATTATCATGAGAGTTAACATGCATTATTTATAATTAAAAATTCATCCATGATATTAACATACATTGTTTCTAATTAAAAATCTTAAAAATACATATTAATATGAATTACTTACTTAAAATCTAAATAAAATTATCATGTGTAATGACTTTATCATACTAATAGAACAGCTTGAGTTTCGTGGCACCTAAAAATATTTTCAAATTAGTGTTATTTCTAGCTAGAAAACTAGCTTTCTTGTGTTTCTTGGCTCTTTTAGCTTGTAGGGCATAAACAGATAGCCTATTTTGAACTTGTCTGAGCATAGGTTTTAACAACCTATTATTAATATTTTGCTGGTCTTTCTGATGTTCTCTGTTTTGTCTCTCTTGTTTGAAATGGTTAATAGCCTTATCTTGCATGAGACTCCTCTCTTGTCTTGTTTTCTATCAATCAGAGACTTTATTAGCTTCTCTTTAGATGAGGAGTTACCTGGAAGAAAACTCTAAGTTTGTTAAGGTTTCAATCTATCCTTATGCACTCTAATAAGTTTGAAGCAATCTAAAACTTTTCTAATCTAGATATTTATCTAAACTTGCAACATGTAGACCACTACCATCCAGAATTTTAACAATCTATTTTTTTTTAGTCATGACATAGAAACCAACAAGATGTCGATTCCCTAATTATCATACAAGCTTCCCATTCAAAGACATCAAATGCTATCACCCACAACTGACAACTCCATCTCCTTAAAATAGGAACGGCTACAAACTTAAATGACTAATCAATTAAACTATACAACTTCACTTTCAATTGGGTGTCTAGTGGATTCACTATCATAAATACAATTTACCATATTCCTTAGGTTTCTACAGTTATATATCTTTTTATAACTAATTTTTCAAGTACTATATGTATTTAAGTGCTCCCCCACCGCCCCTCCACCGCCATCCCCCCTCCGTCCCCACGTCCCTGAGATGCGTCCCCTATCGTCCCCCGTCCTCGTCCTCAAGACTCCATGGAACACTGGTTTATTTTTGTTTTATCATTATTTTTTAACATTGAGGAAAGATTTTAGGAGATCACCCCTAACCAAGGGCCTGTGGGCTTTATCCTGTGGAGGGGTGAGCTTCACCAGCTGCAATGAAGGTTATGCTTATGTTCATTCATATCTCTATAAAAGAAAGTGATCAACCCGACATTTGGTGATTGGACATATCCATAAACACCTACCTATTTTACTAAGAAATTGTTCCAAACAAGGGTCGAAGGTGCACAGGCTCATGTTGTTGTATCCTTGCAAAACTATAATTCTTGGCATCTTATTAACTAGGATATTTTAGTTATATTTCTCTTCAAATATTGTTATAGTCTATTTTATTGTTCTGTTGGAAAGTTGAAAGGCACAATGTGTAAGCATATACAAGTGAGCTTAGAAAACAAGTGGTTTAGCATGGGAAAGGAATAATGGAACGTGAGGTGTTAATCAAATGTGTGGGATGTTTGATCACCTAGAAAAGGTAGTTCTCATGGCCAAACCCCAAAACATTAATGATCTGTGTGCCTATGCACACTACCCCGAGTTGGAAAAAAAGGGGGTCTCTTCCGCTTGCAACAAGGGTATTGAGCAGCATGGTGGCAAGAGGAATCAAGAGGGAAAAGGTAAAAACAGTGCTACTTCCATGGCAAAAGCAACGAGAAAAGGTAAGAGTAAGTTTTGTTACTCTCATTGTGATAGACATGGGCATGAAGATGTCAAATGTTGGAATTTTCATTTTGAGTTAGCACCTTTTTGGTTGAAGAAGGGGAAAGATAAAAACACTGTTTTGGGGAATAAAGACGGAGAGATAGAATGTCGTGTGGCATGATCCTTGGCACTGCATCAGTGGCACATAATGTGAAGGACACAAGATCTAAGAAGTGTTTCTTGAGTTGTGTAGCATGGTTCTAACTTCCAAGTGTTGTTGCTTGGAGCATGGATTTGCATGACATGGTTCTTGGTACTATACGCATGGTGGATGGTGCAAGGAGTTGCATGCAAGGTTGTGCACTACTGAGTAGGTGAGTAAGGCTGGCACATGCACTTGCACGGTAGCATGTGGATCAAAGACAGTCGTAGCCATTGGCTGAATTGGTTGTTATCTCTGGTTACTTTATGGATATTTAACAAAAATAACACTCAGAATAAATTTGAGGAAAAGCATAGTCAACATTAGAGTCACGCTAGAGATGGAACATACAAATGCAATAATTTCTATAGATTATTCAACCTCAATCTTTTAAAATAAGGTATGCAGACTAACAGACCTGCCTCATCAATGCAAGCATAAATTTTCAACCCCCTCATGAAATACTATTCAAAATCATATAAAAGAAATTAAAATAAGGTAAGTAGACTAACAAACTTGCCCCATCAATGCAAGCATAAATTTTCACCCTCTCGTGAAATTATAAAATACAATCGGCGTAACTATTGCACCTTCTTTCGGTGCAAGTGCTAGTTAATATTTAGAAGGAAACTTCATTTTTAGATGATAAATATTAAAAAATAAATTTGTGTGGCATGCACGATGGACCATCACAACCATGCATTTACACCTAAAAATAGTTGATTGCCACGAGTCTTGCCAGAATACGATGTAAGCCCCATGCATCACCACCCCGAGTTGGACAAAAAGGGGGTCTCTTCCGCTTGCAACAAGGGTATTGAGCAGCATGGTGGCAAGAGGAATCAAGAGGGAAAAGGTAAAAACAGTGCTACTTCCATGGCAAAAGCAACGAGAAAAGGTAAGAGTAAGTTTTGTTACTCTCATTGTGATAGACATGGGCATGAAGATGTCAAATGTTGGAATTTTCATTTTGAGTTAGCACCTTTTTGGTTGAAGAAGGGGAAAGATAAAAACACTGTTTTGGGGAATAAAGACGGAGAGATAGAATGTCGTGTGGCATGATCCTTGGCACTGCATGAGTGGCACATAATGTGAAGGACACAAGATCTAAGAAGTGTTTCTTGAGTTGTGTAGCATGGTTCTAACTTCCAAGTGTTGTTGCTTGAAGCATGGATTTGCATGACATGGTTCTTGGTACTATACGCATGGTGGATGGTGCAAGGAGTTGCATGCAAGGTTGTGCACTACTGAGTAGGTGAGTAAGGCTGGCACATGCACTTGCACGGTAGCATGTGGATCAAAGACAGTTGTAGCCATTGGCTGAATTGGTTGTTATCTCTGGTTACTTTATGGATGTTTAACAAAAATAACACTCAGAATAAATCTGAGGAAAAGCATAGTCAACATTAGAGTCACGCTAGAGATGGAACATACAAATGCAATAATTTCTATAGATTATTCAACCTCAATCTTTTAAAATAAGGTATGCAGACTAACAGACCTGCCTCATCAATGCAAGCATAAATTTTCAACTCCCTCATGAAATACTATTCAAAATCATATAAAAGAAATTAAAATAAGGTAAGTAGACTAACAAACTTGCCCCATCAATGCAAGCATAAATTCTACCCTCGAAATTATAAAATACAATCAGGTAACTATTGCACCTTCCTTTCAAAAGTGCTAGTTAATACTTGTAGCCAAACTCTACTCAGGGGATGATAAATATTAAAAAATAAATTTGTGTGGCATGCACGATGGACCATCACAACCATGCATTTACACCTAAAAATAGTTGATTGCCACATAGTTCTTGCAAAAATAATTTCACCAGACTTTTTTTATTGACTCTTGCATGTCAAGTTTAGTTTCTAATTTTAGACTTCAAACCTTTTGCTAAATGCAAATCTTCTCCTATTATGTTCTGCTCAGTGTTCACTACTGTATATTGAAAACAGTTGTTGTCCCCATAGCTGTTATGGCATCCAGTTATTCAAGAAAAGCAAAAAGAGTGAGGAATTACTTTGAACTTCTTCCAGAGGAAATCAATGTTGAAATCTTGTCCAGGCTGCCTCTTCCAAACGTTTTTCAAGCTCAATGTGTTTGCCATTCATGGCGAAACATTGTTTGCTCTTCTCCCCTCTTTCACAAACTGTGGGAGGAGAAGAATAGCAAGTAGTGCCTTGTTGTGGGTCACTGTGAGGGTGGGGTTAAGATCTTTAATCCCAGTGGAGACTTAAAAAAGAAGATGTTTGAATCTTCTTCTTAGCTTTATTGGAACAAGACTAATGGAATGTTTCAAATTGGGAATCCATTAACAATGGAAGAAGCTCTGCAGCTATTTGATCCAATCATAAGACCATTGGTCTTCTTGTTGAATCAACAACCAAGACTTTTTGGATAATAACTTCATTTAGTGAGAACAAATTTTATATTGACCATAAATATAAGTGCAAGACCAGTCTTTCTTTTGCATACTTCTCATTTGTATGTAATTAGAATATTTCACAGATAAGTTCAATCAGCTTTTGTATACTTCTCATTTTTGTGTAATTAGAATATCTCATAGATAAGTTCAATCAATTGTATATCTATTGCAATTAATTTTTTGTGATGGTGAATTACTGTGGTGAACTTTCCTTAAGTAAATTTGTCAATTTACGTGATGTCCTGTTAAAAATGGCAAACAGGTAATTCTGATAATTGGAACAAACGGTTACATTGGCCACCATGGGGCCAATGTCCAATGCAAGCCTTAGCGAAGCCCACCCCTCATTCACATTCATTATGTTAGGATATGGAAATAACAAGCCCACCCCTCATTCACATTCATTATGTTAGGATATGGAAATAACAAAGGTATGGCAAGTTTCTTATCATTATCAATTCAAAGTATTTAGTTCTAGATTTATGAAAATAACAAAGACATGACTAGTTTCTTATCATTATCCAAAAAATTCCCCTCTTGTTAACAATTTTTTTCTTTACATCAAACCTTGAAGTCTCTATTATTTAAATTTTCTATTTCAACTAAATATCTCTTCAATTTTAAGCAGTGTCTTTTAATCCATGATCTCAGGTATTAGATATCTTGAATTGACGTAAGCTACATTTTATGTTTTGGTTTTAGTATCTTAAGGACTTGTTATTAGAGTTTTACTTACATCGTTGTTTGAAACATCCTTGAATGCTACATTCTTAAATTTAATGTTGCCATTCGATCACATCAATCCATATTCGTGGAATTGTATGGTGATCTGTAAACACAGTACAATTGATGTCTTCCGCACGCCAAAATAGTGGCATCGGGGATTTCTTCGGTACTATTTCATGTGAAGTTGGACAAATGAATCTCCTACGGATAACCAGCCTTGGATTTTTGGTTTAGGTCATTACGAATAGAAAAGAATAGGTTCCATTTTCAAACTTACTGATTAATTGATATGATTCAGTCTGAAAATTTGTTTTTTCTGAAATAAATTTTGTGTGATTTATTTACATCAATATTTCAGATTACATTCTGGTTATTTTATTTCATGTTCTTTTTCATTCTAATGATAGATCATACAGTCTGATTTGAAAAATTGATGCAAATAAACCACATGCAATTCAATAAAAAAAAGGTAAAAATCTTATACCTTTGAATGATTCAACCTGTTCTTTCTCTATATAAATGAATGATTCAAGCTGTTATTTCTCTCTGCAAATGAAATTGCATTAAGCAGCCCATGTATATATTTTGTGTTAGTCAATGCTACCTTTGAGCTCTTCAACATTTCTTCTCTTAACGATTCAAAACCCTTACATATATAGGGCTACTCAATTATGGTGGCCTTTTATCCTTGGAGCTTTTCTTGCTTAAGCAAGTGGGAATGGTGTAAATGAAGTGGTGAATTGTGATTAATTTTCTCCTAGTGGTGAATTTGGTGAATTTTATTTGTTATGAATTTGTCATCACAGTGAATTTTCCCAAGATGAATTTGTTGATGTGAAAGTACAATGCAAAAAGCAAAAATTTGAACTCTTCTAACAAATTTAACAATGACTCATTTAATTATCATCAACAAGGAGGAGGAAAGAGACAATGACATGATTTTACATGCACAGGCCTGTTCTGTAAGCTTTGAACTAGCCTAGGTGCAAATTCTTATGTAGTTTAGTCTTGAAGATGTGCTATATTGCAGTGTTCTAAGCATTTAAAATGCATTCTATCATTTTGTTTTTGTGTGAATTTCTGAGGTAGAAAGTTACAAGTTTTTTTTTTCACCTAGAAAAGGGAAAAATACAAAAATCGAGAGAGAATTTCTTCCTTATTCAAGCACAGGTATGTTTTCAATGTAACACCAGAGTATTCATAATGGCTATTGCAATGCTCTTGAGAAAATTTCTGAGACAAAATTCATGATCAAGCTGGAGATAGTTGCCTTAAGATTTGGATGCAAGATACCTGATTATTTATTGCATTTGCAACCTGAGTACATGAGTTTTTCTTCTTGCCCTACACTTCAACCTAGAAAAATACAAACAAGGATGATAGAGGTAATGACATGATTATGCATGTATAAGCTTGTTAAACAAGGCCTAAATCTAAAGTGCATGTGCAAATTCTTAAACCCGTATTTTAGGCTCAAAGATGTGCAAAGTAGCGTTTGAGCACTTTAAATACATTTAAGGTATTTGATTTTGAGAAAATCTCTTAGATAACATCATTACTAAGGTTGAAGGTATTTACTGCTCGTTTTTTATGGTAATTAAATATTTTATTATCAAATCTTCCAGCTAAGAGTGTATTTTTGCTTATTTCCCACATTCTTTCATCAAAACAATGAAGAAGAACATAATGGCATTGACCTTGTTCAAGAAGCCCCGGGCCTAAGCATAGTTTCAAGTTCTTGAATCTGTAGCTTAGGTTCAGATGCCGGCAATATAATAGTGTTCTGAGTATCTAAAATGCATTTTGTGGCAGTCATTTTGAGAGAGTTCCTGAGATGAAAATCACATCAAATTTTGAAGGTATTTGCTTCTGGATATCTGATTTTGACGTTATTGCTCATGTTAACTAAATGCTCATTTGTCAAATGTGCCAATTTTGCTTTCTGCCCCCACTCTTTCATCTAAACAACAAAACATGAGAGAATGTAACTCATTGAAACATAAGTATTTCAAATGTTCTTTACCAATACGTTTCTGAGAGAATTTCTGAGACAAAATGTGCTCCCAAGCTTGAAGATATTCTTCTTGAGCTATGGATGCAAAATACATGTTCAGTTGTTGAATTTGCAAGCTGAGTTATATGATGTTGGCTTCTTAGCTCTCATTCTAACCTAGAAAAGAGAAACAAATAAGACATAGGTAATTACATGGTTATCCATCTACTGGATTCTTTACAATCTGTAGATTCGATTCCTCAATGACCCAGAAAAACATGTCTCTAGAAGCTTTTTATGCTAGACACTGACAGGTGACAGAAACAGATGTGCCATTAAATTTCATGATTTGTGAATTTGGAATGCTTTTGGCTATATGCCCTATAATCTGCTGTTCGATAACTATTCAATTGTTTTCTTAGCCCTAATTTATATTAATGTGTACATACCCGGGAGAGCAGAGGCAAATTTGAGGGCGTCAGTGGTGAAGAACATCTATACACTTTTCTCTGGAAGTGAGGTGTTTACTGCAAAAGAGGGTAAAGAGATTTGGACTCAATAAATGTTCTATAAATATTTTGTAAATTTCAGAAAAAAGATTGTATATATTTCAAACTACACCTCTTTATTATGTTTTTATATAGTCTTTTATCGGCGTAACCCTTGCACCCCTCTGGTGCAAGTACTAGTTATTACATTCTCATATTGATGTTCATTAAACCAACAACTCACATACCCACTGTAATAATTACCTATTAAGGGAGGACTAGTATCACCTTAACATGTGCATCATAAATTCATGAAGATTTTAAATTGAATTAAGATTTTAGTAATAATTTTATAAAATTCTATTAAAACCATAAATGTTTCATTAAAAATATACTTGTTTTTTTATGAAACAATAGTACATACTATCATTTACACATATTATCAATATGATAAACATTATAAGAGAGACATACTCGTTTAACTAAATTTATCAAATATTACAAGGACTTACAAAATATATAGTATATAGATTTTTATGAATGTCAACTAAAAAAAGAAGCACTACCATTTGGTTCAAAAACAAAAGCTCTTCTATTAACTCAAAATGAAAAAAAAATACAGATCAAAATAAGCCAGCACTATATATATATATAGATATTAAAAAAAAAACCAAAGTAAGCTGAGAGTTATCTCTATGTTTTTAGATTTTTCTAAGAGCAGTGTAGTTGGCAGTGATGCGACAGTGAACTGGAGTCTGAACTGGTGCGCAACTGGTGCTGAGCAGTTTGGCGGTGAAAGTTTGATGTAAATATAATTATCTCCATCTAATAGTATGGTGCTGCGCATGAAGAGTTGCAGTGAGCTGCATGTAAAAAGATTCATGCATTGATTGTCAGTATCAACTATCAAGTGCCCTTTAGCCTCCAGGACGCGAAATCTTGCCAGGTTCCGATGGCCCGAGTGAGAATGTTGTGGTGCAGCATTGCCAATCGAATATCTTGGCAGAGTCTGGCTTGCCTCTGTTCCTCTACAACTGTTCTACATCGTTTTTGAGGTATGTCATGGGTTGAGTTTTATCAACAAGGCTTAAATTGTTTTGTTTAGTTTTCATATTTTTATAAGAGCTAGAGAAATATGTTAGGAAAAACCCTGTTACTACCTGAGTCGGCAGTTAATGCAATGAATGATTTGTGAAGCTGGACTGGGTAAAGATCCTTTGGAATGCGCAGAAGAAAAAGAAAAAAGAAACCACTCACTAGAATGGCGTCCAAAGTGGGTGCTAATGATTATGAACAGAACAGCGTAGGAGACCTTATTAGTTTGATTGCTACCATTTTCCTTTTGAATTGAGTTTCTTTTTTCTTTTAGATTTTCGTGACTGTTATATTCAGTGAATGCCACAAACTACCTCATAGCACAGTGCATGCCCATCAATCTATGATCATATGAAACATTTGCAGCATATGCCCACTTCAGATCCACCACTGTATATGGCACATAGGTGGCTATGTGTCTTAGTCATACATACTGTAAATGTTTCATATGATCATAGATCTCTTATTATTGATGGTTGATGGGCATGCACTGTGCTATGAGGCAGTTTGTGGCATTCGCTGAATATAAACAGTCATGAAAACTGTTCATAATCATTAGCACCCACTTTGGACGCCATTCTTGTTCTATATTTTGAATAAGTGAATGTGGTACCAATAACTGTGGTTTCTTTTTTAATTTTTCTTCCGCCCATTCCAAAGG
>VDFB02058242.1:243655599-243783360 GCA_007258455.2 Sequoia sempervirens | reverse complement strand
TCTATATATTATTTATTGAAGCTTTCGCTTCATTGTAAAAACATCAAATATTTTTACCATTTGCGTCTTTACATGGTATTAGAGCCCAGGATAATTAAAAATCGTTTCTTTTTGGATTTCGAAAGAAATTTCTAAGTTTTCTTTTTAAGAACGATTTTTTTAAAGAATTTTGTGGCTTCTTTTTGAAGATATAATTCAAAGTTCTTTCGAATCCTCCTAGCGCGCAATCTCCTGAACGCAATTTGAACACGACTCTGTGTTTTGCCCAGTTCGTGCTTTATTCTGTTGCGATTTCTCTAGTGAAAACATTTTTCCTAGGCATGCAATTTCGTCTTTGCTCTGATAGCGTGTCTTCTGCTTTGGTCGCCTGACACGTTTTTTGAAACCCTTTGTGGCACGTGACTTCATTTCTGGGCCGTGATTTTTCTTGCCTCTGAGCCCGCATTTTTTGTCTCTATTTGAGCCGCATTTTTTTAAGACTTTTGGGTGCGATTTTGAAGATTTTTGGGCGCGTTTTTGAAGATTCCTGGTCGCACAAATTGACTTGGTTTTTTGACGCGATTTATCATATTTCTAAGCACGGTTCTTTCTACCTACTGGGCGCGACCTTCTGGTGACGCATTTTCAGTGTGTAGTCTTTTGGAAAAAAAAAAAAAAAAAAAATGTGCCTCTGTCTAAGAATCGTGGGCAGCATTTGTTTCTGGGCGCAACAGCTAGGGTTTCAGGCAGAAATTTTTTTCTAATTCTAGATTCTTTCTAGGTTTTTCGAGAGGATTTCTAGGTAGTCATCAATTTTTTCTGGGTGTCTCGAATTTCATGCATTGGAATTTATGCAAACGGGTTGTCTTGAAATTTGTGCCTAAAACTACCTCAACTTTCAAAACCTTAAAATTTGTGTCTTGGGTTTCGTACATTCAGCGTCTTCTTTGTATCTCATTTTTTGTGCTTTGGAAAGCGTGAAAGATGGCATCTTTGACCAACATTATGTTGGAAGGTAGTCAGCGATTCAACAACAAAAATTATAATACCTAGAAGTAGCGAATGATGACCATTTTTTAATATTGTTGCCTTGATCAGATTGTTCTAGGCAATGTTACTCGTCTCACAACAGCAAATAAAACCCAGGAAAAGTTTGATGAGCAAAATCGTGAAGCAATGATGGTCATTAAGCTTTCAGTTACTGATGATCAGCTTCCACAGGTTCCATCCGACAAATCAACTACCGAGATTTGGGAGCACTTGAAAACTTTGCATGAGACCTCCGACAAGAGTCGTGCATTCTTTATGAAAAACTAGTTGTTCTCCATCATGATGGATGAGAGAATGTCCTTACAAGAGCATCTGACAAAGATTCAGGACATCCATGATCAGTTGGAGGCGATTGGTCAGAAGATGGAGGTAGAAGACATGGTAATTATCACCCTGAAAAGTTTACCTAAGTCTTATGAGCACTTTGTTGAAACCCTCAACATTACATCTACTAATGTTGATCTGAAGTTTTTGGAGCTTTGTACCATCCTCTTGCAGCAAGAATGTCGGAAACAACAGTTTGGTAGTAGTGCCTCATCGTCCTCTATAGAACAAGCTTTTGTAGCTAAGTCTCAGCCTAAGAACAAAGGGAAAGGTCAGCCTCCACAACAGAAAGGCATAGGTCAACCTCCGGGTAGCCCTAAGAAAAAGAACATTCAATGTAATTATTGCCACAAATATGGTCATATGAAGAAGGATTGTCATCAACGTTTGGCTTCTCAATAGAAGAAGCAGGGAGGGTCTCAACAGAAAGCGAATGTTCTCGAGCACACTGAGCAGAAGGAATCTTCCTTTTATGCAATTATGGCTAAAAGACTTGCAGATCATGTGAAGTCCTCTGCTTGGTACATTGATTCAGGTGCTTCGCGACACTTCACTCATCGACGTGATTGGTTCATAGACTTCTCTCCCTTTACTAACTCAGTTATTTTTGGAGGAGGTGAAGAGTATACCGTTGTCAATAAGGGCACTGTTCAGATTCAGTTTGGTGGGAGGAATCTCATATTCCTCAATGTATACTACATTCCTAGCATGGAACTCCACCTTCTCTCTGTCAGTCAGATTATGCGGCATTCTCCTCAATTGGATGTGGTATTTAGTGCACACAAATGTTCCATTGTTGATCGAGAGACTCGCACCACTATGGCTGTTGGTATTGAGGATCATGATCTATACAAACTTGTGGATACAAGTGATTCTCCAGAGTTAGCCATGGCAACCAAAAATTTTGCTATTACCAATCTTTGGCATCAACGGTATGGGCACTTAAATGTGCATTATCTCTCTTAGCTAGCTCAAGAGGGACTTGTAGCTGGTTTACCTGAGATTCAAACTCAACATCATGGCGTTTGTGGAGCTTGTCAGGCTAGGAAGCAGCACAGGACACCATTCACAGATGGTGACTCATGGCGAGCCTCTAAGGTATTGCAATTGGTTCACGCTGATGTATGTGGGCCAATGAATACACCTTTTGTTATTGGTTGCAAGTAATTATTGCTTTTTGTTGATTTCAGTCGTAAAATGTGGGTGTACTTTCTTAGACAAAAATCAGATGTGTTTATAGTATTTCAAAAGTTTAAGGCCTTAGTAGAAAAAGAGTATGGTTATTGCATAATCACTCTTAGGTCAGATAATGGGAGGGAATTTTGTTCTACTGCTTTCTCCAACTTTTGTGATACACATAGCATCAAACACCAGTTAACCACACCCTACACTCCTCAGCAAAACGGTGTTGTAGAGGCGCAACCGCACAATCACTGAGATGGCCCGCTCTATGTTACAACACAGGAGTGTTTCGAATAAATATTGGGCAAAAGCAGTCTATACTGTTGTCTATCTCCTTAATCAGTCTCTCCTACACAGGTTGTCAAGGGGAAGACTCCTGAGGAAGCTTGGACTAGTCGAAAAACTAGGATCAGTCATCTGAAAATATTTGGCTCTTTAGCATATGTATGGATTCTAGATGCCAAGCACTCAAAGTTGGATTCCAAGAGTCAAAAGCTTATGTTCACAAGGTATAGTTACAACCATAAGGCTTACTGGTTGATTGATGTAGACACTAATCGTCTCATCTTCAATCAGGATGTTGTCTTTGATGAAGAACGAGGGCCTTTTCACCTTTCCTCGTCTGTGCAGCATTTTGAGGATTAGCCTTTGAAGGCTTCTGATTTGGGTGTCCGACTTCCGTTAGGTTCACCTGATGGGAGGGATGATGAAGATTTTGTTGTCGATGATGCTCAACCTGATTTTCCTCCGGATGATATTGATCTTCCACCTAATGAACCTGTTTCAAATCCAGCTCCAGCTCCTCTTGTTGTATCTGATGTTGGCACTTCTACTCTTCAGCTTAAATGGTGGGCTAAGACTATTGGTGATCTTTATGATGATGAGCTCATTGAAGGTAAATCGTCCAAAAATAAGAGCAAACAACAGCATACAATTAATTTTGCTCTCATGGCCAACATTCACAGTGTTTATGAGCCTCAGACATGGCTAAAGGAATTCCTAAGTGGGAAAAGGCTATGGAGGTTGAATACCAGAGTCTTCAGAAAAATCACACTTGGGTCCTTTCTGATCTTCCTCCAAGGTATACACCCATTAGCTGCAAATGGGTGTATAAGGTTAAGTACAAAGCTAACGAAACCCTTGACAAGTACAAAGCTTGTCTCATTGCTAGGGGGTTCTCACAGAAGGAAGGCATTGACTACAAGGAGACTTTTGCTCCTACATCCAAGATGAGTACCATTTGGTTTGTCCTTGCCTTAGCAGCCCAATTTGGTTGGAAAGTCCATCAGATGGACGTTAAGAGTGCTTTCCTCAATGGTGAGTTGAAGGAAGAAGTCTACATGACACAGCCTCCAGGGTTCAAGGTTGCCAGTAAAGAACACAAGGTGTGCAGACTGGTCAAAGCACTCTATGGCCTAAAACAGGCTCCTCGGGCTTGGTACATCAAGATTGATAAGTACCTCACAGATCATGGCTTTCAGAGGAGTCCATCTGACTCTAATCTGTATGTCAAGCATATTGGTAGTGATATTCTTATTCTTGTTGTCTATGTGGATGACTTGATCATTACTAGCAGCTCGACACATTTGATCGTTGAGATCAAGCAGGATTTGTGCAGCACATTTGATATGACAGATTTGGGACTTTTGCATTATTGTTTAGGTGTTGAGGTTTGGCAAACCGAGAGCGATATCTTCATCTCCTAGTCCAAATATGCTCGAAGTCTACTGGATAAGTTCTGAATGCAGGATTGCAAACCTGCCTCCACACCCATGGAAAAAGAGCTCAAGTTGTCAGCTAAGTCAGACTCACCTATAGTGGATGAATCATTGTCCAGGCAACTAGTGGGCAGCCTCATCTATCTCACTGCCACTAGACCTAACCTTAGTTTTGCAGTGAGCTACATTTCACACTTCATGATAGCCCCCAAGGTTGATCATTGGGTAGCAACAAAGTGTGTGTTGCGTTATGTGAAGGGCACTTCTAATTATGGACTTCTCTACACGAGGAGTCACGATCCTAGACTCGGTGGTTTCATAGACTCAGATTGGGCAAGTTCAATTGATGATAGGAAATCAACATCTGGGTATGTGTTCAGTTTGGGATATGGTGCAGTCACATGGACTAGTAAAAAGCAACAGGCAGTGGCTCTCTCCTCAACAGAAGCAGAGTATCAAGGAGCAATTAAGGCAGCTTGTGAGGTAGTTTGGCTTCGCCGGATGCTTGCAGATATGCAAATATCTCAAACAGGACCGACTCCCTTGTTCTGTGATAATCAGGGAGTTCTCAAACTTTCCAAAAATCTAGTCTTCCATGAAAAAACCAAGCATGTGGAAACTCATTGACACTTCATTCGGAAGCTTGTTGAAGACGGATCTGTTCAGTTGTTGTATGTTCCGACAGAGGAGCAGACAATAGATATTCTCACCAAGTCACTCAATCTAGATAAGTCTGTAAAATTCAAGGGGCATCTTGGTCTAGTTGACAAATTGAACATTAAGGGAGGGTATAAAAATAATATTTATTATTTATCATTTAATGCTCAATATTGTATTTTATTTGTAATTTTTAGATAAGAACGTTTCTTAACGTTCCTCTGCAGCTTCTTTTTACAAACTTGCCTTCTTTGTAAATCTCTGTATATTATTTATTGAAGCTTTCGCTTCATTGTAAATACATCAAATATTTTTACCATTTGTGTCTTTACACATATAGTATTTTTATTTTCAAGACTTTTTTACAGCATTTTGGTTAATGCAGCATGAACCAAACCCTGTACCAAAAAGTTTCAAGGATTTTTGAATCTGCATCACATGCTTGAAACCTTTTGAAGTCCTCTTTGATGTGTTGCCAGTTGATAAGATGTAGCCAAACAATCGAAACAAACAGAGCTTATTGGTAAGAAACTGAAAATGGCACCAGAAAAGAAGTGTTTATGTAAATCAATTCAATACCACTGGTAAACATGGCAGTTCAGTTGCCAGCCATATTCAACCCTGCTTCTTGCCAACCCTTCCATGATCACCGTGCCTATATCATGAAGTATTTGAAAACCAATTCCTAACCTGACCATGTTGAGGACAAGCGTAAGCTGTATAAGCCTGATTATAAGTAGTATAGGCAGTATAAGCCTTAATTCATCTTCAATGTGTTGTGAGTTTACAAGATGTAGCTAAGCAATTGAAACGGATAGAGCTTATCAGGGGTGAAATTCAATGCTGCACCAAGAAAAGTAGAGTTTAAGTAAATCCATTCCATACTGCTGGTAAACATAGCTGTTCAGTTGCCAGTTAAATCCAACCTTTCTTCATGCTAACTCTACCTTGGTCACCATACCCATATTCTTAAGCATTTGAAAATGGCTCTTAGCCTACCCATGTTTAGCACAAATGTAAGAAGTATAAAGCTAACTTAGGAGTGTTGATGGCAAGTAAATGCTGCTTGGTGGAGCAGACCTGAACTAAAAGGTCAACCGTAACAGGGATAAAGTGCCATAAACGACAGTTTCTGCTCCATTCTTGAAGTCTGTGACACAGAAGAAAGGTCACTTTGCTTTTGGTATTGTTAGTTCTCTTTCTTAGCACATTTGGCATTTTGGAAAGCTCTTGAGTGGTCACAAAACATGCATTCCTTAGCCATGTGTTGCTCCACAACTCAATTGACCGCTGATTGGTAGTTTGTGAGTACCTTCAAAATGATCGAGTCCTTTGCCATGTGCTGGTTCACAACTCATTTAATTGCCAGTAGGTAGTGTCGTTTGTGAGTGCCTTCAATAGGTCAACATTGATTCACATTACCTATATTTAAGGACACCCCTCCTATAGATGGGAAAATAAAATGGTATGAAATGACAAATATTATAGGATCCTTAGAAGGGGGCAGATATTAATAAACATTGTCAGACTTAAAAGACTGTGTTACTGGATCCCTCTGAGGCCCAATCGGATCCCGGTCCAGTTCGAACCGAACCTGGGTACCGGTCCAGTTCACATGTGGGTCTGGGCCAGGAGCTTTCAAATGCCACCCAGTTCACTTGGGGCAAAATTGGGATGAACCCAGGAGAACTCGGGTGAACCCACAAAGAACCCATCCCTCCAACGTCACTTTTTGGAGCTTTTCTATTTTTATTTTTGCTCTTTTTTAAACATTTTATTCAACTGATTTGACTGGGCGCATCTGTCAACCCTAATATTGACTTGCAAAACACATAAAACACAAAAAAAAGAACATTTTGTTTCATTTCTTTTGCAAACAGCATATATTCCAAGAGGCTGAACATTCTTTTTTTCTTGTTGGATCAACAAAGAGAGTTGAAGTTGATCTTTGAAGATTCTACAATGATTGCATTGTCATTCCTACGCATTTACAAGTGTTCATTGGCTACCAGGAAGATCATAGAAGGAATTTTAAAAAAATTTGCAAAAAGGTTCTTTTTTTCAAATTGTTTCCTCCATTTTTGTTTTACAAACATGAAACACTTTTTTTGCTTTGTTTATCTATATTTTTTCCATTCTTCTAGGAATCTATCAAAGATTCAAAAGAGCTAGGTTTTGTATATCTATTTTTTGAGTTCAATTTTTTGTTTTTGTTTTGAATGTGTTTACAAAGTTTCTTGTCATGGGAATCACAATGACAACTAGTTCTAGCTCCATGGCTCAACTTAAATTCAAAACAAATCCGAATTCTCCTCTATGGAAATATGTTCAAATGATGCAATAGGTTCCAGGTGGTGGGGGTTACATTTGGATTTGCAATGGGTGTAATGTTAGTTATTCTAGTTCATATAAAGTCGGGTGAAAGCCCATTTGTGTGGAATACCTAGACAAGGTATCAAACCTTGCCTTGGAAAGGATGGTGTAGCTGTGCCATCAGAGACAGTGATAGGATATATTATGGAGCAAAAACAAGTAGATGAACAGGTAGGCTGTAAATCAAGTCACCCCTTAATAAAAAAATCAAAGGAAATGCAACCCTCATCTAGTCCCAATGTTGTGGTAGAAAACCATCCATTTTTTGCCACTCCTCATCCTCAAAGTGAACCCATTACAAACAAAAAACCAAAGGGACCTTTGGAAAGTGCATTTCAAAATGAGAGTCAAGACATTGCCGACCAATATGTAGCAAGATGCATTTATGCAAATGGATTGTCTTTTAATGTTGTTTGTTCTCCATATTGGAAAGAGATGTTGAAAATGGTTAATGAAGCTCCAAAAGGGTACAAGGGCCCAGGTTATGAGAAGGTGTGTGGCACCTTATTGGAAAAAGAGGTCAAAAATGTTGAAGATGCATTGCAGCCCATAAGGGATTCATGGGTTGAGACAGGTGTATCCATTGTTTCAGATGGGTGGAAAGATGCAAAAATATCAGCCCTTGATCAATGTCATAGCGGTGTCCCATAAAGGGGCAATGTTTTTGAGAGCTATGGATTGTGAGGGGCAGGTTAAAGATGGCCAATTTATTGCTGATATTCTCATCGCAGACATTGAGGAAGTGGAACCTCGTAACATTGTTCAACTTGTAACGAACAATGCAAAGAATTGTCAAGCTGCTGGTTTGTTGGTTGAGGAATGATATTCACATATCTTTTGGACACCTTGTGTGATCCACTCTCTCAATCTTATGCTACAAAAGATTGAGAATAAAAATGATTGGATCAAAAAGTTGTATGCAAAGGTTGAGGACATCCAAATGTTCATCGCCAACCACCACATGTCTCAAGGCATTTTCAGATCATTTTCAAAATTGTGCTATTGAAGGTAAGTGAAGTAGCATAAAATTTTACACTTTCATAGTTTGATTGTGTATTCTAATTCTCCTTTAAAGTTTGTTTTTAAATTTTAAGTATTTTATGTTGTATTTTTAATAGGTTGCAGAGACTCGTTTCGCCTCCAACACAATCGTCTTAAGACAACCTGTGAAAGTTAGAGAGACGCTTTCTAGGATGATGATTAGCCAAAATTGGTCTATATGGTGACAAGGCAACTTTGACAGGGCAACAAAAATTAAGCAAATAATATTAGATGACTCATGGTGGGATTGTGTGGAGTATCTCAATGATTGAGAAGATGAAAGGCATCATAAAGGCGAAAGAGCTAGACCCTGAAGAGGCTTTCTTCGAACAAGTGCATGCAATTGTTGAAGAAAGATGGAACAAAATGACCACTCCATTACATCTTGCCTTCACATTGACTCCAAAATACTACAATGCTGAGATTAGTTTTGTGCCAAGAAGGCTTCCCCCATATAGAGATTTTGAAGTGGTTGAAGGGTACAAGGCAGCATTCCATAGACTCTTCTCTGAAATGGAATTGCAAGATGTAGTCACAAATGAGTTCATTGATTTTGTGCACTCAAATGGTCAAAGTGTTGAGGCTCTTCGTGATAGCTTTAAGAAGGATGCTCATAGTTGGTGGTACTTCCATGGCAAATTCTGCCAACACCTACAACCCCTCGCAATCAAAGTTTTATCACAAGTTTAATAAATTATTATTTTTTAGTCCTTAAAATTTCAACTTTCAACTTTCAGTTTCATTTATAGATTTTTACATTTTTTAAATTTTATTTTTATAATGTATAACTTTAATTGTTTACTTTGTCTTCATACGTTGCTAGTTCAACTGCATCAGAGAGGAATTGGACCACATATTCTTTCATCCACTCAATAAAGCACAATAGATTGCACTCCAAAAGAGTAGAGAATTTAGTATATGTGCATTCCAACTTGCATCTCCTTTCACATAAACAACATGACTACAAGGGGACACAAAGTTGTGAGATATAGAGCTAGAGCATACGGACTTGGATGCTTCCAATTCCTAGCATATTGCATATGAGGATTCTGAAAGCCAACACACTTTTAGTACAAGTGGCACTTGCAGGGCCACTAGCACTACTTGTGGTTCATCACTTCATCTAGTGTTCCTACATCATCTAATGTCAATGATGATGATGATATTGATGATTTAGAAAATCCATTTGATGATTAAAAGTGTTGAACTTGATATTATTATTTTAATATTGAACTTGAAGTTTGAACGATGAATATTTATCATGCATGTTTTAAATGGCATTCAAGTTTATGGTAGTTTTGTTGTTATAACTTTATATGATACTATGTGATATTCTAATCTTAATTCTGCTTCTAGGCTGCATATATGTGTGTGTGTGTATCTTAATTCTGCTTCTAGGCTGCATATATATATGTATATATATGTGTGTGTGTGTGTGTGTGTGTGTGTGTGTGTGTGTGTGTGTCTTAATTCTGCACACACACACACACATGTTTGTTGTACAGACAAACCCAAAACGAGCACAACCCCCAAAAAAATTAGCCGGATCCACAAACCCGAACCAGGACCAATACCAGAACCGGCAACATAGTTAAAAAAATGCCAGACGTAAAATGTTTTGAGAAGAGATAAACAAAAAGAGAGGATAACTAGAGAGGGTTTTGCTGGAAGTAACAATGTGAGGATTTCTAACTTCAATGTGCAGATGGGTAAGATAGTGATGAGGCCAAAGTAGAAAGAAAGTAGACAGTGGACAAGTCGAGACAAATGAAAAGTGAGATTCGATGGGGTATTCATTAAGGGGGTTGGAAAAATTGAAAGAGTTGTTAAGATTCCTGGTAGCTTGAAAACTAAGAGAACAAGCTTGTGTGGCCCTTTGCCATGGTTGATAGATCATTTATTCATGGTAAATTGGTAATCATTAATTGGGTCAATGGCTCCCTCTAAGTCTAACTTATACTGAATATTTGTAGGTAGTTGTTGAGCTTTAATATTTTGACACCAATGTGCTTTTAATTGGCTCATTCATTAGCAAGAAGATCTGCAACTTTATGGAACTATGATTTTCTATGCTTTAGTCTGATAAATGATAAACTTTTAATTGATTCATTCATTGTTAGAATATCTGCCACTTGATTGAATTGCGGTTTTCTATGCTCTAATTTGATAACCAGTATAAGTCCATAGGACCCAACACTTTGTTAAAGGCTTAGACCATTTTCCAATTGTTGTCATCCAAGGGTTTGAGCTCAATTGGTTAAATTATTGGCTTCTCATTGTGGATAACCAAGTTCAAATCCTCAAAGTGACATCCAATGTGGAATCCTAAGTGACGACTCTTGGTCTTCCAATTTGGCTTCTAGCGGCAATATTTTAATTGTTATCTAAATGTTAACTCTCATATGGAGCTAAGTAATGTATTGCTCATAAGAAGCTACCAGCTGCTTGTTTGAGCCATATTTGTAAACTACCTTCAAATATTTTTTTTTAAATGTTGTCAATGAGAGGGAGAGTTTAGCGAGCAGTACCTTGATTTGTGTTTCTCACACTTTGTGAATCCTCAATATTTTGATTTCAGAATTTCCCTTGATCAGTGTTGAGTTCAAACCTTGCATGTGCATGATTTGGATCCCAACTAAGAGAGTGTCATTCTGTAGTATTATCTGAGTGAATGCCTATGCTTTAGCAATAGCAGACCACTATCTTCCCCATTTACTTCCAAATAGTTCCTCACATGCCTTCCGTTTCTAGTTTTCTTCATGTGGTACCATTAAAGTTTAACTTGAACCACCCCAACATGGGTGGTACCCATCTGCCTTTCCCTTTGACCATAGAAGTAGAGAGCTTATAGTTATGATGGAAGGGGATGTTCCAAAGTGACACATCCACATGGGTCCAAATGACATCCCAAATGTCCTAGAGACTTTGAGCCTTGGAGGAACATCTCCTCATACCCTTTCTTTTAAGTTTTGGGGACATTCCCATTTTTTAGTCATTTTGGGTACCCCCTAGCATCCCATGCTCATTCATTGGGGGATCCTCATATCCCCTGTCTGTTCCAAGTACTTCAAGGGTGTCCCCCACCAAGGCCCTAAATCCTAATGAAGTTTTTAAAACCCATGCCCATTACTGTTTTGCATCCACCAAAAGAAATGAGGTAAAAAAGAAGACGAAAAGACAAGAGGATAAGGAAAAGGAGCAGTTTCCAAGATATCAATCAGATGATGGCTTGGATATCTGAGCTTGTTGCTCAATGTACGTATGTACCATGCATGATGTAGCATTTCTTTTTTTGGCATTCTCAATATAAATCATGATCCATATTATTTTAAGATTATAAATCTATCAAATGGATTATGGAATTGATGAATTGTTATGATACTAACTCTTTGGAATTTCATCCTTTTTTGGTTTGTTTTTCATTTTTAGTTATTTTTTACCTCTATTTTTTCTAATTGAAATATTAATGTCATATATTATTTAAATAACCATCTCCCTGATGCCCCCAAACTAAACTTTGAGTTAAAAAAACTGTCATCTGTGAAACCCATCCACTTGTCCACAAAATGTGAAGAAACACTGGGATATTTCAATTTTGCACCATATTAGTAATCTGCAATATATGTAAATCCTTGAAATAGAAGAGATGCCAATAGCACCCTCAAATCTAGCATCTCTAGGAGATATCTAGCATTCCAGGATACTATCCAAAATAATACTTATCTCCCATTACCAACCTGCCAAGAGACGTTCCAATTGAGCAGCTATTTGGAAGAGGCGGTCACCACTGGGATTTGAGAAAAGTCCTATTGCTCCAACTCATATTCACTTCCTATAATGATGCTCCGAGGGGAGGCATAACTATGCATTAGCCTCCAAGCTAGTTTGACTGCAAGAGCAAGATTGAACATGCAACCACTCCCATTGCCAAGCCCTCTAGTTTTGGTCTGCTTATTTTTCCCAAACAACAAGTATGTGCTTGGAATGTTCACCCACATCCCTCCACATGTAGTTTCTTATAATCAACACAATGTTCTTGAAGCTTTTTCTATTTTTACTGGGGTAGGAAGAAAGGTGAGTAGTATATTGGAACAGCTTGCAAGACTAACTGTATCAGTTGAACGCCACTAGCAAGAGAGAGTCGCTTGTATGTCCTTGTAGAGCTTGTTCTTTATTTGATTAATAATGGAATCTAGAAATAGTAGTCATATTTGATTTCCAATGAAGAGGGAACTCTGAATAGTTCATTGGCTGTCTTCTCCTTGTTATCTCCTATCTTTTGAAGATTTCTTGATTTTTGGGTTCATTAGAACACTCCATGATCAAAGGACAGTTCCATTCATCATGTGGATTATGATTTCAGAAACAGATACAAGTGTAATAAATGCTGCCAAGATCACATCCAATCGTTATGTGATGTGTTGGAGTTACCATTTCATGGTGGAGTTCCCATTTTGTGGTCATAGATCATAAAGTGTTTAAGGTCTCACATTGTGTCATACCATGTAATAATCTAATATCATCATGTTTATCCCAGTTAACCCATATTTTGTGAGCAATGTGAAGAGCACACAAGAAATACTGAGAAGGGGGGGTAGGGGTGCAGGTGAATCAGTATTTCAAACTGAAAAACTTAAAACCATATAAATCAGAAATCAAAACATTAAGAACATTCATAAACAAGATGAAAACCATTTTTCACGTGGAAAACCCTTTCGGGTAAAAACCACGGCAAGATTTTGCTTTTATTATCCAACAATGGGCACCAACCCAGATTACAAAGTGACCACCAACTCCGAACAAACTGAAGCACCAACTTCAGACTTGAAAGAATTCTTGAAACTGAACACAAAACTTCTTCCACTGCACTTAATCACAAACTCAAATAACATCGTTGTTCCTTTATACACCCATAAAAGCATATCATACTCAGAAATTTCTGATAACACCTCAACTCCACAATAGACTATCCCAACACATAAAGCTCTCGACTTTTCAACCTGAACATCACACAACATACTCATCAATAGCGCACATAAACTCTCAACTTCGTTTGCAACTTAACCTGCAATGTGAATACATGCATATTGAACACGGCACCAGACCTCTGAAATCTTCAGATTAATTTACACACGGACCGTGAGACCTCTGGCAATATACAGCTCATGGTTACTTCTCCACAATGGCACACACTAACCCCATGCAGCTGACTCAAGAATACAGCATCAATAAACAGAGCACTCCCATGAATCACCCAATAAAAGACTAGCAAACATTACTGAGTGCAGCATTACTCATACACACAGACGCATGTAAATAACCCAGCTTACACCAATAAAATCTTCAAATCGAATGTCAAAAAGTCACCGCCTTAAGCATACTTCACTAAGTCCACACCATGCACATATATGATATATCAATACTTCTGCTCTAACTTCATGTGATGCTGAAACATAATGTCATGTATAGCAGCGACAGCAATACTCAATACAATGCCTCTCACACCACACAAAATCTCAGAATGATTACCTCTTGCAGCCCGTTGCAATTCAAGGAATGAAGACGCTGCACATATTGAAATAATATCGACTCCTGTACAAAGCTTGTGTCTTCACATCTTCGACATCATGAATAAAGGCACTAGCGTATTTTTAAAGAGAAAACGTTTCAAAACACAATCTGCCTTATCACGACTTCATCCCTTTTTAAAAAGAAACATCAACATCTGTTTTGCCTCTTATGCACTCTCAAGAACTGTAAAATCCCTTCACCACACCAGCATTTCATTAATATATTCAGCACACTGTTTTTCTCAACGCCAGAAGCAATAAGGACTCCGCAAATGATAGCAGCGTTGAATACTATTAAAACCATGCGATTTCTCAGTAACTCTCACTCGCTCCAGCAAAGGTATAAAATAGGCGATGATATTTTTAGCACCAAAAAGAATCTTCAACACAAATACTTGGAGCTATTAATTTCAT
Organism: Sequoia sempervirens; assembly: GCA_007258455.2. Lineage (NCBI taxonomy): Eukaryota > Viridiplantae > Streptophyta > Pinopsida > Cupressales > Cupressaceae > Sequoia > Sequoia sempervirens. The sequence continues at coordinate 243,769,052 of VDFB02058242.1, read as the reverse complement.
AAGCTGCCGCTGTAAAAGATATGTAAAATGCAAACATTCTGCATTTCTACCTTTTGACTTCATCTCATCCTCAGGTATGAATAAAGGCTATTAATTTTAACCAAAAACCATTTCAGATGAAATTTTTGTCGAGCATGACTTGTGCCAGGAAAATAAAGGTGAAAAATATTTTAAAAGACCACAATGCCACAATTATATTCGATAATACTCCAGCAAAGCATGCAGACCTGATATTCTGAGCACAAGGAGTGGTCTGAATTATTTTTAAAAATATATATTGACCCCAGCTTACATGAAACATGAATACAGAAACCGTCGATAGTAAGGAAGCCGTTACCACAATAAAAGAGTCGCCAAAAATAAGGAAGAATCCTGAAGCCGCCTCATAAAAATATAAACATAGGCGTTACAAAATAATACTCCAAGCAGCACCCGACTCTTTAGATAATATGAAATTTATGAAACCAAGGTGAAGGAAGTAATAAAGCCGTCAAATGCTGACTCAACATGCCAATATGAAAAACTGGCATAGAAACTGACATGGAGCTGACAAAGCAAACAAGCAAGTTGTTGATGTAGACAAGCAACCAGCTCAAGCAGACAGCCAACCAGCTCAAGCAGACAACCAAGTAGCTCAACCACACAGACAAGTAGCTCAAGCAAGCAAGCAAGTAGCTCAAGCAGCTCAAGTAGACAAGCAGATAGCTCAAAGCACACAACTAAGTAGCTCAAGCAAACAACCAACTTGACATCAATGACAAAACACTCAACACAATGGTTAGAGATAAATGGTGATGGCTCATTTTAGCTCTCAATAGGGGTTCAAATCAATTTCAATCAACCCATATGTGATGATTTAGCTCTACCAGAACCCATTTCTCATGACCATGAATTTTCACAAGGGTTCTTGTGAACCACTACTCATGAAATATGGGTAGATTAAGACTGACTCAAAACTACGCAGTTGAATCCCAATAAATCATGATGTATATTTTTATTTTACCAATCCAAGGGCAAAGAAAACCCTATATAATGAAGCAAAATGGCATCTACAGATACAAAGGAAAGCACAAGACCATTTGAAAGTACAAAAGTGCACCTATCAATTGACCAACTCGAAATAAAGTTCTCAAATAAAAAGAACATAAATCTATACAAGATTTTCCAGGGTATGGCAATGAAAATGAAAACAGCGATAAGTAGGAAACATTTGTATACTTCAAAGAAAGTCTGTTACAAATAAGGAGCTAAATTTTATTTAAAAAAGGTGGCAGAGAGGTGCCAAAATTTAACAGTGATTTTCTTTATTATCTTTTTGTTTTGAAAATTATTGCTTTCTTTTTCTAACTGCCATAGCCAGTATGACATAATTACAGTGATAATGTTTCTTAGCCATCACTGTAATTATTGACAGAGATAATGTTTCCTAATATTTTGCATATTGTATAAGAATATCCGCAGTAATTTTATAAAACAATATGCAAAATATAGGAATAACTCATTGACATGAATCTTACTGAATCTTAATGTTTATTGATTGATTACTTTGCTGTTCCATCTACAAAATATAGGAAAAATGGTACCCATGTTCTTGCCTTTTGTAACGAGAAATCTTCGATATATAAAAGAAGCAAACGTGCTTTATATAGATTACAAATACAGATGTTTCTAAAACAAAGTTTCTAAAATAGAAACATGATCAAAGAAAAGAATACTGTCACATCCCTTACATCGAGATTACATGTTTGGTTATGTGTTTCGAATACAATGTTAGTTGCAAATAACTACTTTCATATGATTGTGACATTGAGAATGCAATAATTGCTCCTTTTGTCGTAACTGTGAATTATTAACGAACTCTTTATTTTGCAAGTGAATTTATTGATTCCGTATGAGATCATGAGATTAAATTTAAATGCATATTATTTAGCCGTTGAGAACGAACTAACCACAGTCCTTGTCAGTGGATGCAGGATTGCCGCCGTCATGAGAGAAAGGGGAATATCATCAGGGAGAGGACATGGTTGACAATGGATCTATTTTATCGTCTACCTTGAGCCGGTGTATGACAAAAATCTAAAACGTAACTTGGTCATAAATAATATTAAGTAATTAATTACTCTATAAGTTAATTTAAATATATATATAAATATATTAATCTTTAATATTTCTAAGAGATTGCAAATTGATTAATAAGGTTATAATAAATAATAATAAATTAGAAGTGGGGCGAACTAATGTTAAATATAATCTAACACTTGTAAATATTAAATATTGGCATCGATTGGTTATAATTAAATTGAAGTATTTTGAATTCTTTTGGGAATCGGAATTATGGAAAACGCCATTTCCGTCTCACGCCATCTCCTTCTTGAAATGTCCAAGTGTGGATACATGAAGAGGCATGCGTTGGCAAGAAACGATTCTCTGGCGGGGAGTTGGAAGAAGTTTTTCATACCTTCCTTTGTGGAAATTGCTCTCGCTTTCAGAGGGCTCCATTGTTTTTCTCTTGAGCATCGGGTTTTCTTTTGGGGAGAGTCGTAATTTTCTGGAAGTATCATCCTGAAGTAAGAGGTGTTGAGCTGATTTCCAATTCTCACCACTGTAATCGCAATCTTTCATCTTCAAAAACGAACCCCGTCTCTTTGTTCGGGATTTTTGGTCTGATTTTGTTGTTCCGTCTCTCTCCAATTTGTCGCAGAATTACCTTTCTGGATGCGTCTTCATTGACGGTGACTAGCTAGCGGGTCCACCAGAGAATTGGAGTTGAAATCTTCTAATCGTTTTCCTTTCCAGGCACGTAAGTGAATCCTTTACTAACTGCGTAGCTTGGCATTACTTTGCTTATCAAATTTAATAGTAGTCTTAATAATTTCGTTCCAAGGAACCATGGAAACTGAATGTGAATGTTGACATCAGTTGAATAGAATGAATTTAACGAGATTATGTGTAATCGTAATTTTCTCCTTCTTCTTGTCTGGAGTCTAATACAGTCTTGCCCTTCCATCTGGGAAATCATCTGTAAACTTCACTTATACTGAGTCTTATTCCATATTAACTCATCTTGAATCTATCAAGGGAATCTAATGAATGCCACTGTAATCTTTCTCATCTCATTGAGCTATCGTCCTCAAAACATTTCCTGTTGACATGTAATAGACCTGTTGAAACAAACAACCGTGAGAATGGCACGGAGAACAAGAATTGAGTCCTGTGGTAACCCAAAGCCTTTACTTAAGTTTCCTCAAGAGAAACATGCTTGATAGAGTCATTCAATCCATGTCTCTTCACTATAAATTTGAATGGTTAAGTCTCGGGTTAAGACCCCAACCGTCAGATCTTCTTGAATATAAAAGGGAAATCATTCTTAAAGCGAAACTTAAACTTGCTGAATTATTAAATGTTTGAGATCATGTGATCATGACGACCCTGAAGTTGATCTTTCAACCATTTATATTTTGTTACCCTCTGCTGGTTGTGGCCTTAATTTTGGAACCTCAATCCTCTGTTGAGGAACCTGAAATGGTTTTCTTAGAATTCTTAATCTTTACTTTGTTGAGATCAACCTTGTCTGATTATTTGCAGATTTGCTAAGTTTAAATTTAAATAATTTGAATTAATGGAATCTTGGAAAACGGTTTAAGTTTCCCAGTCAATCTCAATCTAAACTGCAAACTGATTCTTGACCTGTTGCTAGTCTTTGGACATTTCCATGCTCACCCGAATCTTTATGAGATATAAAAGTGAGTCCTTGGAATTTCACATCGAATAACCCCTTCTTATATGTATAATCTTGTGAATTTAATGCACTCTGGAACTATGAAGGAACGTCAAGTTAACTTGTCATCGTAATCTAACCTGAGACCAAAATATGAAGTTGATTGATAAGATTTGGCTGAACCTCAATGTTGAACTAGCCTCTTTCTGCCACTCTCTGCATGAGAGAAATTAGTAGATTATTAATTAAAAATAAAAGAAGGAAAGTTTATGAGCATTGTCTCTTTTTCTCTTTAATGATACCAGTACAATCCCAAAATAAGATGTAAATACAAACCTAGTTATGGTAATAATCAACCCTAGATTAATTTTAACCTCGAATCAAGAGAAGATTGGTAACCCAACTAGATGTTGAAGAAATAAGAAACTTGATCAGAGAGTTGTCATGCCGAGCAAAGGTGAGAGTGTTGACAACATAGGAGTGCCAGAGATGTCGGCACGGTAGTGCCAAAGACATCGGCAGAAGAGTGCCAGAAAATAATAAAATCCTTGGCCAAGGTACGATGCGAGATTCAGCATCTGTCAGCTATCAAGTACCAGATATACCACTGATCAAAGAGACCTTTCTAGTTGGGAGGTACCCTTAGTTAGGTCAATCAGGAGGTATAGGTCCTTGACACCAGGCTCAGAGGTATGATGATAATTTGATCCATGTTGATTACCCTCGTGAAGGGCGAGTTCTTCAATTGAAGAAACTCGGGAGACCAGTAGGTCTTGGTTGGGCGGTAAAGCCCTTGATGATATTTTTCTTTCCTCAAGTAATGATGATCAGCATTTCAGCTTAATGATGTTGCCTAATGGGTTACTTCTTACCGCTAATTCAGGTACAAATAAATGTTCATTTGAGTACTTTATTGCTACTTTTACTATTATGTAATTAATGAATTGTTCAAAGCTAGTTTGAATGGAAAGGATAGACGGTTAATTTCTTTACTTCATTATGAATGAGAGATAGTTAATGATGCCCTAGCAGTTACTTTTTCAGTTTGTTATTTATGCTTGATGAAACCCTAGATGGATTAGTTAGTTAGTATTGTCAGATGAAGTTTGGCAGTTAGTTCCATTTCATAAACCTTAGAATAGCAATTGTTATATCTGTTTCATAGCTATAGAATTTGTTTGTTACTTTTTGGAAGCAAGAAAAGTAGTTATTATCCTTTCGTGATTTTATGATATATGTTTTTAGTTAAAAGTTTACCAGTCAGCTGGAAATGGAAATTATATGTTAATTAATGAATGGTAGGATGTAACGGCTTCATAATTAATTTTCCTTTTTGTCTAACTGCAAAGGAAAACCCTAGTTTGACAGTTACTTAGTTATGTTCTTCTGTGAAACGGTTAGAGGAAACAGTTAGATGTTTCACTTCAGTTGAAACTGAAAACTTAGAAGTTAGTTGGAGTTTTCATTGTTTTAGGTGAACTCGATTGAAAACCCTAATTGAAAGCAAGTTAGTTGAGCTTCAGCTGAAAGTTAGTTGATAGTTGAATTTTCAAAGTGTAGTCAAATTTGGATGTTACAAATACAAACAAATCTAAACTAATAAATTACAATAATACAATATATTGACCATTAAATAATCTAAATATTATTTTAATACCCTCCCTTAATGGTCAATCTATCAACTACACCAATGTGCCCCCTAAATTTGACAAACTTATCTGGGCTCAAAGACTTGGTGAGAATATCAGCAATTTGATCCTCTATCGGAACATACTGCAATCCTATTGATCCATCTTCGACAAGCTGGCAAATGAAATGACAATGAAGTTTAACATGCTTTGTTCTTTCATGGAAGACTAGATTTTTGGTCACAGTATAAGGGGGAGCTTAAGCACCCCTTGATTGTCACAGTATAAGGGGGAAGGCCCTACTTGAGACATTTGCATGTCAAAAAGCACCCTTCGAAGCCAAACCGCCTCACAAGCTGCTTTAACAATTCCCCAATATTCAGCTTTAGTCGAGGAAAGAGCCACTACCTGCTACTTCTTGTTGGTCCATGTAACTGCACCTATACCCAAACTGAATACATACCCAGAAGTAGACTTCCTGTCATCAACAGAACCTACCCAACTTGAGTCTGTATAGCCAATCAACTTAGGATCTTTGCACCTTTGATACAGAATGCCAAAGTCGGAAGTGCCTTTCACATATTGCATCACATGCTTCGCTGCAACCTAATGTTCAGCTTTAGGGGCTGTCATGAAGCGAGAGATGTAGCTCACTGCAAAATTGAGATCAGGTCTAGTAGCAATGAGATAAATGAGGCTGCCTACTAGTTGCCTAAATGCAGATTCATTTTGCACAGGCGAATTTGATTTTGCTGATAGTTTTAGCCCTTTCTCCATAGGTGTAGATGCAGGTTTGCAATCATTCATTCTGAACTTATCAAGCAGACTATGAGCATACTTGGACTGAGAAATAAAGATGCTATCAGCTGTCTACCAAACCTCAACACCGAGACAATAATGAAGAAGTCCCAAATCTGTCATGTTAAAGGATTGACTAAGGTTGTGTTTGATCTCCTCAATCAGATGTTTTGAGTTGCCGGCAATAATGTCATCAACATGGACAACAAGCACAAGAATATCATCACCAGACTGTTTGACATACAAATTTGAATTAGAAGGGCTCCTCTGAAAACCATGATCAACAAGGTACTTATCAATTTTCATGTACCATACCCGTGCCTGTTTAAGGCCATAGAGTGCTCTCACGAGTCTGCAAACCTGGTGTTCTTTACCAACAACCTTGAAACTAGGAGGTTGTGTCATATAGACTTATTCCTGTAGATCACCATTGAGAAATGCACTCTTAACGTCCATTTGATGGACTTTCCATCCAGACTGGGCTGCAGTAGTGAGAACAAGCCAAATAGTACTCATTTTGGTTGTAGGAGCAAAAGTCTCCTCATAATCAATGCCCTGTGTCTGTGAGAACCCTTTGGCTACTAACTGAGCCTTGTACTTATCAAGATTCTGTTAGCCTTGTACTTAACTTTATAGTTTATACACCCATTTGCAGCCAATGGGCTTCTTCCCAAGTAGAAGATTGGAGAGGACCCAAGTGTTATTCTTTAGAAGGCTATGATGTTTCGCTTCCATAGCTTGTTCCCACTCAAAAACGCCTTTAGCCTCAGAATAGGTGTGAGGCTCAAAGATGTTGTGAAGATTAGCCATGAGAGCAAAATTAACAGTATTCTGCTACTTGCTCTCTTTCCGAGCAGTTCTACCCTCAAGTAATTCATCATCATGAAGATTACTTATGGTTTTAGCATACCATTTAGGTCGAAGAGTAAAAGTACCAATATTTGAAACAGGAGCAACATCACCAAGGGTGGCTGGAACAACATCAGCTGGATTAGGATCCAGAGTGCCCTGAGGAGGGGCGGGTGGTGGAATATTTTGCTAAGGTGCTTGCACAACTGCAGAATCCCTCCCATCAGATGGAGCTAGGGGAAGACAAACACCCAAATCAGAAGTCTGCATAGACTGATCCTCAAGGCTCATAGAAGTAGAAGATAGAAAGAAGGGCCCAATAGTTTCATCAACCACAACATCACAACTGAAGATGAAACGAGTTGTATCTACATCAATCAACCTGTATGCCTTATGATTCTCACTCTAACCAGTGAACATAAGTTTCTGGCTTTTGGAATCCAACTTAGTGTGCTTAGCATTTGGAATCCACACATGAGCTGTAGAGCCAAAAACTTTCAAGTGGTTGACCTTAGGTTTATGTCCAAACCAAGCTTCTTCAAGAGTCATCTTCTTAACCGCATGAGTAGGAGACTAGTTCAGAAGATAAATAGCTGTATTTCTTAGGAACATTTCTATGCTCTAGCAGACACCATTCTGCTGAGGGGTGTAGGGTGTGGTAAGTTGGCGCTTAATGCATACAGCATAGAAATTGGAGAAGTCGTTAGAACAAAACTCCCCCCATTATCAAACCTAAGAGTGACTATTGGAGAGTCTAACTCTTTCTCAACTAAGGCCTTAAACTGCTGAAATATACCAAACACCTCTGATTTGTTTTTAAGAAAATACACCCATATTCTTCTACTAAAATCATCAACAAATAACAGAAAATACCTGCAACCAGTAACTGATGGAGTACTCATTAGGCCACATAAATCAGCATGAACCAACTGTAATACCTTGGAAGTTTGCCATGAGTCACCATCTGAGAATGGATTCCAATGCTGCTTTCCAACCAGACAAGCCTCGCATACTCCATGATTCTAAATCTAAATCGCAGGTAGGCCACCAACCAGATCATCTCGAGACAGCTGAGAGAGATATTGCATATTTAGGTGCCCATAACGTTGATGCCAAAGGCTGCTGATGGAATTACTCTTGGCTGCCATAGCGTGCTCTTGAGAATCACTAGAATCAACAAGTCTATATAGACCATGATCCTCAAGTTCCTGAACAATTGTAGCGCGAGTATCTCTATCAACAATGCTACATGTGTGCATGCTGAAAACAATATCTAGTTGAGGAGAGTGTGTCATGATCTAACTAACTGAAAGTAAATTCAACTCCATGCCAAGTACAAAGTATACATCGAGAAAAATTAAATTTCTCCCTCCAAAATGAATCTGCACATTGCCCTTTCCGACAACAGTATACCCCTCACCTCCTCCAAAGATAACAAAATTTTTGAATGGCATGTACTCAATGAACCAATCCCGACAATGAGTGAAGTGTCGAGATGCACCCAAATCAATATACCAAGCAAAGGATTTAGCAGGATCTGCAGGACTCTTGGCCATGAAGGCGTAGAACACAGACTACTGCTCAATGTGCTCTGCAACATGGGCTTTAGGTTTAGACTTTCCTTGTTTGTTTTGTTCAAAGCCAAGCGTTTCCAACAATATTTCTTCATGTGACCATCAGACTCCTGCTCAATGTGCTCTGCAACATGGGCTTTAGGTTTAGACTTTCCTTGTTTGTTTTGTTCAGAAGCCAAGCGTTTCCAACAATATTTCTTCATGTGACCATACTTATGACAATTGTTGCACTGAACATTCGTCTTCTTGGAAGAATCCTGGGATTGCGCTTGACTGGTTTGTTGAGAGGGTTGATTCTTGCCCTTAATCTTCTAAAATGTCTTGGCAGGAATTGCCTACTCTGTGGAGGATGAACTAGCACTGCTGCTTCCAACGATCCTACTGCAGAAGTATGGTGCAAAGATCTGAAAACTTCAAATCAACATTAGTTGAGGTAATGTTGAGTGTCTCTATAAAGTGCTCATAAGACTTTGGCAAACTCTTCAGAGTGATGACTACTATATCTTCCTCCTCCATTTTCCGACCAATAGCCTCGAGTTGATCACGGATGTCCTTGATTTTTGTCAAGTGTGCTTGTAGAGTTGTCTTCTCATCCATCATGATGGAAAACATGTTTTTCAAAAAGAACACATGGCTCTTGTCGAATGTTTCATGAAAATCTTTCAAAAGATCCCAAATTTCTTTAGCTGATTTGCCAGACGATACCTGAGGTAGTTAGTCATCAATGACAAACAATTTAATAAGCATCACGGCTTCCCAATTTTTCTAATTAAACTTCTCTTGATCTTTATCAAGCGATGCAGGTCGTGTCTTGTTGCCCAGAATAATCTAGTCAAGACACCGATATTCAAAAAGCATCATCATGCGCTGCTTTTAGGTGTTGTAGTTGCGGTTATTGAGCTTCTAACTGCCCTCCAGCATGATATGAGACAAAGAGGCCATTTGTCACAGAGTATCTTTTACAGAAAATCCAACAAATAAGAGGCATAGATCCCCACAAGCAGAAATCTGTCAGGAACCAAAAAAAGGCACGAAACCCGAGGTAACTATAACATTCAAAAATGAGGATAGAATCAAAGCTGACACCCACCAAATAAAGGATACCTAGAATGCTGATTTTTTTCTTTTTTGAGAAAATCTACTCCAAAAGAAAATCTTCAAAAAGAAAATCCATCACCAATCTAAACTTAGACCAGACGGCATGGCTTAAGAAACCAACCATCAGCAAAACAAAGGAGAAACACACAGAAAAGCACAAAACGTCGAATGTGAGGAGCCGCGCCACCAAAGACAAAAGTGTGTAGGTATAGATTAGCAGATAAAAAGACCGTGAAAGTTTCAAGAAGAAATGTCCAAGACGGGAGGCGCGTCAGATCAAAAAGCGAGATTTTGCCCACGATTTTGAGAAAATCCTTCAAAAGAAAATCAACAAAGACACGCATAGGTGAAATGCACACAGGAGAAACTTAGACAAAGGAAATCACGCCAAACTAGAACACGAGCAAATGTTATCGAACAAAAAAACGTGTTTTCAGAATCTCGTTCCAAAAATCACGCCAAAACGCATGAAGAGCCTTCACCGCATGAGTATGAAAATAGAAGAAAATACCCACGCCAAAGAACAAGAAAACTATATCAAAATGGCAATCGCGTGTAGGAAGAAAACCACAAACTCTTCAAAAAACCATGAACACACAAATCCAGACGAACGCGATTTTGCAGAGGGAGAACGCTCAGAAAAAAAGCACATGATCACAGAAGAAAGAGTGTGATTTTCAAAAAATCTAGAAAAAGACTAAAAGCACTAAAATCTTTCCTGCTTTGATACCATGTAACGGGAAACCTTCAATATATAAAAGAAGCAAACGTGCTTCATATAGATTACAAATACAAATGTTTCTAAAACAAAGTTTCTAAAATAGGAACATGATCGAAGAAAAGAATAGAAACAAATCTAAACTAATAAATTACAATAATACAATATATTGACCATCAAATAATCTAAATATTATTTTAATACCTTTAGCTACAAAGAAAAGTTTTGTCAATCTATTTAGATTAAATTGATTGATTACATTGCTGGTTATGACAGTTCGAAAATGAAAACTGTGATGGCTAGGGAACATTTGTATACTTCAAAGAAAATCTGTTACAAACAAGGAGCTAAATTTTATAAAAATAGGTGGCATGGAGGTGCCAAAATTTAACATAGATTTTCTTTATTATCATATATTGTTTTGTAAAATTACTGTTTTCTTTTTCTAACAGCCATAACCAGTATGGCATAATTACAGTGATAACATTTCCTAGCCATCACTGTAATTATTAATAGAGATAATATTTCCTAATATTTTGCATATTGTATAGTAATATCCACAGTAATTTTACAAAACAATATGCAAGAAAAAAGGAACAACTTGTTGACATGAAAAACAGTTCCCATGTTCTTGGCTTTAGCTACAAAGAAAGCTTTTATCAATCTATTTATATTTTACAGTAAATACTAAATACTCTATTGGAGAGGCTTGCATTCTAGATAAGGTACCTTAAGGCTTAAAGGACAGAAATCGTTGTTCTTCCCTGCAAGCTACAAATGCATTGACCTCATTGTTCTTTAATGCAGGCTGCAAATGCTCAACCTCCTGTGCTTTATCGCAATGATTATGACTTCTCAATCTGAGTTTGGCAAACTTCGTGCAAACAAAATGGTAAATATGCTGCACAAAAACGCATATAAATGCCAGTCACAAGCTAAAAAGTGTAAACATTGCGCAGGTAAATTGTGCGGGTAAAGCAGGCAAATTCTCCCCAAACTTTTCCCGACTCTAAGACATTTACACACCAAAAACTCATTGAAAATCGCAGGATAACAATTTTGCTAAAAAACATGATTTAATGGGGGAAAAATCAGCAAACCTGACGATTTCTGATTTTTGCAGCTAATCGTGATTTTTTCATGATTTCTGCTTCTACAAATATCAGTGTCCATGAAAGTTTTCTCCACTAGAACTCAGGCCCAAAAGTGGCTCTGGTTGTTTGCCTTTTGCCTTCCTATTCTAGCCAAGGGTTCCACAAGATACTGAGCATTCTGAGGATGTGAGTGTTGAGATGATAAGTAGAAATTTGAAATGGCATGTAGATGGTGAATCAGTTTCCTAGAAGATTAGAATAGCTCATCATTTATAGGCTTTCACCAACAGCTCGAGAAATCTTGATAAACAAATTTAATGAAATGGAAAAGGAAAAGGAAGCTGCAAAAGCAGAATGGAATAGATGAATGAATTCGCGCAAGAATTATCTGAGAACACGATATTCCATACACAAACAGATAAAAACTGTCTTTGAGTCAACATGTTTTAACATGTAGAGGAGTTGATGAATCAAATTAAAAATCTTTAGCACCATAAGAGAAAAGATGATGCTTCTAATGTCTTACATAATCATCTGTATACATCCCAATAGAACCCCAAATTAGAGTACTAGGAGACTACAACTTATGCTGCATGATTACGAAATTGCATTGTAAGATCATCAATTGCTATACAGTGATCAAAAGATTAATACAGCTAGGATAAGTTATACTGGTGTCCAAGAGATGACTGGATTCTCACTAATAATGCTTGACCAATCTGGAAAGGAGGTCTTCTTATTATTTCAAGAAAGAAAAAGGAATTGCGGCATTCCACAAAGGGTTGCATGTGTGAATGGGAAATTTTGAAATGTTATATCCCACATAGAGATATTAGAAAACATTGTTTGGGTTTTTTAACACAAATAGCTGCCATGTACAATGTCTTATCAATGAAGCATTCTACATGCCAAATTTCAAGCTGTCTTTGCCTCTCATTTCAATTTTCAACTAATTGTTTAGTCTCACCATTTAATAGGTTTTGAGTCAATTTCTTATCAAATTCTTCAAGTCTTTCCTCATATAAAACTATCAGGATTGCTAGGCATCCTTGCACCTTTTACATGTGTAGAGGTGAAAATGATACCCGAAATCTTTATTTCCCATTCAATATTTGTCCAAGTCTAATGGAATCAGGATTGTCGAGGTTTCTTCCACCTTTTAAACATGTAAGGTGAAATCTAAAAAGTCAGGGTTCCTTACACTGCCTATCAGGACTGTTGGGGATCCTTGCACATTTTACAAGGTACACATGACCCACAACTTCCAAATTTCCCCCCTTCATTAAGCTGCTCATTGAGATTGTCAGGGTTTATTGCACCCTTTGCATGTGCAAAGCTGCATATAAGGCTAGACTTGTCAATAAATTGTCATAGCTCTTGCAATCATTAGCTCTTCTTCCACTGGATATTCTTCACCGGTATTGCATAATCTTATCACAAGGGCCATTACGTATATTGAATTCTCACCCTCATATCCTCCCTTCATCCCTTGCCACTACTATGGATGGGGCAGATGAGGTCCCGAGATTTTACTGAGCTATGCTATGACATGCTGTGCACCTATACATAATAGGGAGAACTCCCCCACCTCTCTAAATACTTGAGGCCCAAGATTTCTTTTGGCAGGCTAAATGACTGTATTAGAAAATTGAGCAGTTGGCTAAATATTGCTACCCTTGATTCCTCTGCAATAGTGAGCAGTGGCACTTGTGCAATGGAATTTTCACCACTGATATCCTTTCAAAGGTGTGGATAGTTCTTTACTAGTCTGTAAAGATAAGGAGTCTTGTCCTTCACAGCAGTTGTGCAGAATTAATGCTTTCACCCTGCCAGATAACCACACTACTGCTACACAGTTATAGTCTTCTTATACATTTATTGCTTCACGAATGAGAATTGCATAAGGATTATGCACTCCTCATTATACGTTTTCCATTATTTTGTAGTTACTCCCTGTTGGAGATCTGCATTTATATTAGACAACATAAAGGACACCAGTTTCAATAAAACGTTACTCTCCAAAGGCTTCAGCTTCTCTGCTTCACTTTAAGTATGGCTTTGTTAGACACAATTTTAAGTAAACTTTTTATATCAACTAAAATTGTAAAAGTTTGGACGAGGTAATCTCAAGGATTCATGTTGCCATGCTCTGCATTTTTTTAATTTTTATTTTTTTGGGAAAAAAGGGGTTTCCTTCTAGATTACATATATAGGCAGTCTGTAACACTATTCTACAAGCAATTGGTACATAGGGATCAAACATCTAATATATTTTTCTGAAAACAAATTTAATGAGGTATCATTTTAAATCAAAGCAATTGATGTAGGTGTGTTAATATTAACATGCTACTTAGCAGCTTGAATTGGTAAATAAATTTGAAAAAACAAATTAAAACATTATAAATCTGTCTAAAGTGAAATTCATCTTGTAATTATCTGAAGCACACATTCTATTAAATAATCAGCAACCTCCGGCACTAACCAACCCACATGGTACTTTTGTAATGTGGACCTGCAAAAGGAAACAATCTTACCGTCACATCTGAAAATCCAACAAAGTTATCATGTTCTCCAAAATGAGCCTGCACGGGTGACTTTGCCGATGATGGATCTGCTAGTTCTGAAGAAGGAACACCATAGAATGCAACAACACTATCAACTTCTGGAACCAACACGGCACTCGCAATAGATAAAGCGCCGCCCATGCAAAAACCTGTCACCCCAACCTGCAAAGTAAAACATGAGTATCTTATTAATTACTGCCATAAATGATAAACAAACATTAATGCTCCATAGTGATTTTTTGTGAAACGAGATTTAGCCAATTTAAAACAACAGGCAACGAACCAATTGAAGTTTACTTCAACGCTTAAAATACAAACATAAAATAAATAAATATCAAACCAAAAAAGACTACGATGGAGTTTCCTTCTGGACCCCACGTCACAGACCTCTACAGGTCAACTAACTGGCCTTATCTCTAAATGGAAAGATTCGCCATTTTGTTAGTGGTATTTCCTTGAAAATCAAATCTGAGACAACTATCGAACCAGAAATGCCAACAGTTAAATAAGTTTCTATATATGGTGAACAGACAAGAATCTGATTATAAATAAAGAATTGTCATAGCAATGGCTGAATCTTCAAGCATTGACTGATGTACCAGTGGACAGTGTAAACAATGGTAAGCACAGCCAAAAACGTTGCAACAGTCGAGCATACCATGACATGCATCCTCTTCATTAGTCTTTCTCATGTGTTCAATAATTCAATTGAGGCGGTCTCTTCAAACTCTTGTCCACCCACCCACTTCCTTTTATTAACACAAAATGTCAAAAGCCCAAAATAGTTCTGGAACCCCCCATAAAGAATCAACGTAAGAAATTTAAGAATGCCACAAGTAAATGAATTAATATAGACAGCTACCATTGTACCAAAGTTCAGTAAGCATCTTGGAGGGGAGTTTCACCATAAACTATCGTTAAGTAAGGATTAACTCCATAGGTTGCTTTAGTAGAGGAATACAATACAAGAAAAAATATCCCAGGGAAATGATATGAAATGACATCCATATAGATAGACTTCACATGGTAAGGGTGAAACTATAGCTTATTAGTGTTTGTTTAGCATGTATAGAACCTCATTGACTCAAACAAACTCAAGGCAATGCCCACCACATTGTCCACCCCCATAAAATTAAAATGAATAAGGGTTAAGTGGCACAACGAGGGGCTTTCCCACTAACCACAAATGCAATGTATTGTACAACACCATGATAGTATAATCTATATATGTAGGTAAATAACATACCCTCTCCCTCCAGACTATTCCATCCTCTATGCATGAAATGAAACCAAATAATATGGCTTCCTTAAACTTGTGTATTCTTGGTACCACTTTTGATGATCCACCCACCCATACCTGATCTAAATATACATGTAAGAGCTGATAGATCTTAGGCAACACTTCTCTCAGTGTAACAGTATTTATCAGCACATGCTTTTGGTGCTCTTGTTCACCCTTCATTGCTATTTGTTAGTGGCACAGTGCTTTATTTTGTCTTATGTACTTTAACTATTTTGCTTCTAAGGTTCTCTCTTCCTAGAGCTTTCTATTGTTAACTTTTGTATCCTCTTGTCCCACTGACCTGGTTTTGGTTATCTTAGACCTGTGGACATTCATACAATTTCTTTCTTTCTAACATGCCATGTCTAGTGGTTGTTTCCTCATTGATTCCATGTACATTGTATACCCATAGGAATGTTGCTTCTCTATGCCAAGTTGCCTCTCAAGACAGTGTGCATGTCAATATACCTCAATATTTTTACATTTAACCGCCTATTTTACTTCTGTCAAGTTTCAAGTCTTCACAGTTGTCCACCACATGTTCCTTAGGATCTTGAGCAAGTAAAGTTGGTGTTGTTCTTACATTCAAATTTTTAGTCCTGTGGCTCTTTATATTAATAAATGGTGTTTTCATTTTTTTCTTCATTTCTTCTATTGTACCATGTCTAGTAGTTGCTATTTGCCTCCATGTATACTTGGAGTCATGGTGCTTCTCTAGACCATGTTGCCTCTTTTAGGGATGTGAATGTCAATATGCCTGAAAACATTTTTACACCTAACCTCCTATTTTATTTATTTCAAGTCTTCAAACCTCGTACTCAACATGTTACATGTTCCATAAGATCTTAAGTAGATAGATTGCTTGTGTTTCCTTACATTCAAATGTATCCTCTTTTTGCTCTTTACATTAAGAAATAGCATTTTCTTCATTTTAATAAAATTGTTCCTCTTCTTATCTGAGTGAAGACAGTTTGTAATCCCTTGTAAGGTTGGCTTGCTTTTTCTATAACATGCTTCACAAAAAAATTTGCAAAAATTGAGAAGAAAATATTCCTAATGACTCCAACCAAAACAAACCAAGAATAATGTCAATATCATATATAGCTGTTGCATCAACATTAGAAGGAAAAACATAACCTTTTATTGTGAGTTCTTTAATCTTGCCGTAAATTTCAAGATCAATACATTTAAAGTAGGACAAAAATATAGTATATCAACACTTCAACAAAAGGCAACTATCCCCCATTAATGGGGTAATAAAAAAATGGGTATTCCAATTAGCAGCACCATGGAAATTACCTCTAGAGGGATTTTTAGGCTTATTTAATATTTTGATGGTGTTTCAAGAGAATATCCAAGGTTGGCTGTCATTGGGGCCTTGACCTTATCTTCTTTAGAGCAATTTTCAAAAGGTATATCTTTCTTTCTGGGTTCCAGATTTGACAATGAAGCTGAAGTTGAGGCTCTGCTCAAAGGCATCAAGATCACAGCATCGATGAGCTGTAGGAAATTGATTGTTGAAGGAAATTCCCAGGTGATTATTGTTGACATGATCAAAGGAACCACTAATGGAAACATAATAATTGCCTTCTAGAGGCCAGCCATCCTTGTGAACATTTCAAGGAAGTCATCATCTTTCATTGCTTCAGAGAGTCCAATAGGGTGGCATACCTTTTGGCTAATGCAGGCATCAACCAGCTCCCCTTCTCTGCTAGGTTAACAATAATTCAGAGGAATGGAAGATCCTGCCTCCCATTATTTCTAAAAATTCTTTTTCACATCATGGAGAATTAATTTTGGCCATTAAGTGTGGAAGTTTTTTTCCCAGGCTTGAGGTATTTCCCCCCAAACAAAGGCTTCATCATTAATTATTATGGATGCTTTGCCCTTCACATGCCATCATTTAAGATACACTGACAGCAGCTAGCATTTGATGAGCGTCCCTTTCAATTTGCCTGTACAAAATGGGTGTATATGGTAGGGGAGGTAAGATTTTAACCT
The DNA here is from genome assembly GCA_007258455.2 of Sequoia sempervirens. Lineage (NCBI taxonomy): Eukaryota > Viridiplantae > Streptophyta > Pinopsida > Cupressales > Cupressaceae > Sequoia > Sequoia sempervirens. The sequence goes on along the minus strand of VDFB02058242.1, from coordinate 243,751,728 downwards.
CATTATGTTTGGCATTCACTGGAAGCATTCTGTACAGGTCTTTTCCAACATGTTCCAGGCTCTCAGCCTCTCTCAAAGATGCAGCAGCAAGGCTTATTTTTTTGTGATTCCCCTTATGGCAGAGTTATCTCAGAGTTCAGACCAAGGCCTAGAAATATTTTTTGTAATTCCAAATTTGGGTACCCTAAAGTTTATCAAGCTTATCCTAGAGCATGATGGGATTGGCAAAGAGGGCTTTCTTAGAACCAGGGCCTTCATAGCAGCTGATTTCAAGGATAAAGTGGATGCCAAAGCTCCTGACCCAGCTGTCAAAGAATGGAACCTAAACAGGGTTTTGCCCAATCTTGCAATGTATTTAGATTATCTATGGATAATTCAATGTGATGGTCATTTGGCAATATCTAGTATGTTTACTATTCCTGCTATTTCAAATGATGGCCTGCTTCAAGCAGAACATGCTCTATTTAGAGCCTGGTGTTCAATTTGTTGTTCATGCTGAAGGGAAGGGAAAAGCAGCTGAGTAGGACAGTTGTTGCCTTTGCCTTTGGCAGTAAAAGCCTGTTCCACACTGGGTGTGTCATTGCTGCTCCCAAACTGCTTCTTCCACCTATCCTACTGCAAGAGCTTGTTGCACAGGTCATCAAACTTTAGGTCAACATTGGTGGAGGTAATGTTGAAAGTTTTGATGAAGTGCTCATAGGATCATGGTAAATTTTTCAATGTGAAACCACCATATCCTCTTCTTCCATCTTGTGACCAATGGCCTCCAGTTGATCGTGAATGTCTTTGTTTTTCATGAGATTGTAGTGTTCCACCACTCTGCTGATTTGTTTTGCTGAGTTTGTAGGACTGATTTTTTGTTTGTTCTTGTGTTTTGTCTTTGTGTTTTTGAGTTTACTTGCTAATAATGCTAAATAAGAGCTAAAGAACATGTGCATGAAGTATAAACTTCGATTAAACTAATCTACTAAGATACATCGGATAAAATACTTAATACTCAAAGCCAAATATGAGTTCTTCATTACATTAGAGATTACATAAAATAGATGACTTACATAGGATTCAAAACTAGACACATCATATGCAATAATTCAACTTACAGCCAAACAGCACTGTGAATAGTGTTTTGCTACAGTGACAAACCCCAATGGAATGCTTACAACTTTAGTTAGACGCAATTCTCCCACCAAAAACCAAATTGGAGAGCTCTCTAGGGCTGGGGCGCCCCTTTTAGAAGTGATTGCAGTCTCTATAAGGAGGCGTTTCTTTTTCTTAGGCTGCTACAAACCCTCATGAAAGGGCGGCTGGCTGTAGATGCACAAATCAGCCCCAAAAATTCCACTAAAATGTGAACAGCTCCTTCGTAGATGCAAATGGAGTCAATGGCAGCAAAATCCTTTCTAGAAGATAGCTCTAATCACTTGCAAACAGCAATATATGGCTCCAAATGAAGCAACCAAACTCAGTTCAGCAACCTTAAGGTGGTGTTTCACACCCTCGAGCAGCTCACAAACGAACAACAAGCCCCCTCCAGGCTCACCCACTGCAGAAATCAGAAAACCCTAGTCTCCCTCTTCCTCAAACTCCAACTCACAAGCCCAAGCAAGCAAGCAAAATAACTCATAACATGAAGAGGGTCGAACTTCTTCTCTTCATATTTATAATTTAACATTGAAAACACTATTCATTAAAGTGAGCACTATTCACTTAAGTTATTAACTTTTTTTCACTTTATGAATGAATAGTAACTGAAAAATATAAAGTGATCCCTTCATTTTAAAGACACATGGTCCCTAAGGCCAAAGATCGTGAAATAACAAGTGAGTATCATAATTTTAATCACAAGCATCGTGCCAAACACAACAATTTACCCTGTCACCACACTCCGGAGATCAATATGCAATTTGACGACCAAGTGCCCGTCCAAATGACCCTCTATCCAGAACCATTAGCCTATGAGGATTGACATGATAGGCTAATCTACCACTCTGATGCTTGCGAAAGAATGGGGACATTACAGAGATGATCCTGCAAAGACATTTTGTCAACCATCATAATGGAGAACATATTTTTAAGGAAGAATGCTCTGCCCTTGTCTGAGGTCTCGTGCAAATCCTTCAATTGTTTCCAGATCTCTGCAACAATCTTGCATATGGTATTTTTGAAAGCATCTCATCAATGACAGATAACTTGAGAAGCATAACCGCCTCTCGATTACTTCCATCATATTTGTCTTAGTCCTTTCACGCAACTATGGGACGTGTTTCTGTACCCAAAACAATCAAGTCTAGACACCGGTACTCAAAAACGGTGAGCATCCTCTACTTCCAAGTACTGTAGTTTTTACCATTGAATCTCTGGCTACTTTCCAACATGATGTTGGTCAATGGCGCCATCCCTCCCGTTTTCCAAGAGCACAAAAAATGAGGTGATCAATTGGCACAAATCTCAAGGCAACCAATTGGCACAAATCCCACAATTTTTAAAAAATCATCAAAAAACAAAGGCTCAAAAACCCACGGTTTTGTCCAAAAATCGAGAAAAAAAATCTGCAAACTTTTAATACAAGTTTGAAACCCTAAGCGGCAAAAACAAGGCATGATTTTTTTTCAAAAACAGGCTGCACGATCCACGATTTTCTGCTGAACAGGCACGATTTGGACAAAAACCCTAGGTGTGATTTATAGTGCCACACAGGTCACAAAAAAAATTGCAACAAACCATGATTTTTTTTTCAAAAATCTGCAAACCACGATTTTTTTTAAAAATCCCACAACATGCAAAGAAATAAAACTCATCGCACGAATTTGAGGGCACGATTTTATTGTTTCAAGTTGCGCGCATAGAAAAGAGGTGCGGTTTTGTTTGCAGCCAAAATTCGTGAAAAAAACCCACGCACACCAGAGACAACAATCAGAAAACACATGGGTAATAGGAAAACACAATTGTGAATGACAAAGGTCGCAAATGGAGGCAGGTGGCGCAAGAAGACGATACCCAAAATCGCCCAAAAAAAAAGTCAAACACCGACGCGATTCTCAGAGTTCACGTTCTTTAGCAGAAACTCATAATCTCCAGATGAATAAATCCGCAATTTTGAAAAAAAAAAACAAGTTGTAATTTGCAGAAGAAATACCCACGATTTTTTTATTAAAAAATCAAACAAAAAACTTTCAAAAAAAATTCCAATTTTTTTAGGTAAAAAAGCCACAAATTTTATCACAAAAATTTGCCAAAAAATTACCTCTACTCTAATACCATGAAATGGTAATTGATTCATTAAACAAGGAGAGGAATGCTCCTTAAATAATAAATTACAAGACAATGTTTCTAAATCAAAAACAATCGTGAACTAAAGCAATAAATAGAAAGTTGCCAAAACTAACTGAAAGCAATCTAAGCTAACTAAAAGTAAACTAAACGACTATGATGACCATTAAATATAACAATAATACTTTAATATAGCCTTGGTTAAGTTTGGGAATTTTATTGCTTCAATGGGTCATAGCCTAAGCACTCTTCACGACAAACACAAGGATGCTCATACATGTTGGTACCTTCATGGCCAAGGATCTATTTGCATGTAACCTCTTGCTATCAACTTTCTATCACAAGTATGTATATTTAATTTTCTTTGGTGATTATAACTTTAACTGTTGTATTGAGTTTGTCTCAAATCTCAACAAGTTGTAGGTTCCTCTTTAGCTGAGAAAAATTGGAATATATACCCCTTTATTCACTCGATTAAACACAAACAGCTAGCAAAGAAAAGGAAAAGGAGTTCGTGTATGCACATTCCAACTTGCACCTCCTTTTACACAAGGAAGTTGAGTACAAGAAGAGGACAACAAGGCATTGGAATGTAACACCTAAGCATTCCAACTTGGATGCTTTTGTTTCACAACTTTCCTTAGTCTCAACCAAGGATGCAAGGCATAATGCTGTTATATAGAATTTGCATAGTGCATCTAGTGGAAGTGCCATTGGAGCTGTTTGTGGTTCTAACAAACCAGTCGATGATCTTGATGCTGTCAGTGAAGAGCAGTATGAAGATTTGGATTGATTTTCCATTTACAGTTGCACTAAATTCTCCTTCTATTTTTTGGTGTTTGAGCGTATTTATTTTTTATGATGATTTTTTCTCTCTACTCATATTTAAAAAATCTCTTACAAATATAGGAAGGAGGGAGTAGATCTAAATAACATAGCTCTCACACAAGACATTCAAGGTTGGTTTGCTTTTTTATATACTATTGCAACTCTCAAAGGCCATTTGGATTATTGTTTTATTGGCGATTAGCACCTAGATGGCCTTGCATTCAACTCTAATATGAAACATTTACATGTTGGGGTAGTCAATCACTCGTATGGTAGTCTTCTTAAGTTTAATTGCAAATAATGAAAATTCTATTTGGGTAACATATTTTGAGCTTTGAAGCAGGTTTAAATTTGGTGACAACATTAGTTTTGTTAAATAAAGGTAAAGTGAGGGTTAGGGCCCTCTCCCCATATAATGATTAAAAGAGAATTTATTACATTTGTTGTCTACTAATACCAAAAAATAGACATCAAAATAGGATTGGACCAAAAATTTCTAGACACCACCGACCCATAACTTACATCATTACAAAATTTAATATATTATATAGAAATACTCATGTTTATATCCCAGAATAACAAAAAGAATGTACCATGAGTCAATATAACCATATCAACTGATTTCATGATGATAAACCCAAACAACTAAAGACTATTATTGACAATTATAAAAAGATAAATAATAGAAAAAGATATCAACATTTCAATACCAATACCCTTCCATAGACCAAACCATGTGTTTATCAATATCTTGACTCTAGACCAAAGGAGTCGTCCTCATGCTTGACCAACACAACTCGCTTGGAAAGGAATTTGATGGCCTTTTTGTCCTTGGCCACATTGAAACTTTGCTACATAGGTAAAGATTTCACACGATGAGTGAGCTCTACCATTTCCATAAAAAGGGTGGTAACCTTCTAGCCAACAATCATCCCTCATAAAAGTTCAAATTGAGGTAATTTTATTCACCAGAATCTCTCCATCCATGGGACTCAATGGCCCTTACCATCTAAATAGAGACTAGGTAATGAAACTCATAACCTTTGTTCGGGAACGAGGCAAATTTGATTGGATTTTTTTGGATATGAAAAAAAATGCTGTTTGCTCCATAAAATACCAAAGACATGATTTGTTACAGCCTGCATATGGTGGTCCCCATCCAGATAAGATCAAAATAAAGCAATGTCCTATCCCAGTTGTAGCTGGATACAGCTCAAATTTTTGCTGCATAGGAAACATATCCATGAGATACCTGTCTACAGATGCATATTGGATACATGGACACTCATCATACACACACATATGAAAGTGACTGGATATGGAAAAAAATGCTGTTTACTCCATAAAATGCCAAAGACGTGATTTGCTAAAGCCTGATTATGGTGGTCCCTACCCAGATAAGATCAAAATAAAGCAATATCATATCCCAGTTGTAGCTGGATAAGCGCAAATTTTTTGCTGCATAGGAAACATGTCCATGTGGTACGTGTCTATAGATGTATATTGGATATATGGATACTCATCATACACACACATATGAAAGTGGTACCCCCAAGTATTTAGTAACTTGTATATAGTAGATTCTATCAAGTTTTCTTGTTTTGTTTAGTCAAGCAATAGAGATTGAAAGCCTAGAGAGGTACACATTTGCTCTGTACGGAGTCCAAACACAAGACTCATGCCCCCAAGAATGTGATATATATGGTCTTTTCTTAAATATTTTGGCAGTCTTGAATCATCTCAAGACTCAAACCAAATTCATCAGCAGAAAACAAACAACTCCCAATGCTTAATTAAAGCTGTGAATCAATATCACATCTGCAAGTAATAATTAAATCCATAAATCAAGATCACATCCTGAGTAACAATGAGCTCTTGATTTTGATAGAATTCGTTAGCTTTAAGTGATTCTTGGAGGCTGTATTAGAGGAGAGCTGAAAACCGAGTACATTTATGATAGATGTCCCTTTCAGCTATTTCATTAAACACAGGAATGTTCTTGACATACATCTTTAGATTTAGTGCAATTAAAGCTTTAACGCTCACCTTTTTTGAACCATTTTCCTTCAACCACTTCACAGACGCCTTTATATCTTTAACAGCACCCACCCAATCAAGGCCTTCCATCAAATGTTGTGCTTCTGCGGCATTCAAACCAACTTTCCCACGATACAAACTGCAAAAAATAAGTACCTCAAATTTTACCTTTATTAAAAATTTAAAACATCATATCACTTTGCACACAAATACAACATTGCTATTTAAGTGAATCCAAATAGACAAACTAAACCTTACAAGCTTGTTTTGTCAATTTCTGTATTCTGGGAGAAGCTTAACTCAAGGGTTCAGGAACAGATAAGTTAAACTATCAATTGTCTTAAACTAGGAAGATCAATTCAAAACTTACTCCATAGAAGTATTTAATTCAACAGGCTCTGCAATTGACAATGCTGCATATATTTAGGAAGGTGGTCAGAAAAAACTTACTCAGGAATAAGAGTCTTATAGCCAGAATCCATTTTAGCTATATTAGCTGCATGATTCTTAATCTCAAAGTCAACTCCCCACCACTCCTGCAACACCACAATCCCAGGTGCATCTTCTCTTCCCGTCACGTACGCATCAAAGGTCTGTAAGCATATACAAGTTAGCAAAGTCTGGGAAAAATAACTAGCAAATGAATACACTGTAAGAACATCATAGATGTATATTGTCACAGGATCAACAATTTGAGGCCATACACTGAATTCGCATATGAAATTACTCAGAAGCACTCCCATTACAGGAAAGGATGAATCAAGGCTACCATTGAATGTCAATAGAAAATAAAACTATAAGAACACAAGAAGTCACTGAATCCAACAGTGAGAGGTCACATAAAATCTTAGAGAAATAAGAAGATGAGGTCTCATGATAATGGAAAATTAGTGTATCCATTGGCTTGATGATTTATTTTCTCGTCATTGATTTAAATGATGAAACTTCGCGTAGATAAATTGATTTTTCATGGTAATTTCAGATTAAAACTTCTATTTTGCCCCGGTTGTGCTCAGAGGGTGCAATGGCCGTAGATGAAAAAAATAAAACGGATCTATTGCACTGAGGATTTCGAATGTATAGTTCACAAAAGGAAATTCAAGCCCTACTGCATGCGATCAGTTCCCACTCTTAAGCCACAAAAACTGTCCTAGAATAACAGGACCGACCACTGCATTAAAAATCCTTTTTTTAATTATTTTTTTATTTTTGAAATTGCAATTACCATAAACACTGAACGAAGAGCTTCAGGTGGATTACTACAAAATAGCAGCTAATAACCACACCCTGTGAATGCAAAATTTATGTATTCCTGTGGCTGAAAAAAGGGTGGGAGGGGGTTTTCAGTAAAAGAAAGAAAATTAGTATTACCGTATCATCACGCTGAATTTGAATCTTTTGAAACTGTGAAGTAGCAGACGACGCCATTGCACGCACTGTCACCCTAAATTTGGTTCGTAGATACGAGAGAGATCGAAATGGATATGGAGACGAAGAAGGTTTAGCGAGGGTTATGGCCGCTGATGTAAGCACGCTCATCTTGCACAGTAATATCACTTGTTTATTATCTCCCAGCGTCAACGCCGCAAAGACTTACGTCAACACATTACTATTTGCCGATAGGCTCGAGTGTAATTATAATGACAGTAAGGGATGGAGCGTAATGGATGCGTAATGGATGAATTTATTAATTAAAATTATATATTTTATTTTAAATTAAAACTATATGGTAAATAATTTTTTTAATTATAAAATAAAATAATATAATTTTTAAATAATTGTAAAGTAAAATAATATAATTTTTAAATAGTTGTAAAGTAAAATAAAATAATATTAAGTTTTGTTATTGAGGTTATAGGAGATTATTTTTTTTAAGAAAAGAGAAGTTATTTGACTAGTCCTTCTTACTAATGGATCAAATTGAATTTCAATGGTGTCTCTAAGGATAATCATGGGAAGTCTAGTGTTAAGTGCATTATCAGGTATGATTAGGTCTATGGTATGTGCTACCTCAAAGAAGCTCAAACTTGACACTAATAACGAAGTTGAAATGCAAGGGATTGCAACTATGCATAAACTAGAGCCTTATGAAAATTGATATTGAAGGGGATTGGGCATCATTATTAATGTTCTTAGGTCAAAATCCTCCCAAAGCTAGAAGATTAATCTTCTTTTGATGGCCCTTCATTTGCTAAACTCTTTGGAAGCATACACAATTCAAACCATGTGTATCGTGAGATAAATGTGGAGATGGATTTGCCTACCAATCTAGCTATTGATAGTGTGGAAGAAGTTATATTTGACATAATAGTTGATGTGTGGCCTCCCTTAAAAGACTTCTTAATAGTTCTGTAAGGAAATGTAATCATTAATTAGTATGTTGTGTGTGAATTGATTATGGATCAATTGGAATTTTCCTTGAGTACATTTTTTCTAATTATCCCTCTCATCTCATATGTACGAAGTCGAGTTCATGGGTTACAACAAGCTCTTGTGAAGTCAAAGCTATGATGGCACATACAAGCTAGTGTGTTTATATGGATTTTGCTATAGTTTCTAGTGGTATTTGGTATGCAAGGATGGATACTCCAATTTGTCTTGTGAGTGATCATAGGAAAATATCATTCCTAGGAAGGATCTTGAAGTTGCAAGTAAAGAGTTTTTTTTTTAACTTATAGCTTCCTACTTCTTTTCGTGATTTAGTGAAATTTAGGTGATGAATTCTTGGTTGTGAAGCACAAACATAAGGTTAGTTCATCCATGTTCATGATTACTTTATTGGACCTCAACAAGGCTAAAGAGTTGATAAGGATCATGGCCCACTCTTTGATAAAAAGCTAGTTTTTGGGTGGATTAGAGGATATTCTAGTGGTGGCTAATTATGGTGTTGAGAGCTGCCTTTTCTAAAAGACTTGCAAAAGTTGATGAATGGAAATGACAACATGTAGTGGTGTCCTTTCATTTGCACCAATTTGGTGTAGAAGAAGGCTCGTTAAAGAAAGAAGGCAACTAGGTGTTCCAACTTCTTAAAACAAGCTATGGGGATTGTGGCAACTAAGGGTATTTCATGGTTGAGCTCTCTTATTTCTAATAGCTCAAAGGATAATGCAAAGAATTGAATTTCAATCTAGTTTTGGTAAGTTAGTCATATGTATAGCAATCTTAGCTTAGTTTCTATATTTTAATGCTTATTGGTTTCTAATGTCTCTTCCCAATTTTTGGATATTTCCCCATATTTTTGTGGCCTCTCTAAAGTGGCTCAAATTATGTAAAAATTCTATATTTCTTTTTTGGTTAATATATACGAGAACAACCCCTATTATTGCAATTTACCTACCAAACAATTTTAAATAATTCTTAAAATGAATAAAATTAAAAATTATTTTATTTTATCTTTTATTTAAGAGTTATTTTATTTTATATTGACATTATTTAAATATTTTTGTACATTATTTCCTTCATTTTTATTTATTTAAGAGTCATTTTATTTTTATTTACTTAAATGAAATTATTTTATTTATTACATTGTTTATTACGAGGAAGGCGTTCCCTATATGAAATGGATGATCTACTTTTTGAAATCAACAATTGAGAATTGAGAAGTATGTAAGATGATGTAATTAATCTCAACCATCCATAATTTTCTTATCATTCTCTATTTTTTTTAAATGATTTAACAATTTAAAAGTAGACTTTTTGTTTTAAAAAGAAAGAAAAAAAAGAATTTGATAAGATTGAAATGAAAAATAGAATTATATTTTATTAATATTTCAATTATAATAACTTTCTCTATTTTTTATTTTTAAAATATAACAATTTAAAAGTAGGTTTTTGATTTAAAACAAAGAAAAGAAAAGAAGTTGATAAGATTAAAATGAAAAATAGAATTATATTTTATTTATATCTCAATTCTGAGAAATTTAAAATTAATTTTTCTTTTTTATTTAATTATTTATTAACTTAATAAGTTTATTATTTGTTATTAATTTTTTAAAATTATGAATTTTATTAATATTTGCATTTTGATATATTTTGACTTCGTGTTTATTTTATTCTATTTAAATTTTTATTTTATTTTTTAATGGTAAGTGGTACCAAAGGGGGTTGCTCCCTAATTTGAGGTCTTCACATTGTCTACAAGATGGAATTGATTCTATTTGCCAATACTTTGATAGGCTCCTATTTTGAAGCCAAGAGAAGGTCACCTTTAATCCTTTCTTAATTTGTGATGAAGAGGGAGCCTCTCCCTTTCAAATCTAAAACCACACACATAAAACACTATGCAAGAAGGCAACAAATTATCAAGAAACACATAATATGGAAGAGATATTTGTAATATATATTATGTTCAAAATTTGAAAATGAATTACATAAACATGAAGCTCATATGCTCCCATATAACACGGGCTTCACGCATACAAAAATCAGCAACTTAACATTCTAGCTTTGTTTTGGCAACATCTAGGTATGCAACCACCAACTCTCCAAAAGCCCCCTTCTCCAAATGAGCAAGCATCATTATATAGAAATTGTGTAAGGAGAAACTACCATTAGTTTCCAAAACAACCTCCAATAACCACCTTGAAATCCCACACCCCATTTTGAGAAGAATAAAATATAAAATATAAAATTATTCATTGCAAATATGACCCACATATGGGTGCCTAGCTTTTAAACAATGATCTTTGCCAACTATGACACCTTCGATGATTTCCGATAGCTCCGACAACTCCAAATACGGTCATGCAACAACATGCAAAGCTTGTGGCACAAACATGCAAATGCATACAAGGCATGCAATTAAACATGCAAGCACATGCACCCCAAGTGGTCCCTACCAAGAATGGGATGCCCAAGAAGAATATTTTTCCAATTAATCCTTAGAAACATTTACCATTGCATAATTCCCACCAAAATTATAATTACAATTTTATCCCAAGGGAAATTACAAAGTTGCAAATCAAAATATTTATTCTCCTAATGGGTGATCCCACAATAGTTGTTTACAATTTTTGGCCAAACTGGACACTGAAATATTTTTTTGTAACTAAATCTTCACTTTCGGACACCTATAGCGACTAAACCGTGAGGAATTTGAAGATGATGCAAACTAGAGTTTTATGAATTTTTTTTCTATAGATTCTAAATATATTTTTTTCAATTTTTTTGGAATCAGATTGCACTTCTTTTTCTATCTCCTTCGAATTTTTTTTTCTTAGAAAACAACATTTTGAAAAAGTCTCACCGTATAACGCATAAATTTTTTTCCATGAAGGATAAAATTCTAATTCTTTCGAATTTAGATTCATAACTCCAATATCTAGTGCTTCCACTTGGTTAGATAGTTTTTAATTGAATATTTTTTCTTTAATAAAGTTTCAAAGTAAAACCAATTATAATTCAGACATAGCTCGATTGTATAACGCGTAACTTTTTTTGTATGTATCAAAATTCAATTTTTTTCTCTTTGTTGGATCAAGGAATTCAATATCTAGTGCATTCATATTTTTTAGATTATTTTTTTATAATTGCTATTTTTCCACATGTGAAGAACAAAGAGCTTTATTTTCGGTGAAAAACGTACATTCACGAGAAATAAAAAATAAATATAATAATAAAATAAAATTTATTTAAAATTATAATTTTTGGGAAGCTTATAATAAGGACTACATACTTACAAAAAATAAATATTAAATGAATTCATTTCATCCCCCAAAAGGTAAATCAAAAGTGGATTTTTATCAACATTTTGATAGGTGTAAAGGAGACTCCGTTATAGGTATGGTTTAAAACATTGCAGGGTTCTATCCAAGGGGGTTTGATTTAAGGTAGTTTGATCAAACCCGCTTCAATTGGAATGCTTTAAATGGAACTTTTTAAGGCTTAAATCATTATATTTTCTAAAAATATGTGATTTCAGTAAAAATTTGTTCCTCCTAGAAATTGTAAACCAGCTTTGTGGGATCACCCAACCCCTAAGCCCTTGTTGAAAAATGAACAAAATAAAATAACAATATTTTTGGTGATACAGGATTACCATTTCACCTTGGATGCTCCTACATCAGACACCCTTGGTAATTTGAAATGTTTCATGAGTTGACCTCATAAACATTTGTAGATCATGTGCTTATCCTAGACCCACCTATCTACCTTATCTTTATGAACATCTTTCACAAATTCTAAGTCCCACCAATTTGCACTATGAAATGTTGGAAAATCATAATCATCAATTTTCTCTTCTTCAGTAAAATAAGGAAACTCATGTATTACCTCTCCCCTATTATTGATGCAACAATCAATTCATTTTTAATCTTTGTTTGTTCCATGTGTTCCCCCTTTCCTATATCTCTTGAAAAGCAATTTTTAGCTACAAATTCAATGTTAGTAACACAATCAAAATACTCATCCTTTCCATCTTTCTTCTTTGTAGATCCATTTCAATGTCAATAACACAATCAAAATATTTTTCCTTTCCATTCTACAATAAACTATCATCCACACAAATCTCTTTATCAAATGAGAAATCATCAACTTGTGCAAAGTGCATCTCACCAAACAAATAATCATTCACTTTCTCACATTCTTCCTTACTTACGACTGTAGTGCCTTAATTCACCAATGTACTCCTTGTTGCAATATCTTCTTCTACACAAATCCTATCATGCTTACATAATGATTAATACAAAATTTATTACATATGTTGTTTGACCATACCAAAAAATAGACATCAAAATAGGACTAGACCAAAACTTTCTAAAAACCATTGACCCATAATTGACATCATTATAGAAGTTAACGTATTACATAGTAGTAGCTATATATGTATTTAGCGATAAAAAGATCATAGCATGAGTCTATAGAACCCTATCAACCGATTATATGACGAGATATCCAAATGACTAAAGACTATTATTGATAATTACCAAAAGAGAAATAACAAAAAATTAAATTAAATTGTTATAATCTTCCAAATACAAAACCATATGTATGTCAACATTATGACTTCATATCAAGGAGTAATCTTAGCTCACTTAGAAAGTAATTTGACGACCTTTTCCACCTCAACCACATTGAACCTCTCTTACATATGTGAAAATTTCTCGGGACGAGTGAGCTCTACTATTTCCACAAGAGTGTGGTAACCTTCCAACCAACAACTCTCCCTTGGAAAACTTTGAATCGAGTCAAGTTCCTTCATCATAATCTCCACACGGGCCTTAATAGTCCTTACCATCTAAATACAAGCGATTCCCTGAAATTCATAACCTATGCAATGAAGCGAGGTGAATTTGACTGGATTTACTTTGTCCACCATATCTTGCAAGTCCGTCTAAATTTTCCCCGAATGTAGAACCTGCACATAGCTTTGTTAAAACTCCCTATCCCTAGTGAGCATGAGCGCATTTTTTACAAAGGTTGAAGAAATTTTAGAATTGACACGATGTTTTAAGTTGCATCCTTAATAAATTCTTGCCCAAAGATTTCCCAAATAGCTTATGTTACATCCTTGTCTTGAAAAAAGAAGACTTTACGAAGCCTAGCAAAGGAGATTTCATTGATAAATGTCATTTGATGCACCATTGATCTTGGCCTAACCACCTCCATTTTCACAACTCACTTCGAGTACTCCATGTGCCTACTACAAATTTGATGGGGGAGAAAGAAGTTGGAGTTGTGATAAGAGTTGGAAGCTTGTGATAAAAACAATAACACAAATCATGTTGTTGATACACCATACTTCCTACCTTTAAGTTTGAGTGAGGCTTGCCTTGCATTTATAGTGTCACATAAGTTCTAGGTCTTTCCACCTTTCCAATTGATCACTAGTAATTATGCCTTCAAATTGATTGATCCCCTAATTTGATAAAATATATGCCATTATGTTGTCTTCTTTAAAGAAATAAGAAATGAAGAATTCCTCTAGGGAGTCTAGAATTAATAGAGCTTCCTTTTAAATGTTATGTACAAAATCCAAACCTCTTTTTAAGACAATAAATAATTACCAATGAGTCCCCCTTGATAACTAACTTGTTTAGGGATCATGATTTAATCAGTTGAAAGATGAGAAGAAGCACTTCCATCTTTGCCTCATTGTTCATCCTAGGGGAAAGCTTCTTAGAGGTAACTATGATTAAAGAGTTGTTAGCAGAAAGCTTCTTAAGAGTTGTTAAGACACCTTGCACTTGAGGGACTAGGATTTCATCATGACATACCATAAAAAACAAGCTTCCAAATCCCAGCCAAGGCGGGGATCTATTTGATCCTAGATTTATTGATATAATTAAAAACTGATGCAAACAACCCATAAATGTAAGGAATTTTCAAATTAGTCCATTCAATCAACATTTCCTTGTTCCAAGAACAGAATAATTTATGTGTGACTATGTTTCTACCTTGCTCATAGTGACTTTTGAGATTGTAATTCCAAATGAGATGTTATTGACTCCCAAACATGCTCTTTACCTTGAAAGATCCTTTTGTTTCTCTCCTTCCAAACTATTCATATGTACTAGAAGAGATGTTATTGTGTTGGACAAAAACTTTTGAGAAAATTATTTTTGGCTTACCTATAGACCAATTCTTGAATAGATTTAACATGGTTTCTGATGAAGAGAAGGAACCTTTCATCTTATCCGCGGCAACATTTTCCAGTAAAAGGAAAATTGAAAAAAGTTTGCTGGATTCTCAAATTTTTTTGAGAAAATTGTGTGTGTCTTATTTTGCCTCTCTTCGTCTCCCAAAATTACATTAAAAATATCAATGTCATTCGTCAAAACCCTAAAGAATCTTATATCTATATTGTTCTTTTGTTTCGTTCCCTCCTACCAAAGAGTCAAGTTTGGAAATCCTTTGTTGTCTGCTAGCATTCTTATAAAGTTTGTAACATTTTCCTTGGCCCAAAGTCTATATGTTTCAATTATTTTAATGGTTTTGAAACCATTCAAATTACCGAAAAGGTTATAAGTCTTTCGAATTGCTCGAAATGGTTAATATTTAATCAAAATGGTGATGAATGAAGAAAAGGTTGTCGATCTTTTGGGATGGTTTGCAAATCATAAAAAATGTCAACGGATTGGAAAAGTTAGTAACTTTTGTGGAGCACGGACAAGAAAAGATTGAAAACTCAGGTTTTTGGAGATTCTGAAAAGTTCCTAACCTCCTCAAACCATTGATGGCTAGTGTTTGTTTGTGTTTGGCAGAGAATTTGCATAGTTAGTAACTTGTTAAGATCCTTACAGGAGTTTTATTCAGGTATTTGCTTTTCTTTATGATTACTAACTTCTTTGAAACCTCCAACCACAAAGGAAGGCTCACAATTCACATAGAATGTTAGCTCTGATTTAGAGAAGGGCGAACATAAATATGTGATGCATTGTTAACGTGAAAGAGGAACCTGATCCAAGCAACATGCATGCCGAATGAATGCATATTAACAAAATGTTCAAGTGGAGAATAAATGTGTGATAGGAACCAGAAACATAAAGTGCAACCTTCTCACATTATTCTCAGAACTAAGCGCCATTACACGTGATTCTTCCTCGCCTACCCTATCTACTTTCCATTATTGCATGCCATTTCCTCACCTACCTCTTATCTACCCTCCATTATTGCATGCCATCTCCCATCTACTTCATTTACTCTATCATAGCTCCCAGCATCCTGGGTGTCCATTTTGGAGGGAGTGCATCTATGCATTTGATTTTCAAATTGTTACAATATTTTTGGTTTATAAGGATGTTTTGGTTTATTTTGAAGGCATTTAGGAGTATGGGAACACAGGAACACAAGAGAAAATTGAAGGCTATTTTTTAAAGGTAAAATCAATTGTTAGTTTAGTTATAGAGAGGTAGATGCAGTTACACAAAAGCAAAGAGGTTTTGTGTGTATGCATTGCCAATTTTATTTCTTCATTAATGTATGAACAAATCTAAAAACTTATTTAATTTGTTAAATACATCTCTTCATCACATTAGTTGTTGTGTGTGTAAGTGTTATTTGGTAAATGAGACATTCTTTCAAACTTGTTGCAAGTATTTGTAATGGATGATTTGTCATTTACAGATGAGTTTGTGCAACTCATGAATGGATAACTAAGTATGTGAAACTGGTAATATTGTATTTTGATGCATTTGGATGATTAGATCACCTCGTATTTGTTACTATCTATTTTTCTTTTCCTATTAGTTGTGGCTTTGCAACCCTTAGATTAACACCAACCTAGCCTACATTTTGCAATCACACAAAATCAAATAAAAGATAAACAATTAAAACTATATAATTCCAAGATATTATCACATTAATGCAACCCATGGTTCTACAACAAAACAAGGTACAAACTCATGTAACTTCCATTCATCAATTTACCTTGTGGTCCATGTGGATTGCCTCCACCTTGCACTCATTGCAATGGTGTTCTAGTCAACTATATGGAGGTGTTAAGATATCTAATTGCTCTCATCTCAATGACAAATCTTTGAAGTTGGATCTATGTGTGTGAAATGTGAAAAGTTAGTAAATCAACACAAACCTTAATGAAACAAATTATATCAAAGATTCAAAGCAAAGAAGCTACTCTAATTTGCAATTTAACAAATCTTTTAAGAACGTTTCATTGTCCCCTATTCTTAAAGATTTCTTTAACCCTTTGGCTCTCAGATTTCTATGTGCACAAAGACTATTAGAATGACACTTAAGAAATGAGATTAGTATTCAACATGCAAGCCAATTAAATTCCTACATGAAACTATATGATAAAAATGATGATGGATACTATGATGAATGGATGATGATGATTATGATGAATGGACAAACGGTGGTGGATACTATGGTAGTGATCTATATGATTCTACATATGCTCAAATGCAAACTCTAAATATGTTAATCTAAAATGCAACTATGATGCAAATGATGACATAAAATGCAACTATGAAGCAAAGTATTACTCTAAGATTTAACTATGATGCAAAACATGATATAAAATGTAACTATAGGACTCCATAATGCTCCCAAGCTCAAACAATATTCTTACATGATAACTCTATTCAAAAGTGGATGCAAAATACAATGCCAAAGAGTTGTATTTATAGCCTTTTCCAAACATTTAGTGAGGTGGCAATGATCAACGGTCCAAATTCGAACAAGAAGAATGAACGGTGGAAATGGAGAGAATCAAGATGTTGTCCCCTTGACCAAAGACAACATGTTGAATGGATGGAAAAATCTCTTGACCAACAGGCAACATGCCAAATGGATGGAAGACTCGAGTGTGGGAAGAAAAGACCATGTGTTTGAAAATTGATGGAAGTGTGTGAGGAATAAGACATGTGCTTAAAAATTGGTTGAAGATAATTCTAATTAAAAATTAGAATTATTTAATTTCATGAGACCTTGGTGAGGTGGCACAAAAAGTTGTAGACATGTGCTTGAATTCCTAATCGAGATTAGTGAAGATTAATTAAATAAAACAAGCTTTTGGAAATTTGTTTATTTAATTAATTTAGAAGAATATGATTTTAGATTTGGAAAATTTAGAATATGAACAATATAAATAAATTGAGAATTTATTTATACGTAATCGAAATATTAATTAAATAACTAGTATTTAATTAATTAAATGCCATGACCGATTTTAGGTGTATACATGATTAATAAATTGGATTTAATTATCATCACTTTGGTTGTCCATTTTGTTTATCAAACTTGTAGGAACACCCTCCTAAGTCTACACTAAGCTCAAAGAGTAGGAGGGAAAAAATCACTCATAGAATTGACCTTCAACCCTCCATGGTTTGTGGATGAGAAGGTTTCACTTTCATGATGACAATCCTAGCCTTGAAAGTGAAATTATGCTCTAGGAAGTGGAGTTGTGATTTTGAGACCGAACAAAGTGCTTGTTAGTTTCTTTTACTTGGAGACAAAAGATGCATATGAAAAAACCTAAAAAATCCAATTTCTATAATCTATCTTTTATGAAAACCTAGACAAATACACCTACTTTGGGTAGATATTCCTTATGCTAGAATTTCATCATCGATTACATAGGATCTTCTAGATCAAGCAAGAGAGATTTATAGCAAAGTTTGAGTAAGTTCCTACATTGGAGCATATCTATTTGAGTTCAACCTCCTTTTATGTGATGTGAAATCTAATCTAATTTAAAATAATGACTAGATTGCCCACTCGTTCTTCTAAACATCCTTCACAAAGAAATAGCTTTCCATGTGTAGTTCATTAGATTGTTACACCAAGAAGGCAATATATAGTAAAAATTGAAATCTCATTATTGAACCAAGTGATTTCTAACACCTGCAAAGTCACCTCTCACTTAATAGTTAATGAACATTCCATGAATTGTCCCAAATGAAGGTTTTCCTCCCATCATCTATTTCCCAAAATAAATGATCTATGCATTTTAGACTGAAGTTCCAAACATGAAACTTAATGGTGGATTCCTATCAAATATTATAGTGTCCTACATTGAATCAAGATATTTTTTCCTCATAAATCTACTTCAAATGGAATCCCTATGTGCATAGATATTCCACACTAGTTTCTCCCTCGAGCCATGTAACTTTGGAAATGCAAATTCCTAGGCTTGCACCACCATTCTTTTTAGGTATACATACTTTATCCCAAGCTATTAAGGGAATTTTTCTCTTGTCCTACGATCCTTTCCAAATTATATCTTTCATTGTTTTATAAATGGTAGATAAAATCCCACTTGGAGCTTTCAACACCAAGAAGAGACAAATTGGAAGTGCACAAAATACTAGTTTAATCGTTGTGATTCTCCCATAAAAATAAACCATTTACCTCTTTACACAACTAATTGAGATTTGAAAGCATCCAACAATGAGCTCCAAAGTGTAGCTTTGCAGGCCCGCACAAACAATGAAACACCAAAGTAGAGGGAAGGGAGATTGTTGGGCTTGAAGATTACTCATTTAGGTCATGGAAATGTAGACATCTATTTATGAATGTGAATGTCTTATATATATATGTGATAATCTACACCTTATATGTCAAGATATTATTGCAGAAATATTGCATGTAACTAAATGAAATAGAAATGAATCACAAGTGTCTTAAATATTTTTGTTACACGCCATTCTTTAGGTACCACTTATTCTTTGTTCCACTTTTAACTATAGCAATGGTGGCTGGACCTACCAATTTATATATATGTTTAGCCACCTATAAATTATATTTACTCTCTCGATCACATAATAATAGAATATTATCTTCCAATTTACTACCAACAAATTATAGTAGAAGAAACTTGTATTCATTTTGAGGTAAATATTTCTTCTAAAAGGTTTTTATCTACTTATAGTTCCAAATCTAATCAATTTTATTTCGAGTTGATGTCTATGGCTTATAAGATATCTGAATGATTAAAATAACTTCTTCAAGTCTAGCCATATATATTATACCTCCTTCATATTCTTTTCTTTTAATGTAAAATAAATATTTAAGCTAAGAACTTATATCTCGTTAGGTAGTTTACAATCATATGAAATAATTGATCTTTACTTAAAATTTAATAACCTTATCTTTGGTCAAAGTTAGAGCCATCAAAGAAAACATTCTAAATGATATTTATTATCAATTTGTCAAAAAAATTACACTTAAATGTTTATTAACTTTCTTTAGGTGAATGAGAATTTTATAAACTAGAAATAATGTTAAGATGTATAATTTTTAGGTATTTTTTATTTGATGAAACATTTTTTTCTGAAAGTTCAAGGAATGGAATTTCAAATACACTCCTAAGGTTTATGTTGTAAATATATATTTTAAAATTAAAATTAGCTTATTTAAACTTGTATGCAGAAAATAATATAATGGTGAAATTAGTATATTTAGTTTTAGACTCATTTCAATAGAAATTATCTTAATACAATTTTTTTTTTTTGAGTTTGATGATTTGTCAATATTAAAATTTTACATTTTTGGTAATAAACTAAAAATATATGTTTGTGTCAAAATTTCTTTATAAACCCAAGTATTAAGACTCTATTTTAGCTTAGACTACTTGGAAAGATTTCAATTTGGATCTAGACTTGAGAAAATATAGTAAAATTTGACATGAAAAATCATTTAAAATCATTTGTGATGGGTTTTATAAAGTGTAGTGACAAATTTTTTACTTAGACAAAAAATTCTTTTTTTTTTTTAGATAAAAGACATTGCCTAGACAAAAATTCTCATCCAAAATTTTACTTAAATTTTTTCTTTTACCTCCTCCAAAATATACTTCTCATATTCTCTTTGAAATTTGCAAAAGAGAGGTGAATTTCTAAGATGGAATGAACAATTAAAATTTAAAAAGTAGTAAGCTTCCATAGTGCACTTTGAATTTTTTTAAATAAAATACAAGTCTTGTGAAAAAGTTTGTATGAACTTAAAATATAAAAAATAAAAAATAACATTTTAAAAGACATCAAACTTCTACATCTTATAATAATTAGATTTTGAATGTTTTTGGTTTTACTTGTATAATAATTTTACATTCTCTTTTCTTGCTATCTACATCTAGATCATGGATCATGGAGTGCAATCCAACATGTTTGATGGAAAAATTAATAACTAAATCCAAGAATATTTAAAATCTAGTAACATTATTGTCATTTTTCTCTATATTGAGATAATCTCCTATTTAAAAGCTAAATATAATTAGTAAGAAAAGCATTATGGAAATCAATAGAGGATAGAATAATAATAATATTTTGACAACCTTAGAGCACAAATGACAAAAGTAGCTATGTAAATTGGATACTTCCAAAAGAAGAAAAAATAATAGAAACTCCCAATATGACCTTCACATTGATAATAGAAGATATATCTATTCTCCTAGGTTATAATTAAAGCATAAACTACACTACCCATGACTGAATTATTCATCTCCTAGAAAATTGACAACAACAATAAAGAGATTAAACTAAAAACAATTAATATATTTAGATTTATAATATCATGATATTGACATCCTCTATTTTTATGTCAAATTGGAGTAAATTGAATAGAGAAATCTACCATAAATTAGTAGTTTTTTTTTTTTTGTATTATATGTAACTCCTCTCCCATTAGATAATAGTAGTTATCATCCTCCTGATAAGTTTTGAATATAATTTTGACTCTTCTATAAAAAAAAGTAATAGTTAACATCTAAATTTTGAAAATAAATTACTCTCTTTTCCTATTTGAAAGTAGTACTTACCAAATTACCATCCGCATTTTGAATATATAATTTACTACTTAAAGTAAAAATTTGAAAGAATAAAGTATGCATATCTACTACTATTTTTTTTGGTGATATTGTAGTGATAAAATTATTTATTTCTAATTTATTTATGTTTTTGTATTTTAGATGTTTAGTTTATTGTAATATTCATTTACTATGTTTAATTGTCTTTGTTGTTGATTAAAAAAGATGTTTATCTATTTATGTTCTTCTATCTTGGTGGGATAGATATTTAGCTTATCATTATATTCATTTATTGTGTTCTTGAATATATTTGTTGTAGACTAAACCATGATGTTCCCCTTATCATTCTCTTCATCTAGTTTGTACAAATGGAACTAAAATTGATTAAAAATGTAACTCAAAAGATCAATCATGAAGACATCATAATGTCTCTATGTCTTCAAATTATATAAATTAAAAAGATTGGTTTTAGTGACCATGCAATTGAAAGATACAAAATACTATTATTTGATGGCTTAAATATGTAAATTAATGTGCTACCAAATAAATTCAATGGCCACTTGTCTTCACACACCCTACAAAAAGGATCTATAATGTGTTTAATGCCCCATATCTATCATATCACCAAAAATTCAAGGTAGAATAATAATGTGAATACAAATTTTAAAACATTTTTCAATGCCACCAACTACTATACAATACTTATTATCACTATTGATTTCATCTCTTTTATAGTTCAATTATAATCCTTGAGCTAGAGGTTGCTTGTAGAAATCATGTGTCGATTGGTCATCCTACTTTCCTATTAAAAATAAAAATAGATGGAAGTGATGTTGGTAGTGGAGCATGATTATCTTCCTATTTGTTTCAGTCATGTTTGGATCCTAGTTCTTAATAAGGGGGTGTGAGGAGTCCCCCCCCCCCAACATTTATTGCTAGGGGGTTCAAGGGGGTGGTGACATATTTGGTGGGGTTTTGGGGGAAACACCCCCAAATATTTATTTTTAAATAAATAAATTTCTTTGTAAAATATTATAATTTTGTAGTACATCTCGACCATTCATCATTAGGTCACAAATATGACAATAGAGGTTATGTTTGTATCTTTTTTCCCTAGAAGGAAACCCTCTTTTGTGAGGGCATTACATTATGGCTATGTATTGTGAAAGGATATTGTGAGAGTAAAGAGAAAGTTGCAATAGATGCATTGAAGGTTTTATCCCTTAATTTTATTGTATGACATAAATGAAGGATTGGTTGTTTCTCCATGTGCGTAGCCCATATTGGGTGAGCCACACACACATACATATATATATATATATATATATATATATTATTTTTACATTCATTTTGATTATTTTATTGCTTCAAGTGATCCTATTCCTAACAAGTGACACTTCATTGACAATATTTGATGTGGCAAGTAAATTATAATTAAAAGCAATAAGGGTTTAAGCTAATATCTATGTTGAAAATATGAGTGAATGAATAAAAGTTAATTATCAAATTATTTCCAACTTTGTCCAATTTTTTTGAGCCAACAATTCTATTCGCAAAATATTTTACATACTTAATAATTTCATTTGTGTTGTGTGTTGTGTGTTGTATATGAGGATTGATCTATAGCATACACATTTGAGAATATGATAGGGAAATTAACATTTCTTTCCCTTGAATACTTGTGAAATGTATGAAAATAGTAAACATGGTTTTCTATAGTAAACTACCTACATCTATGCCTTATTAATGAACACAATAGCACTCTACGAGTACCTAGGAACTCAAAATCCATACACTCATAGCCTATGGAGGTAGTTTATTACTACAAGTTAGATCACTATCCAAGACACCTAAGTGTTGTTGTAAATAATTTCTTACTCATCTTAGTTGTTGCAGGTGACTTAAAAGTCAACCTTTGCACTTTGCCCTATAGTTGCAAGTCAAAACACACACATGCACAAACACACCTCCCAAAGCTCTTAATATAAGAAAGCATTACCAACAAAATAAATCAATAAACTATTTAATGAGGAATGAACCCCAAATTGCACATAGAATAAGATATACCACATGGGTACCATAATGAGTAGAATTAAAATATATATTTTCTTATTTAATTGACTAAAATTATATAAATTACAACTAGTTAAATTTTATGATAGAGTACAAGGAGATCTAAGAGAGATTTATGTCTACCCCTACTTTTCTAGAACTCAATCTCATTCTCCTCAATCTATAATCATTCTCATGGACACCAATATCCTCTTCATGTTTCTAATTTCTTACTTCTTTAACCTCTTCCCTTGTAGGAATTGTGGTATCTACATATATCTTATTATCTTCTTTAAAATTCCTCATTTCCTTACATATCTTTCTCTTCTTTACATAAGGATAAAGTAGATTTAACTCTCAAAATGGTGACTCTCTTTCTATAATATTCTTGTTGCTATAATCCCTTCTAACCCTATGCAGTCCATTTTTGTTGATTCTCTTACTCACATCACCTCCACTATTCTTATATTACATGTATTATTCCCTTGTATCAATCATTTTTTCACATTATTCTTACTTAAATTTTTTCTACTCTTTTTTCTCTCTTTATATTTTTTGTACACCTCTCTTCTTCCTATCTTATTCCACACATCATAATCCTCCATAATCCATACAAAATCCTATCTAACCTCCTTTTGGAACCATGTGTATATTGGATAGAAATGGGAGGGATACCATACAACATAAATATTGGATGGAAATGGAAGGGATACCATGCCTCATTAATAGAATGACACATCCATCCCTCCTAATAAAGTTTACCTAGCTAAATGCATGGTCACATGCAGTAGGAGAGGGGGCTTTGCCTCATTATTTCATTTCAAGTATCTAAGTCAAGTTTTGGTATCTTCCTCAACCCTTCCCTTATGTTTTTATTTTCTTTTCTTCAATTTATGTCATTTTTATATTATTGGTTATGTAGAAATGTATATATACATTCATTATCTACACTTTAGTAGTAAGATAGCTCAAAGGATTTAATCCCTAGAATATGGTTATAAAAATTCATCCAACAAGGTTTGGATGATCAATTAGCTATCTACACATGGCTTTATATAAAAATTCTACCTAAAGGTGTAAAGGAGTTATAAATGATCACTCTAGGTCATAGTGATTAATTAGGGGTCATTTTTGCAACACAAAAACCAACAAGGTACTTATTGCTCATTGATTCTTCTATTTTTTATTCAAAATTTAAGGATGCAAGAGCATGGTTAAAGGACATTAAAATCACTCTCATGAAAAATTTACTTGCAAGAACATTCATGTTTATCACACATATTTTTCCAAAAGAGCATTAGTATCTTTTTAGTCTAAATATATAATACACATTTAAGTAATTAATTTCATCAATATGAACTAACTCCAATTTGTTCATATAATTTTTTAGTTTACTCATCAAATGTGATAATTCATGCTAAGATAATTAACAATAAAAAATATTAATCTCATATATAATTTACTATTGAATCCACATAGATATTCAAAATCATCAAGTACAATTATTGTTCAAATATTAGGGTTCCCACCTTGATCCAAGTTATATCTTGTCATTCTAGGTGTTTACCAAAAAATAAATATGGAGCTTGTGGAAATGTGACAATGATCTTTTCTCTACCACTTCTTCTTTTAGCTTTTATCTCCTTCCATCAAAGAATTTCACGCACTTTTAGCCTTGTTTATCACTCCCCCCCTTCTTTGGTCCTCTATATGATCATATTCAAAATATTCTTCCATATTATTATCCAATCAATTAATTCATCTAGTTCTAGGCTCCTTGAGAAACAAGGTAGCTCCATATTTTTCCCCTTTATATTTTTTATAAATAACTTTGATGAGTCTCCTCTCCCCATGCATCCAATTCATCACCCACATCTTCATATTCATGTCCTACTACTTCAACTCTTCATTTATCCTCACTATCACTATCAATCCTCTCATGTGCTTGATCTCTTCTTATGCCACCTTCTACGACATCTATCTTGCGTATATAGTCTACTAGTGGCTTCCAACATTTCATTAATCCTTCCTACAACATATGTTTTTATAGAAACTTATTCCATTCTCCTTATCGAAGGCACCTTGATGTTTTTTATTTTTCCTCTTACCACTAAAACTCCATAGCTATACTCACTTTGCTATAGGGATGAACCCACACAAACTCTATCTTGTTTGACTTCAACCTTGACTGTTAACCACATACAACACACCTCTCCCCAAAGTTTTAGCCTACTTTTATGTTGTGTTGGTGAAACCACACCACTCTAACTACACCAAATAAATTAAAATCCATGCACTTGCAACCTATGGAAGCAATTTATTGCTACAAGTTAGGTCATTGTCCAAGACACCTAGTTATTGTTGTAGGTATTTTCTTGGTCACTATGTTAGCTTCTTAGTTGATGCAAGTGATGTAGATTACTCACATGCATATATATATCCCAAACAATAATACAAGAAGGTCACCAACCCAAGCAGCCAATCCAGTATTTAACGAGGAATGAGCCCCAAATCACACATAACATAAGATATAACACATGTCTATCGTAATGATTAGTATTAAAATAAAAATTCCTTTATTTAATTGACCAAATTACATAAATTATAAATATTTGAATTTTATGAAAAAATATAAGGAGCGAATAGAGATTTATGCCCACCCCTATTTGTCCAACATCCATCCTAATTCTCCTTAGCCTATAATCCTATGCATTGCCACCAATATTCTCTTCATTTTCTTGACTTCTTACTCTAACCTCTTTCCTTATAGGTACTATGGTTCCCACCTCTCCCTATTATCTTATTATTTAAAATTATCCATTTTCTTATGCATCTTCCTCTCTTTCACATGAGGATAAATTGGATTCAACTCCCAAAATAACAGCTCTACTTCTTTAATCTTCTTCTTGTTCTATTCACTTCTAAACCCACATAGTGGACAATATTGATGATTCTCTTACTAACATAACTTCTTCTCTTCTTCTATTACAAGCATTATTCCCTTTTGTTAGTCCTTTTAATTTTCACATTATTCCTATCTCAATTTGTTCTACTCTTTTTATGGTACTAGTTTTCTCTCTTTTCTTCTATTGCACACCTCTCTTCCTTATTTCTTCTTCCACATGTCATACTACTCTAAAATATTTCCCAATATCCTTTTGACACAAAAATAAGTGAATTAAAATGCCAAAATGTACTAGTAGCATGCTTCAATCCTTTCATTCCCACTTAAATATTTAATTTGAGCAATAAAAATCAACTGTAATAAATGTGAGAAATGATCACAAGGAAATTTGAGATCACCAATATCATACACATCCAAGTTATTGGAAAGTTATTAAAAAAATTAATGACTCCAAAATAGGAAGCATAATTTAAAATTTATCATTGGCAAGAGACAAGATTTCTTGGTAGACATATCATTTTTATGTCCCAACATTACTTACACATTTGGGTATATGACTTAGTGCAAAAAACACAACTATCCATTGCTTCCCACCCAAACTATTGTTGCACCTTGATAATCTTGTTTGTCATTGATGTCAAAGTATGTTTATGATTGTATGTGCTCTGAAGATTGCTATGTGTGTAGAGATATGTAATGGTGCAAGTCAACATTGTAGCAATGAGGAAGACTAAGAGTCAACTTTATTAATTAGTATGATGTGGAGGTGGGTGCACATGTCTTGATGTGTTTTTAGAATTCCTACAATGATATTTTTCCAGTTTGGTGTACCACACTCAATGAGAAGTTGCAGAAGTTGTGTCTAAGGCTTTCACAATATATACCCTAAGGCAAAGACATAGTATTTTGGTTTGCATCCTTTAGTTGAGCAAGATTTAGTCTTGTGGTTCAAAATTTAAGCTCATAAAGATGTGAAGGTGTTATATCCAAGTTTTCATGTCAATATTACTTTGTAGAAAAAGTTATAAATGACAGAGTTTTGGTCTGTGCTATGGCAAAGAAAAGTGGTTTAGGAGACTTGTTGGAGTCCTCCACATTCCTCCAAATGTAAATTTTTGGCAAGAGATTTTGTGGACATACTCAAAGATGTCTAATGCATGCTATATTGAATTTTCAAGTGATTTGGTGCTCCACAAGTTCATTTTTCAAAGTGAAAAATTGATACAAGATTTTGGATGCTTAATCTTCATCAAAGAAAGTGTTTGAATACTTGTGCCAATAGAAAGTTATGTGTTTTAGTTGTATGATTTTGTGCAGAAACTCCATGTATCTCATAGTGTCCAAGGTATGAAGCGCATGAAGATCTTTTTTCAATACTGCATAAATGTTTCAAGTCTTTTTGTGAAGTGTTTTTGTTGAGGCTAACTGAGGCATGTTAATGATGTGCACCACAAGTTCAAGTGTGAGCGGAGTTTATGGTGTGATTGAAGATGTTGTATGGGTCATGCCAACTCATTTGGGAGTAATGCAAATAATTTTTTCTCTTTTGTGTGCTACTAATGGTTATGTTACAAGTTTCATATTTTTTTATGGTCGACTGAATTTGTATTTTGCATGTGTGTGATATATATATATATATATATATGAAGATAAAAGATGAGAAGAGAATTAAGGATGTGTGCAAATATGTATAAGTGTATGAGCAGAGTGTAATAAGATTTGTGTTAGATCTAATGTGTAGAATTGATGACTATCAATGGGTTGAAGTCATAAAGTCAATCATATTTCAATTGTTTTCATTCATGGAGTTGTAGCTTCCTTGGGTTGTATCCCTAAAACAAAGTTGTATAAATAGGGAGTTGTAGCTTCCTTGGGTTGTAGCCCTAAATCAAAGTTATAACTATTATTTACTTGTGAGGTTGGATTAGGATAGTAGCTCCTAGAAGCATTTGTCACCATGGTTTTTCTCCTGTGGGGTTTTCCACGTAAATATGGTGTCAATTGTGTTCTTGTGTGGATGCTTGTCTTCTTTCATGTTTTGATTAAGTAAATGAATGCTTCATTGGTATAACTTAGCTACATTGGTTATTAATTGGGATTGAAATTTGAAGTATACTAATTCACCCCCCCTCTTAGTATTTTGGCATGTTCAACAATTATCTCATAAATTATACCCTCGCATAGTGTTCCTTCTATCTATATTTATTGAATGTGTAGAGAAAGTCTATAGCATGAAATAATCATAGTTAGTAATTTTTTCTTGTGATTTTAGTTTTCTAAGAGATTTACACCCCTCTTAAGAGCCTCGTTTCCTTGGAAAAATTAAATTCTCCTTCTATTTTTTGGTGTTTGAGCCTACTTATTTGTGATGATTTTTTATCTCTACTAATGTTTAAAAAATATCTTACAAATATAGGAAGGAGGGAGTACATCTAAAAAAATATAGCTCTCACACAAGACATTCAAGGTTGGTTTTATTTTTTATAGACTGTTGCAACTCTCAGAGGCCATTTGGATTATTGTTTTATTAGTGATTGGAACCTAGATGGTCATTCATTCAACTATGATATAAAACCTTTATATGTTGGAGTGGTCAATCACTTGTATGGTAGTCTTCTTGAGTTTAACTGCAGACAATTAAGATTGTATCTAGGTACCATATTTTGAGCTTTGAAGCGAGCTTAAATTTGGTGACAAAATTATTTTTGTTGCATTTTTCTATAGGTAAAGTGAGAGTTCTAGGGCCCTCTTCCCATATAATAGTTAAAAGAGAATTTATTACATTTGTTGTCTTCTACTACCAAAAAATAGACATCAAAATAGGATTGGACCAAAAATTTCTAGACACCATCAACCCATAACTTACATCATTATAAAATTTAATATATTATATAGAAATAATCATGTTTATATCTAATAAAAAAGAGTGTAACACGAGTCAATAGAATCCTATCAACTGATTACATGATGAGAAACCCAAATAATTGGAAACTATTATTGGCAATTATAAAAAGATAAATAATAGAAAAATATATTAGAATTTCAACATCCTTCCATAGACCAAACTATGTGTCTATCAATATCTTAACTCTAGACCAAAGGAGTTGTCCTCTAAGTTTTCCTCTTTCTTGACCAACAAAACTCACTTGGAAAGGAATTTGATGGCCTTTTTGGCCTTGGCCACATTGAACCTTTGCTACACAGGTAAATACTTCATAAGATGAATGAGCTCTACCATTTCCCCAAAAGGGTGGTAACCTTCTAGCCAACAATAATCCCTCAAAAAAATTCAACTTGAGGTAATTTTCTTCATCATAATATCCATATGGGACTCAATGGTCCTTACCATCTAAATAGAGACTAGACAATTAGACTTATAACCTTTGTTAGGGAAAAAGGCAAGTTTGATTGGATTTTATTTGTTTATAATTTCCTATAAGAACATCCTAAATTGTTCCTAGATGTAGAACCTCCATAGATCTTTTGTTAACCTCCTATTTCCAATGAGCATGAACACATTTCTTATAAAGATTAAAGAAATCTTAGAATTAACATGATGCCATGTTAAATTGTCAATAAACTCTTTCCTAATAATATCCTCAATAGCTTCCCTTTGTAGGAGTTGAATGTGGACTCCAAACACCTCAAGATCATTTCCAAACCAAAATATCTTTCACAAGAAATAAATGGAAAGAATGTCTTGCTATGATTAAGGATGCAAGATTAATTAATTGAATATGTAAATGTGCATATGATGCCTTGCTTATAAAGACAAGGTTGTGAGATAGGATTAGATAAAATCATGACACATGTCTTAATCTTGTACAATGAGACAACTAACTCAACTATTTTGCAAGAGGTTTGCAAGCACAAAATTTTCAATTTCAAGAATCCCAATCAACCCCTTGAAACTCCCATTCAACCTTTAGTACCATCAAGCGGATCTTCTATGTTGGAGATCCTAAGTTTTGTGAGCCTCCATTCCTTACAAGAACCTATCCTTGAGGAGGATGTTGTTGTGGAGCCTTCATGTGCTCAAAATAATGAGTGTTTTTCTCTATTGCAAGAAAAAATTGAAGATGAAATAGTGTTGCAGCAAAAAGGCATTAAAAAGGTAGAAAAAATTGATATAGTAGAGGAATCAATCCTCTCATTTGATGCCCTTCCTTGTTTTGTTGAAGATGAGGAGAACAGATCAGCTATACCTACATCAATTGAAGCCTCTGAATAGGTTGGTTTGGGCTTGATGGTTGAAGATAACTCCATGGTTTTGGAGCAACAATAGTAGATGTGTTTAGCCCCTGTTATAGTGGATGAAGATCCAGGATCTATTGAGGTCTATAGTTTTGAGGTGGAGGATCTATTTTGGGATGATTTAGAAGTTTTTTTCTCAAGCTTGGATGCCAATCTTCACCCCCAAAAGAGTAGCTTTATGGGCAGCAGTATAAGAATGAGGAAACAATAGAGGATGTGGCAACCATTACATGCCAAGAGTATGATTTTGTTGCAACTAGTTGCCAAGAAAGAATTAAAATCGAGAGGAAATTTGAAGAATTTAGTTCTTCACTTGAAGTGTCTCAAAAATATGATTTTTGTGTTGATGAAGTGTGCATCAATGCAAAAGAATTTGTAGTTATTGAGCAACCACACATTTTTTTGGAGAGTGATGCTCTCGTTGCTTAGTTTGATAGTATGCCCGAGCTTCAAAGTTTCTCATTTGAGGTGCATGAAGAAGTGATTCCTTGTGCAGATCAAAAATAAGTTTTGGTATATTTAACATTACCATGTGAGCTGAAAACATTTTCCTTTTATTTTAGCTCATGCATTGAGGAGGTCAGCGATGGTGGCATTGGCCTATCCTTTTGTGAGGTGAGTTCTCTTCCCTCTACAAAAGGTTTTCTCTTGGATGCTAACCTATCCTCAAAAAAGTTCACCCCTGCTATTGTATATTCACCTAAGATACTAGTGTTAGATGAATCTAACACTTGCATCATATGGTTCCCTTGCAATGGAAAAATTTATAGTGAAGTGATCCTTCACCTTGCAAGTGTTTGTGCAGTTACATGCATTTTGGTGGAAATTTTTAGTGGTTGTGCAACTTGGTGAGGTCTACAACTATGGTTTGAGAGAGATCAACTCATTCAAAAGGTTCATCTTTGACAAAGGCAAGCTTTCATTCTTTTCTTTCTATTAGTTTGTGTATATATTGTAAATATCTTGCTTTCCATGAAGTGCATTTGCATGCCCTGCATTCTCCTTAAGGGAATGTATGCTCTTAGCTTTCATGCTTTCCTCCAAGTGCAACTGGCACATGCTTTGTTTTGCTCCAAGGAGGACCAGTTGTTAAGTTCTCCCCTTCATGTATCCTTGTCCAGTGAACTGATAAGACCTCTAGATCCCATGATTAGTAAGAATCATCCTGCAAGAGTCACCATTAATGTTGAAATTTAATGCCCTCCTTTGATGTCCCATCATTGATAACCGATCTAAGAGAATCCCCATGGGCCATCTTGCATGTTTCCTCCTTGAAGTTTCCTAAAATTGGTTGTCCCAAAATTTTGGGTTTTCGGATTGTCTCTTACCTACTTCCTTCATGCTTTCTCGATCACTCCTCCTTTCCCATCTTTCCTCTAAGGCTTTCAAACTTCAACCTTCATCCTTACATTTTACCCTCTATCGATCTCTAAAGGTAAGCCTCAGGCCTCACCTCTAACACCGAAGCTCAATTAAGTTTCAAGACTTGTCTAAGTCCTATTTTTTCAGACTTCAAAGGCCAACCTTCTCACTTTCCTCTTCCCTCCTTACACTTTTCTTCTATTGGCCTTTGACCTTCACCCTTCACTCTTGCATCTTACCTCTTACCTTTAGAGGTAAGAGGTAAGGCTTTTCTACGACCTCCAAAGGTTTACTTCTATGGCTTTTGGTCTTCACCCATTGGTATTCATCTTTGACTTTCTCCTTTACCTTCAATTTTCAGAGGTAAGCCTTCTCCCTTACCTCTAATTTTCAGAGGTAAGCTTTCCCTCTTCCATCGATGCTTCCTTTCTTCTTCGTGCTCTCCTCCTCCCTTCTTCTAAGGCACGCGGTAAGCTGTATGACTGATGCCCGACTCTCGATTGCCTAATCACCAACGTCCAATAGTTGCTTTTTCAAGGGTCTAGACCATTTTTTAAAATTCTTGTAGAGGTCTCCTTTTAGGCCTGATGCCCCAACCTTTCGACAAATTTTTGGCGTGTTTTTTGGGCAACATTTTTAATGCTCGATTTAACTTTTGAGTGCCCAAATCTGATTCCTGAGCTTCAAGGATGACATTAAATGCATTCCATGCCTTCTACAGGTGGATTTCATGGGAAACCATGCTCATTCATTATCTTTTGTTGAATTCCTAACGGATCTATGCCCTAGTCACATCTTTCACGGGATGGCTCAGATCTTGCACACTCATTTTTTTTTGCTAACCCTAGTTAGGGTTAGGGTTCGACTTGTGTTTCTAAGTTATACCCAATCTATAAAGGCAAGAAATGTATTCATTTTTAAGGTCCTTCCTCTAGCTCCTTTGGGGTTTTTATTTTACATACTTTATTTTACACTCTACCATTGTAAAGATTGGCTATAGGCCTTTGCATTAATGAAGTTGATCATTGTTGCTAGTTCTCTCCTCTTTAATGTATGAGTAATATTTCATTACCTTCATGTTTGAGTGTTTGTTTGAATTTTTATGTATACATGTCTAAGTTAAATTATTTGCAACTGTTGTGTTGAGAAATTCTCTTTCCTTCCAACACTTTGTCAAACCCTAACCTCCATGTTTTCCTCTGAAATCAACCAAATAGAGAGTTGTGTGAGTCCTTTGGTCCCCTTCTTTGATGTACTGCGCAATATATTGTCTAGGAAGTAACAACTTTCCATCTTGGTGTATCATCTCCATCTTCCCTTTCATGTTATCCTTCTCCCCTTTTCCCTTGTGACCTATTAGAGTAGGTTAGTGGTAGGTTTTCATGTGTTGGGTTGGACCAACACATTACATTGGGATTGAAAAAGGAAGTCGACCTTCTCCGGATATTTGACCTCATATGTGCAAAGGTCCCACACCTTGAGGTAATTTACATTGTGTCATTGGAATATTGAGATTCATGCTCAACAGGGTACAATTTCATGTGACAACACTCTACACTCCCACATTCTAGTCGGGCACTGTCAAAAAGCTAGAAATAAATCCTATAGCTTAGTTTTCGTGATTTGAAAACTTTGCAAATTTTTCTCTCCAATTGATCTTCAACCTAACACTTGCAATCACACATCAAAGAGGGGAAAATATTCTTTTGTTAGGGAATGGGGTTTTGCCTTGGTCAAACCCTATTTTGGTAATTAAACCGTGAAATGAATGAAAGCATGAAAGGAATGATGAATGAACAAATGCAATGTCACAACTCACCAATCCTCAATTGAAACCTTAGATAAATTTTCAATCTTGCATGAAGTAGCCTCAATGAAAGTAGATCTTGATCATGAACTTTTATGTGAAAAAATGTCCTTGAATGCTTGAATTGATTTTGAATACTACATCAACACATTAGCTCAAACAACATGCATGATGCAATTCATCTTTGACACGATGAAAGGAATCTTGATTGATGTAATAATCTTCTTCAAATATGCCCTTGAATTCCTTAGAAATGCCCTTGAATTCTCTATCAACGCTCTTGTGAGATCTTAGGATGCTTGAATCAAAATTGCTAGGTTGCTTGAATGTCTTAGGATGAAACTAAGTGAAATAGCCTTGTATTTATACATATCTTAACATTAATTCCCGAAAATCAAATATCACAAGTCGACATTGAATTATAGATCTCAAATCTTTAAAATATCACCAAAAACATATCCCAAAGGGGGGTCCTAGGTCTAAGTGAGGAAACATTCGCCTTGTGGCTAATGGGTCCTAGGTCACTTACCCAGGACACACATTGGACAAGGTGAAATGTCATGTAAAAATAGGGTCCTAGGACTTAGTGAGAACCCATTTTCCATGTGGTGAATGGGTCCTAGGTCACCTACCTAGGACACATAACTTCCAAAATTAAGTGTTGTGTAACGAAATTTATGAATTTCTAGTTTTATCCCTCGAAATTTGCAATAAATTAGGCTTGGATTTGAATTAAAGGGGCCAATTAAGGAAAATTAACCTTGATCAATTAATAAAGCCCTTGAATAGTGTGAAAGTGTAAAGATACACTTTACAACACCCTAAATAAGGCATAATTAAGTCCATTTAGTTTTAAAAGGCCCTAAACCTAATGTGAATGTGTAAAACACATTACAACACTAAATTAAGGCAACATTAGGCTCATTTTATTATTAATTATTTCCAAATTAAGTGAGAAATAGGGATACTTTTTCCATTAGTACAACGTCTATTTAATTTTTTGTCACTAAAGGTGATCAGGATCTAATACCACTTGTAAGGAAGCTAAGGTAGCAAAACAACTTCCTACACTAATCTTGAGAGGAGAATAATGTAAAACTTTATCAGGGAGAATAGAGGTGGATAAATTTTCTAGAAATAATTTTGAAATGTGGAAGCTAAAGATGAAGGATTTGTTGATAGATCGAGATTTGTGGGATGCTATTGATGAGAATGTTTCAAGGCCTATAAATCCTACTTAGGCTGCTCAATATGATGTTGTGGATAAAAAAGCCAAAGGTCTTATCATATTGTTCTTAACAAACTCTGTTTTAATAAATGTCCATGAAGAGACCTCTATACAAAAACTATGGAAGAAGCTTGGTGAGATGTATCAAGCCAAATCTTTAGTGAACAAGATTTTATCGAGGAAAAATTTGTATTCCTTGAGAATGGAAGAGGGTGGATGAATTATAGACCACCTGAAAGCATTCAATATGTTGGTGGCTCAGTTAGCATCAATTGGTGTCAAAATCGACGAGGAGGAAAAATTCCAAATCCTTCTTTGTTATTTGCTTGATTCATGGGATTCTCTTTTTATGGTTATTGGGGGTACTTCTATTATATTGAAGACTGAATATGTGGTGGGTTATTTTCTTTCTAAAGAGATGAGGAGGAAGGTATCCATTAGTGCCAAGGAGGCCCTAAATGATCATGGAAGACCTAAGGAAAAAGGAAAAAAGAATGAGAAGCATGATAAATCCAAGTCCAAGGGGAGATCCAAATCTCCTGGAAAGTCCAAAGTTGTTTTTTGGAACTATAGTAAGCCTGGACATATTCATAAGGACTGCAAAGAAGAAAAGAAGAAAAAGAAGATAATTGATTTTGATTCGAGTTTGAGAAGGAATATGGTGATGCATTCGTTACAACTTTGGAAACTCATGCAAGTAATGATGCATGGTTAATTGACTTAGGTGCATCTTTCCATATGAATTTTAATAGAGATTGGTTTTTTGAATATGAAAAATTTGATGGAGGTAAGGTGTACTTGGGTGATGATTCTTATTTAAATATTGTTGGCCATGGTAAAGTTAAAATCAGGTTTCTTGATGGTAGAATAAAAAGGATTTGCACATCCCTGGATTAGCACAAAATTTGTTATCCGTGAGAAAACTAATAGATGTAGGTGTGCAAGTATTGTTTTTTAATGTAGGATGCAAGATGGTCAAAGGTTCTATGGTGATTGCTAGAGGTGTCAGATATGGCACATTGTATAAGCTTGATGCATGCACTATTAAGTGTAATAGTACTTATGTGAAAAACAAGTATGTGGAAGAGGTGAAGGTTTCACCTTCAACAGATGGTCATGGATTTTGGGTACCCAAGGGTGTTCTTTCTTTTGAATCAAAGTTACCTGTAGAGAAAACTATGTTATGGCACCATAGACTTGGTCACATTGGAGAAAAGGGTCTAAGGACCCTAAAAAATTAAAACCTTGTTGAAGGTTTATCTGATTGTAATCTTGAATTTGATTTATGTGAGAATTATATTTATTGAAAACAAAATCACATTTAGTTTTACTTGAGCTCTCATAAATCTAGTGGTGTATTGGATCTTATTCATTATGATGTTTTTGGTTTGATAGATATTCCTTCAATTGGTAAATCCACATATTATGTTTCATTTATTGATGATTATAGTAGAAGGACGTGGGTATATTTTTTAAAGAGTAAATATAAAGGTTTCGGTCGATTTAAAGAATTTAAAGCAATGCTTGAGTTGCAGACTGGAAATAAAATAAAATGTTTGAGGACTAATAATGTCAGTGAATTTTTCTCTAATGATTTTGATAGATTAGTATAAATATTGTGGTATTTATAGAAAGAAGACAACTTTGTATTCTCCACAGCATAATGGAGTTGCAAAAAGAATGAACATGAAAATGATGAAGGATTCTAGGAGTATGTTGAGTGGTGTTGGTCTAGAACAAAGGTTTTGGGCTGAAGTTGTTGCCACTACTTGTTACCTAATTAATAGGTCTCCTACATCAACTCTGGTTGATAAGACGCCTATTGAGGCATGGTTGGGTCACAAGCCTTCACTAAGACATCTTAGATTTTTTTGTTGTGAGGCATATGCACATGTGCCAAAGGAGAAGAGAACAAATTTGGAGAACAAGGCTATGAAATGTATCTTCATTGGATACAGTTATGGTGTGAAAGGATACAAGCTTTGGGATCCTATTGCACAGAAGGTAATACATAGTAGAAGTGATATTTTTAGAGAAACTAAGCCTTCTTCTATTACATTGCATCCAAAACAAAGTAAACAAGAAGATGTGATTCAATTTCCTTCTACACTTGAGAAAGTTGAATTGAGGCCCATGGATAAACAAGAAGTTGAGGAGAGCTCATCTAGCTCTGAATCTTTAGAAGAGGAGGAAGAACCTCCAACTTAGCTTGTTCGTAGGTCTACAAGGCTTAGACAACCACTTGAAAGGTATTCACCTGTTGATTGGAGATGTATTTTTTCTTTGAATACTAACATGAATGAACCCAAATCAATAGAAGAGGCATTAGGTATGAATGATGTAGAACCCTGGAAGATTTCTATGGATGAAGAAATGAAAGCTTTGAAAAAGAATGATATATGGTATCTTGTACCATTTCCTAAAGGACAAAAAACTATTGGTTGCAAATGGGTGTTCAAGAAAAAGATTAGTTCAGATGGAGGTATTGAAAAGTATAAAGTAAGGTTGGTTGCAAAAGGTTACTCTCAAGTTGAGGGTGTTGATTATGGTGAGATATTTTCTCCTGTTGTAAAAATGAAATCCATTAGATTTCTACTTTCTATTGTTGTTTCTTATGATTTAGAGGTTGAGCAAATGGATGTGAAAATTGCTTTCCTTTATGGTGACTTGGAGGAGGATATTTATGACATAGCTAGAGCACTATGTGGTGAAAGATAAAAGTAAATTGGTTTGCAAATTGAAGAAATATTTTTATGGCATAAAATAGAGTCCTAGGATTTGGTACCATAAATTTGATACATATGTGTTGAGTTTGGGATTTGAGCATTCTAAATCAGATCATTGTGTTTATTATAAAATTGATGGTGATTGTTTCCTGTTTATTGCATTATATGTTGATGATATGTTTTTACTGGTAGAGGGAAATGTATTATTTCAGAATTGAAATCTCAACTTGCTACTAAATTTGAAATGAAATATTTTGGTGTAGCTAAACACATTCTTGGGATGAAAAATAAAAAATATAAAGTGAACAGAAAGCTATGGCTTGGCCAAAGTAAGTATGTCAATTTAATTTTATAGTGGTTTGATATACATGATTGTAGACCATTGTGTGTTCCTATCTTAGTTGGAACAAAGTTGTCTATTTCAGATTGTCCAACATCCCCATCAGAGATGGAAGACATGAGCAGAGTGCCTTACTAGAGTGCAGTTAGAAGTTTGATGTATGTTATGGTTTGTACAAGACCAGACATTACCCAAGCAGTGGGAGTCCTTTCTAGATATATGTCTAATCGTGGTAAAGTTCATTAGGATGCAATTAAATAGTCTTTAGATATTTGTGTGGTACCTCAGATTATTCCTTGTGTTATCATAGTAATATGGATGAAGGTGAGATTTCTGTTGATATTCATGGTTATGTGGATTCATACTGGGTAGGTGATGTTGATAATAGATGATCCACCAGTGCTTATTTGTTTACCTTATTTGGTTGTGCAATTAGTTGGATGAGTAAGCAACAAGATATGGTTTCTTTGTCTACTACTAAAGCAAACTATATGACAACTACTCATGCTTGTAAATAAGCCATTTGGCTTAAGAGATTGTGATATATTGGAATAAAACAAGGTGCAGTGACAATTTATTGTGACAGTTAGAGTGTGATATGTCTAGCCAATAACCTGACATTTCATGCCAGGACCAAGCACATCGATGTACAATATAATTTTGTTAGAGATATGGTTGAAGATGGCAGGGTGAAGCTAGTTAAAGTAGAGACTTTGATGAATTTATTTGATTATTTAACTAAGCTTGTGAGCATAGAGAAGTTTAGATGGTGTTCAAACTCAATGGGCCTTTCAGCCCCTAATAATTAAGAGATGATGTTTATACACCCTCTCATTGTATTTGCAAGTTTTTCGAAAAGTGGGAGATTTGTTGAGAAAATGTGTCTCAACCTTGCAATTACATAAGTTAATGTTGATACATAAGGTGTTGATAATCCACTATATTTCTTGTCTTCTTTTTTGTTCTTCCTAGGAATTTCCACCTATACTTCTAGCTTCTCTATATTTGTGGTTAATCATGTTGAGTAAATGTGCTCAACCTTGCAATTATATAAGGTACTATTGATACATCCACAATGGGGGGGTGCAGGGGGGTTTCCCCCTCGTGAGGGGTTCGAGGTGATCATCCCCTAGACTAGGGTCTAGGTGTAGCACACCCTGGCAGGGGCTTGGGGGTGGTGCCCCCAAAAGAAAAATTTTATTTATATTTTATTATTGTAAATCTAGACTATTCATCATTATGTCTCATATCTGACGGTCAATATTTTATTAACTTGAATTTCCCTAGAAGAAAACCCAATTTTATGAGGGCATTGTATTATGGCTATTTATTGTGATGTATTCTAAGAGTTTGATAGCAAGATCTCTAGTTGGTGATACTCTTGAGAGAAGCTTGATTTGCAAGTATATTGTAATATTTGTGATTTTTGAATAATATATTAGGCAGATTTTGGAGTGTGGGGTTTTTCTCCCAAAAGGGTTTTCCCCATGTAAATCACTGTGTTGTGGTATGCATGATATTTACGTTTATTTTTAAGTTTCTATAACTGATAAAGATTTGTAAATTTTTGCATTATTCTCCTCTCAAGATTCTTGTAGGAAGTTGTTTCGCTACCTTAGCTTTCTTACAATATCCCATATCCAAATTTTAATTTTTCAATCTACTTGCCTATCATGTCACAACAAGTTAACTACAAAGTCAAATTCTCACCTTATTAAAAAACAATTAATAAAGATAAATATTTCCCAACAAAAGTTGATCTAAAAGTTATATTTACAGAGTGCAATGAAAAAAAGACATTAATGAATAACTTAAAAGTAATGTATTGAAATTTCCAATATTATTAACCAAAATTTAAATTACTGACCACTTGAGGATGCGATACTAAGTTTGTTTATTGATAATTTTGACCATAAATCTAATATTACTCTTATGATTCTAAATAGTGGAAATGTAAACCCTCTTATCGGTGTTTATTAACTTATTTCTTTTCCTGTATTTTTAAATTTATATTTGTGTGTTGATTGATTTCTATGCTATGTATTCATGAAACACTAGTTTATCAAAATCTTAATGTGTAGCCCTAAATAATATATCGAACAAGCAAGCCAACTAGTTAGCCAACCATTTCATTAATTACTCAAAAAGACTTTAAGGTAGCATATCCTACATTCTTTAGGATTTTCCTACATTCTTTAGGACTGTCCTACATTCTTTAGGACTATCCTACATTCATTAGGATTGACTTGAGTTCATTAGTAATGACCTAGGTTCATTAGGATCTCCTAGGTTTAGTAAGATTTTCCTACATTCATTATCGACTTATTCATGGCACGTAGATTTTTTTGTGTAAATCTACAGGGTCACGTAGGATAAATCCACAATAACCTCACTTGCTTTTTCAAGACTCCAATCCATTTGATCATGGAACCAAGTCTTCAAATGTTGCAAAAACCGTCAAACACATTCAATGAAAATTTATAATGTTGCATAAATTTCATTATGTTTTTCATGGGCCCAAATCATCAGCTCCAACACATCCAAGTGGGTAGGTTTATGGTAGGAAAGATCCTATTTCACATCCCAACATGTTGGATCATTTTAGGCTACATTGTGTTGATGCTTTCTCTTAAGAGCCCCAAGTTACAAAAGTGGAAAATTTTGATGAGTTGTTTCTTAGAATCCATAGAAAATATATATATATTTTTTTTAAGGTATAGGGTCATGTAGGCTCCCTCTACAATAACCTCTCTCAGTTTTCATATCTCCAATTCATTTGGTCAACGTGAAAACTTTTCACATGTTAAAAAAATTGTCAAATGCACTCAATGGAAAGTTACAATGTTGCATAACTTTTGTTTCATTCATCATGTATCCAAACTGATAGTGCCAACTCGTTCGGCTAGATGGGTTTATGTTACGATTTAGGTCATGTTTTGCGCCCCAACATGTCAAATAGTTCCAAGCTATATTGTATATGTGCTTTCTCTTAAGAGCCCTAAATGCCAAAAAGTGGTAAACTTTGACAAGTTGTTTCTTAGAAACCATGGTACTTAGAAATATTTATTTGAAGGTATAGGGTCACATAGGATCCTTTTACACTAAAATCTCTCATTTTTTAATATCTCCAATCCATTTGGTTGTGGTGAAAACTTTTCACACATTAAAAAAAGCATCAAATGCATTTAATGAAAATTTGCAATGTTACATAAATTTCATTTATTCATCATGCATCCAAATCGATAGTGCCAACATGTCCATGTGGGTGGGTTTATGCTAGGAAAAGTCATGTTTCACACCCCAACATGCTAGATAATTTCAAGCTACACTATACCAATACTTTCTCTTAAGAACCCTAAATGCAAAAAAGTGGAAAAATTTGATGAGTTGTTTATTAGAAACCATGGCACTTTGATTTTTTTGTCTAAAGGTATAGGGTCACTGGTGCAGGAGTGCCATTTCTTTTCAAATAATTTTGGTCTAGTTTGAAGCCTTAGGGAGAAACTGAGTCTTTTTATTCCAATAATAAGGTCATTAATACCATTTTATGATGTATTGGAGGTCACTAGGAGATTAGGGGGTTAAACATGCAAAATATTTCAAACAATGTAAAAGTTGTTAATGTAAAATTGCAAAATTGGGCAAAATTGGGAAGGTGAACAGTCAAGTTAGTTTCTCTCATTGGGAATTAGTTGGAAACTAAATATACATGCTTGTAATTCCTTTAAAATTCCTTATGTACATTTGAAGAAGTGTGGGTGGTTGTAGTTTTGAAGTTGAATAATGAAAAGACACTATTTCTTGTATTCTTTTACAGAAATTCACTGTTCTCAGGAACTGTACAACCCTATATGGGCAGGAATTCATCTCTAATTGGTTTTAAGACATAGTGTATTCAATCACCTTCCCTCCAAAGTTGGTCTCATTCAATTTGATAAAGTTTAGTGAAAGTTATAAGCAATTAATCTCTAGTGGGTCAAAAACCTTGATCTAGGGCAACAAAGATAAAGAAAATTGTGTTTCTTAAATCATCACCATTGAAAAAAGCTATAAATTGGTGTATAGTGAGTTTTAAATGTGTTCTAAGGGATTTCCAAGTTGCAGAGGTTGAGGGTAAGGTTTGGGGCAGTTTCAATGATTCCCTAGGTCTATAAATGGTAAATAAGACTGGTAAAACCAGTGTATAATGAGGTTTTTAAGAGTTTGTTGGTGGTGTGTGAGTCCTTCTTGAGTATTATTGTTTTGAAAGGATGTTTAGGTGTATTTGATTCCATTTCTTGATAGGGTTTGGTATATTGATAAGTTTGAAGCCATTGTTTATTGATTGTCCTGTTATGATAGAGTAGACACAGTCCTAAGTTGGGTAGTATTTGCAAAGTTTGGGTTCTTCCACTTTGTAATACCATATAATCTTTGAAGAGTTTATAATTTGAAGTGTTTTGTAATCCATTGAACTAATTTGATGGTTCAAGAGAGTCCTTTATTGTTGCATGAAAAATTGAATGATCACTAGAAGCCTAATTAGGCCGGTTAGGATAGTTTATTTTGGAAGCTCTCATGCTTGTGATTTTTAAGTTGGGAATTGAATTTGGGTCAATAATTTTGATGTTGTTTAAAATGTTTTGAGGAATCAACAAGAGGTTTTGTGCCTTGTTCTTAGTTTGGGTGTTTTGAATCAAGATTTTTGTGAAGGAAGAATGAGTCCTAGTTGCAAGGACAAGCAATAATAGATTGAGTTTAGATAAGTTGAGGTTATATTAGAGTTTTGAGACCCCTGCTCTGCATCAGTTGGTATCAAATCCCAGAAAGGTCTGGGTAGAGAGAGAGTTTGGAGTTTTTTTTGGTTGTGTGTTTGTGTGTTTGTGCAAGTTGAGGAAGGAACCTGGTGGCCAAGAGACTGGGTAGAGGAAAAGAGAAGAGACCTAGGTGAGGCAATGTGAAGAGGAAGCAAGGAGAGACTTGCTTGAGTAAAGAGAAGATGGATTTGTTGAGAAGGCACTTGCACGTAACAAGTTCACAACTGAATTAGAAAAAGAGAGGAAGATAAAAGAGATTAGGAAAATAGAGAAAGAGATGGCAAAATTGAAGCAAGCTATAGAAAGAGTAGAATTGGAGTTCCAAATGGAGATGGAGCAGTTGCTCAAAGAAGCACAAAGTTGGCATTTGACAGTAAAAAGGAAATTTGTGTGGCCTATAAAAAAAAATTTCAAAAGAAGGAGACAAGCAAGGATGGCAGCTAGGAGGCAAAAATAAGAAGAGATACAAATAGAATTGAAAGAAGAAGAAGCATTTGAAGATGTAGAAGAAGAATTCATGGATGAAGAAGACAAAGACATTGCAGCCATTCCCAAGCATGAAGGTGAAAGTGCAGCAGAGGTGAAGGATGAATTAATTTTGGAGAGAAATGATGAATCCCTCTTGAAGATACAAAAAGAGTTAAAGGTACAAGTGGTAGAGACACTATACCACTTCTTTGTTGTTATAACACTTTGGAGGAACAAATTAATGGTCAAGATGTAGCAGAAGGAGAAGGACAAAGGGAGATTGTGACACATCAGAAGGAGTAGATTCAAGAAGGAAAGAAAAAGAGGAGAAAACTTGGCATATACCAACTCAATCCAAAGGCAAAGATGAATATCTCAGGGGAGGACGAGTTGCAAAATAGTTTCCAAGAGGCTTGGAAAGATTTCAAGGCCGGGTGTATGGTGCAGGAGCACCATTTCTTTTCAAATAAGTTTGGTCTAGTTTGAAGCCTTAGGGAGAAATTGAGTCTTTTTATTCCAATAATAAGGTCATTAAGACCATTTTATGATGTATTGGAGGTCACTAGGAGATTAGGGGGTTAAACATACAAAATATTGAAAACAATGTAAAAGTTGTCAATGTAAAATTGCAAGATTGGGAAAAATTGGGAAGATGAACAATCAAGTTAGTTTCTCTCATTGGGAATCAGTTGGAAACTAAATAAACATGCTTGTAATTCCTTTAAAAGGCCTTATGTACGTTTGAAGAAATGTGGATGGTTGTAGTTTTGAATTTGAATAGTGAAAAGACACTGTTTCTTGCATTCTTTTATATAAATTCATTGTTCTCAGGCACTGTACGACCCTGTACAGGCATAAATTCATCTCTAATTGGTTGTAAGATAGTGTATTCAATCACCTTCCTTGCAAAGTTGTTCTCATGCAATTTGATAAAGTTCAGTGAAAGTTATAAGTAATTCATCCATGGCGGGTCAAAAACCCTGATCTAGGGTAGCAAAGATAAAGAAAATTGTGTTTCTTAAATCCTCACTGTTGAAAAAAGCTATAATTGGTGTATAGTGATTTTTATGTGTGTTCTAAGGGATTTCCAAGTTACAGAGGTTGAGGATAAGGTTTGGGGCAGTTTCAATGATGCCGTAGGTTTGTAAATGGTAAATAAGACTGGTAAAACCGGTGTACAGTGAAGTTTTTAAGAGTTTGTTGGTGGTGTGTGAGTCCTTCTTGAGTATTATTGTTTAGGAAAATGTTTAAGTGTATTTGAGTCCATTTCATAATAGGTTTGGTGTATTGATAAGTTTGAATCCATTGTTTATTGATTGTCCTGTTATGGCAGAGTAGACTTAGTCCTATGTTGGGCAGTATTTGTAGAGTTTGGGTTCTTCCACTTTGTAAGACCATATAATCTTTTAAGAGTTGCTCATTTGAAGTGTTTTGTAAGCCATTGAACTAAGTTGAGATTTCAAGAGAGTCCTTAATTGTTGCATGACAAATTGAATGATCACTAGCAGTCTAATTAGGCTGGTTAGGATAGTCTATTTTGGAAACTCTCATGTGTTGTGATGTTTAAGTTGGGAATTGAATTTGGGTCAATCATTTTGATGTTGTTTAA
Source organism: Sequoia sempervirens (assembly GCA_007258455.2). Taxonomy (NCBI): domain Eukaryota; kingdom Viridiplantae; phylum Streptophyta; class Pinopsida; order Cupressales; family Cupressaceae; genus Sequoia; species Sequoia sempervirens. Next base: position 243,706,838 of record VDFB02058242.1, on the reverse strand, counting down.
ATTTTTTTGAGGAATCAACAAGAGGTTTTTTTTTCCTTGTTCTCAGTTTGGCTGTTTTGAATCAAGAGTTTTGTGAAGGAAGAACGAGTCCTAGTTGCAAGGACAAGCAAGAATAGATTGAGTTTAGATAAGTTGAGGTTATATGAGAGTTTTGAGACCCTTGCACTGCATTAGTCACATAGGGTCCCTCTTCAATAAACTCTCTTAGTCTTTCATATCTCCAATCCATTTGGCCTTGGTGACAACTTTTTACACGTTGGAAAAAGTGTGAAATGCATTCAATGAAAGGTTGCAATGTTGCATAGATTTCATTTCGTTCATCGTGTAGCTAAACCTATTGTGCCAACACGTCTGAGTGGGAAGTTTTATGCTAGGAAATGTCCTATTTCACACCCTAGCATGCCAGATAGTTCTAGGATAAATTGTACATGTGCTTTCTCTTAAGAGCCCTAAATGCCAAAAAGTGGCAATCTTTGACGAGTTATTTCTCAAAAACCATGACACTTAGAATTTTTTTTTCTAAAGGTATAGGGTCACGTAGGATCCCTCTATAAAAATTATCTCAATTTTCTATATCTCCAATCCATTTGGTTGTGGTAACAACTTTTTGCACAGTGAAAAAGTGTCAAATGGATTTAATGAAAAGTTGCAATATTGCATAACATTTGTTTTGTTTATCATGTAGCCTAACCAACAATACCACTTTAGACATCTAGGTGGATGGGTTTATGCTAGGAAAGGTCATGTTTTTCACCTCAACATGTCAAATCATTCCAGGCTACATTGTGCCAACACTTTCTCTTAAGAGCCCTAAATGCCAAAAAGTGGTGAACTTTAATGAGTTTTTTCTTGAAAACTGTGGAATTTAGAAAAAAATTCTAAAGGTATAAGGTCACATAGGGTCGCTCTACAATAACCTCTCACTTTTTCATATCTCCAATCCATTTGGTTGTGGTAAAAACTTTTCACATGATGAAAATGCATCAAATACATTTAATGAAAAGTTGTAATGTTGCATAACTTTCATTCTATTCATTGTGTAGCCAAATTGATAGTGCCAACACATCTAGGTAGGTGTTTTTATGCTAGGAAAGGTCCTATTTTGTACCCCAACATGTTAGATAATTCTAGGCTACATTATATCGATGTTTTCTCTTAAGAGCCCTAAATTCTAAAAAGTGAAAAACCTTCTTGAGATGTTTCTCAAAATTTGTGTCACTTAAAAATGTTCTATTTGAAGGTACGAGGTCATGTTGGGTCCCTCTTCTATAACCTCTCTTAGTTTTTTATATCTCCAATCCATTTGGTCGTGATGGAAGTTTTTTTGCTGCCCAAAAAACTATCAAATGCATTCAATGAAAAGTGTCAATGTTGCATAACCTTCATTATGTTCATCGTGCACCCAAATTAATAGTTCTAAAAAGTCTGGTTGGATAGGTTTATGCTAGGAAAGGTCTTTTTTTTACACCCCTACATGTTGGATCATTCCAGGCTACATTGTATCGGTGATTTCTCTTAAGATCCCTAAATTCCAAAAAGTGGTGAACTTTGACAAGTTGTTTATCGGAAAATGTGGCACTTAAAAGTGTTCTCTCTAAAGGTACAAGGTCATGTAGATTCCCTCTAAATAACCTCTCTTAGTTTTTCATATCTCCACTCCATTTGGTCATGGTGAAAGTTTTTTTTTTGCTCCAAAAACTGTTAGATACATGCAATGTCAAGTTGCAAGGTAACCTATTTTTTGTTATGTTTGTTATGTAGCTATAGGGATAGTGCCAACACATTCGAGTGGGTAGATTAATGCTAGTAAAGGTCTTGTTTTACACCTCATCATGTTGGATCATTCCACGCTACATTTTATCAGTGCTTTTTACATGAAAAATTTAGTATGCATCCTACAACAGCATGTAGTGCATGCATGATTTATCTTAACATAAAAAGGTTTGACCATTTCAAAAAGACTTTGACTAATTCTCATTTCAAGATAGCTTTGAATAAAACTCTCATAAAATTGAGTTTGAGCCATATCCAAAAGGTGTTTAGGACGTGGTTCACGATTTTAAGATCCTATTTTTCTTCTAACAACTTCTCTTTGATTGGGTGAAAATCTTGTGTAATCTTGCCAAAAATATTCAATTAGCACTCTTAATGCATTAATAACAACCTTGTCTTTGTGTGGAACTCTACCCGAAAATGCTTATGGATAATTACTATTAGGATCCTCAATTGTCTCATGTCTCCCAATTGCATTTAATAGTGTTATTCTAATCAATTTTAGTGGCCTACTTGTTTTGGTAATCAAATGATATTTTTTAGTTTTGTTGCTTATTATAGTTGATGTAAGAACATTGCGGATAATGTTGCTATCTTTAGTGCATGGCATTAAATTTCTTACACTAGTTCTTTCACCATTGGTATTGGATGATCTTAAGACAAGGATCTTCATAGTGTCTCTAAAATTAATATTTTTAATCATTTCAACAAGCAATTGGCACCCTCTGGTTTCACGTAAGCTCTAAAAAATCCATATTATATTAGTCATTCTTCTACAAGTGTGATCAAGAATTTGGTCAGGCATTGATTTCAATTTTTTTCATCTATGTCAATTAGATAATTTGGTCTTTTATGAATAATTCTAGGAGGTGTTATGATTGGTGTGTGTTCTTGGTTTGCATTTGGTACATTTGATTGATTATTCCTTGTCTCAATAGGTCTAATGATTGGTGCTTGTTCTTGGTTTGCATTTGGTAAATTTGATCCATCATTTAAATCCTCAATAGGAGTTTCAATATTTGATTCTACATTAATATCAGTTGGTATAGATGAAATACCTTCTCCAAATTTTCTTATGTCACATAGTCTTTTCAAGTGATCCCTTTGTTTTTTCTTTTCTTTTTTTTGCATCAAGTTGTTTGGGTGGTCCTCATTTATTCATTCCCATGGTTAATATCAATTGTACCTAAATAAAAAATTATGAACATATGTTAATAAATATTGTAGTTTGAACAAAAATAAATTACTTAATCAAATTACTTAAACATATACGAAATACTTAAACAAATATGAAATTACTAGAACATATATGAATGTACTTAAAGAAATATGAAATTACTTTAACATATATGGAATTACTTAAACAAATTACTCTTCTTTGACATCTAAATGATAAATTACTTAATCAGGTTAACAAATTATCAATAAAACATGAAATAGTCATCAAAATTGACAGTAAAAATGTTACACAAACAAAAAAAATTGAATAATCAGTTAATTTTCAAATTCTAATGCATTTCAATCATTTGAAGTCAAACTGAAACATAGAACAATAGGTTCATCAATAGGAAAGGGGGGAAATGTGGTTTGTGATGGACCTATTTATCTTATTTCATTAGGAAATGAAATCCAAACAATGAGATGACTATCAACCAAAAGGTGAGTCAAATCAAGGTATGAGTCTGTAAATTTCTCTTTTATGCAAGGACAGGGGTATGAGTAAAACAATGCTTTGGGGAGAAAGATTAAAAATAGCAAAAAAACTCCAAATTGTAATCTATAAAGTGCATCTAGAAGATTAAACTCAATTCTGATGGAACTAATAGTCAAATTGTAGATCTGAGAATGGGAAAGTGAAGTGTACCAGTCACCAAAAGTTCCTTTTCGAAGCTTATTGAGGACTCATTTTCACTATGGCGAATGGGTCCTGACAAGGGCTCCTAAAAATATTTTTCTATGTTTTGTTCTTTTCTGTCTACACTCCTAGATTCCTGAAGTTCGCGGTCGAAAAGCCAAAAATAAATTATGTAGGTTAGCTTCTATGAAATTGCAAGAATGATGAAAACTTTGACAACTTTTCAATTTTTTTTCTTCAATAGATCTTCCACCTAAAATATACAATCACACATCAAGAGGGAAAAATGTTGTTTGTTAGGTGAATGGGGGTTTTCCTTGGTCAAACCCCATTTTGGTAATCAAACCTTGAAATGAAATGAAATAGTATGAAGGAATGATGAATGAACAAGTAATATCACAACTCACCAAACCTTATTTGAACCTTGGAATATGGATCTACAACTTGCATGAAATGACTTCAATGGATGTGGATCTTGATCATGAAACTTGACTTGAAACAATGCCTTTGATATGCTTGAATGGATCTTGAACACTACATCAACATATTAGCTCAAATAACATGCACAATGCAAGAAATCTTTGAAATGATAATAGGATCTTGAATGCTGCAATAATCTTCTACAAATATGCTCTTGAATGTGCTGAAAATGCTCTTGAAATTCTCTAACAATGCTCATTTTAATGTTATTAGCTTTCTTGAAATCTTCTAGGTGAAACATAGTGAAATGACCTCTTATTTATACATATGTTAACATAAATTCCCAAAATTCAAATAACACAAGCCAACATGTGAATACACATTTGAAATCATTGAAAAACCACCTAAAATATATTTGAAATTTAGGTCCTAGGCCTAAATGAGGACCCATTCACCCTTGGGTGAATGGGTCCTAGGTCACTTACCTAGGACACACATTCTCCAATGTTAAGTGTTATGTTATGGCATTGATGAATGTCGGATTTTACCCTTTGGAAATTGTAATTAATTAGGCTTGGATTTGAATTAAAGGGGAATAATTAACCTCAATTAATTAATAAATCCCTAGATTAGTGTGAAAGTGTAAAGGTACACCTTACAACACCACAAATAAGGCACAATTAAGTCCATTTTCATTAAAAAGGCCCTAAACTTAATGTGAATATGTAATTTATACATATTACAACACTAAATTAAGGCATAATTTAGTCCTTTTATTTAATATTCATTCCAAAATTAAGTGTGAAGAAGGGATAATTTTTCCTACACTACACAAACAAAACAAATAGATCTCTTACAGAGTTGGAAAAAGATGCATAGAAAGTGGAGCTAGTTGCAGTGGGACCTTCAACATAAGTATCATGTGGTTTTTTGGTCTTTACAACTCCATTTAAACTAAAAAAATGTGTACATGTTAAGTTTCCATAACACGTATGTTTTATTGGTCCCTAAACTTAAGTGTTTGCACTTTGGCCTCCACTTATAAATGCCTATAATGTCAAAAACTTGTACATTCTTTTAACTTAACAAAACACATATGTACTTTTAACTTAACAAAACACATATGTGCTTTTAACTTTACAAAACACATACGTGCTTTGCTTAGTTTTGGGTTTAGAGGATGGATTTACCTTTATAAAACATGTATATGTGTTTTTAACTTAACAAAATGCATACTTTCTTAGGATTTGAATGATGAATTTACCTTTACAAAATATGTATGTGATTTTAACTTAACCTACAACACGTATGTGTTTTTCTTGGTTTTGGGCTTACGATGGATTAACTTACCAAAACCTTATGCACTTAACCCTAACACCTATACACTCAACCCTAAATTCTATATCCATAACCCTAAACCATAGATACCCTATACAATTAACCCTAAATTGTATCCCTCAACCCTCAACCCTAAAACGTAGAGAGAGAGAGAGAGGTAGATATAGGGAACTAAATCTTATACCCTATACCCTATACCATCAACCTTGAACCTTATCCCTCAACCTTAGGAACTAAATTCAATAGGTTAAACCTTAACCATATTATACTCAACCATATACTCTCAACCCTAAACCCTAAACCATCAAGCCTAAACACATAAACCATAGACCCTACACTATAAATAATGAATAATTTAGAGATATGAAAGAGAGGAGAGAAAGAGATGTGGGAGAGAGATGGAGAGAGGTGAGATATAGAGAAGATAGGTAGAGAAAGAGATGCATGTGATATAGAGAGATGAGAGATCTACATAGGGAGGAAGGGAGGGGTAGGAAGGGGAGATAGATAGAAAGCTGAGATAGAGAGATCTAGGTAGATAGTGGAGATAGAGAGAGAGGTTAGGTAGAGAGAGGTAGATCTAGGGGGGGAGAGAAGTGAGATAGAGAACAATGGAGATGGGGATGGGATTAGAAAGGGGGAGGTGTGAGACTTAACCCTAAAATCTATACCTATAACCTGAAACCCTATACCCTATACTATAAGTTCCTTAAACCTTATCCCTCAACCATAGGAAATAAAGCGGATAGGTTAAATCCTTAACCATATAATCAACCTGATACCCTCAACCCTATACCCTGTACCTTCAACCCTAAACCTTATACCCTATACTCTCAACCCTAAACCCTACCCCTCAACCCTATACCATATACCCTCTTGACCCTAAACCCTAACCCTCAACCTTGGGCCCTAAGGCCTGTACAATAAACCCTCAACCATATACACTTAACCCTAAACCCTATATCATATACCCTCAACCCTAAACCATATCCCTCAACCCTAGGCCCTAAAGCCTATAGGATGAACACTCGATCCCCCATACACTCAATCTTAAATGCTATACCCTCAACCTGTGTGTTTGTTGTGTCAATCGTATGTATGAAATATGCAACCACCTTAGTTCCGCATACCCTAGTGCATAATATTGCATGCACTATCAAATTAAGTGCTCTCTACATTGTAGTTCGATTATTGCATTCCAAATACACCTAATCCCATTCCATCCCTTTTTTCTTGTCACCATAATTTTAATCTTTCCTAATCATGGATTATATGTGCATACTCATTCTCTATTTCTTCCATATGTCTCTATAATCAATGTATTAAGATGGTAATTTGGTCTTCATCTCAATCCAACTCATCTTATCATTGAATTTTCATCTTAAGTCTTTAGATTTGTTATTATAAGCATCTTCTCATCATTACATTTTCATCTTAAGTGTTTATTTTGTTATTCTAAGCATCTTATCATCATTACATTTTCATCTTAAGTGTATATTTTTTATTCAAAGCATATTATCATCATTGCATTTTTATCTTAAGTGTTTAGATTTGTTATTCTAAGAATCTTATCATCATTTTATTTTTGTCGTAAGTGTTTATATTTGTTATTCTAAGCATCTTATCATTATTTCCTTTCATATTAAGTGTTTAGATTTATTATTGTAAGAATCTCATCACCTTATGTGTTTATTACATTTCATATCCACAACATACATATACGTTCTTCATTAGATACATTCTAGATTCATTTTAAACCATATAAATATCTACATTAACATTCCACTACATATGTCATAAATCACATACACCTTGCAAATATCATTATTTGTACATTGATATAATAATCATAATTAACATAATCCATTCTTGATCATCATTATTAAAATACCATAAAACATACATGCATAAAAACTACCCTATACCATATACCCTCTAGACCCTAAACCTTATCCCTCAACCTTAGACCCTAAGTCTTAGATAATAAACCCCCAACCATATACACTCAACCCTAATCCCTCAACCCTAGGCCATAAATCCTATAGGATGAACCAACAACCCTATACACTATACCATATACCCTCAAATCTAAACCCTACACTCAACCCTAGGTCATAAAACCTATACACTCTACCCTAAACCTTGTACCATCAACCCTTAAGGTTCATATACCCTCAAACCTAAACCTTATCACACAATCTTATACTCTCAACCCTATACCCTATAGTACCCTATATAGTTAATCATAAAAGTATACCCTATAACGTAAACCCTAATACATAAACCTTATACCATATATGTTAAACCCTATAACCCAACATTAGTAATTTAACAGTAAAACCTACATAATTAAATTTAATCCTTAAATCCTCAACTCTCAACTCTCCATCATAAACCATCAACCATAAACCCATAAACCACAGGTCCTACACGCTAAATAATGAATAACTAAGAGATATTAAAGGGGGAGAGGAGAGAGAGACATGAGAGAGATAGAGAGAGGTGAGATATAGATAAGAGAGATAGAGAAGAGAGAGATGCGAGATAGAGAAAAGAGAGATCTATATAGCGAGGGAGGGAGAGGTAGATAAGAAGGGATGAGGGTAGAGGTAGGTGTTGATTCCAAAAGTTGGCAAGGTAACAACCCTTTTATGGGAAACTCAGTTTATGGTGGACTTATTGCGCTAAACTGAGTGACCTTTAGAATTTAAAGAAGTCAGCTTCTTCTGTAATTGGGGTTTGGAAAGGGAAAGGGGAAACAAATATAAAATAAAAGTCTAATCTAAGGTGATGCGCCAAGACTTAGATAATAGGCATGATAAATCATAGATCTAAGGGCCCGATTAGCAATTTGTGATGTCCCAAAAAGGAAAAAATTGAAGATTAAAGTATAACTAATTAATTCATTGACATAAAATAACTTTGCACACATATTTACTGACAAGAAGAGTCATAAGACATGATCTAGACCAGCAAACCTGCATTCAATTTATAGAAGTTCTGCAAATGAATCATCCAAACAATAGCAACACATTCTAAAGTTAATCAAATATCATAAGAAAATAGAAAGGCCAAATGATTGGCACAGTTTGCGAGTATTTTGCAATAATTAAATAACAATAACAAAGGATTGGTGTCTTTTCTAAAATCTGTGTTCTTTCTGCAAAATTTTGGAACCCCTCCTCTAAAACAAAGAGGAGTATATATAGTCGAATGCTCCTACCGCCTTGGCGAGTAGTAACATAAAAGATTTGAGAATCCTTGGTAATGATGCAAAATCAAAGACTCCTCCCAGCTGTTGCAACAGAAAAGATTCCAATGAAAGCATTCGATCGTTCTGAGTTTAGGTGCATCCTCTGCAAATGATGGCAGTGGTCCTGACTAGGTCATGTAGACAAGTGTTGTTACCCTGCTAAAGCAGTTATGACATGCGGTAGGATGTCATGGTCCTTGGCTTGCTCCATCCATTGTTTAAAAGAAACACCAACTGAATAGACACATGGTGACATTGCGCAACTCGTGCTCATCTTTTTCTTTTGCCATTGAAAACTTGTGCCAAGGAGACACGTGTAACCTACCTTATCCTTGGTATCGACTGTTGGGTCTGCTAAAATACGTGGCATGCAGGCGGAGCTCGACTAAAAAGTGAAGGGAAGTGACTTTTGATTGTGCGTAGAGCAGACATGTGGCAGCGCAGTGAAGCCATTTTGAAATGCAAAGGGAAGAGATCCTTCGGGGAGTGCAGAGCGGACACATGGTAGAGGCAACAACGTTTATAAAAAATGGTTGAATGACTCTTCAATGCAATGTGCAAGCTGATACTTCAATAAAATAAAGCATGAAGGGAGCTCAATGAATATTTATTCATAGCTTTTTGTGACTATCAAGGGCACTTCGCTTGAGGAATGGAGAACCCAAAATTTCTCTAGTTGTAGACCAGAGTCTTACCCATTGGGTGACAACTTCATAGCTTAGAGAGGGCATCCTGTAGTGGTAGCCAATCAGCCTCGGATGGCCTTGATATGTTGCGCAGATTCTCTTGCACTCCGCTGAGATCAAACATTTCTTTATAAGGCAGCTCCGCTAGTAGGCTGGCCCCAGACTCACATAGGAAGAGTATCCGTTCTATTGGATCGATAATCCCTTCAATATCTATTGCTGTTGGAGGCTGGATAAAGTTTTGTAAGGTAGTTGTGTCCTACCACTTTTCTTCAATTTTCACTGCAAGCTGCTCAACAGTGGTCATAGATCCATCCTCAAGAAATGAGGAAGGCAGGCCCATCTCAGTCAGGTGGGAGAAGCTTTCTCGCATGTTATCTAGAGTTACGCCCAAAGTGGTCGTGCATGCCCTGGCTCGTTTTATGGTTGAGTGGCAATGGAAGAACTTGTTCGCCATCTTGGCAACAACTTTTCGATCGTCGATTCCTGCTCCAGCTAGGTCTTCATCAGAGACTAAGTACAATTTGGCTAGAAACCCTTGTGCCTTAGGGACCTTTTCAATGATGAACTGCGGGAACTCCCCCATAGTTCTATGAACCTCCTAGCTCAAACTTGTCACCTGAAACATGTACTAGACTATTGGCTATAACATTAGGCAATAAGACTTGACCTTCCCCTAGTATGAAGCATATACCTGATGTGCTATTGGGATGAGATCCGGCTGGGCAATAGGAGCCTGGGGAGAATTCTTTAAAAGGATGATCTTTGCATCCCTTGCACTAACGTCTGGAATTAGCTTCATGATCCTCTTGTTGGCGATGCCAATTGTTCCTAAACATGAGCTAACTCTTTAGTCCAACCCTCCTTCACCTGGCTATGGTTTTCTAGTTTTGTGTCAAGGGAAGACTTTGCCTCCTGAAGCTCCTCTTCTATTTGGGCCTTGTGACCCTCAAATTCAACATCCTTCTCCTATAGCTTTTGCTCATACTGAGCCTGCTGCTGATCTAGCGCCTCATCTTTTTGCACCATCCCCTGCTCATATTCAATGCACTGCCGTTCAAGTTCCTCATTCCTTAGCTGCATATTTTGCTCTGCTAGAGTCAATTGGCATTGGTATTCCTAATTCTTAGCATGCAACTCATTTATTACAGTGGGGTCGATGGATTGAACCTTTGCAAGTTCCCCCTGAAGTCTATTCTTCTCTGCCTCTACTATCAAGGCTCTCTCTGTCAAGTGCACAACATCCGATCCTAGGGATTTCTCCCTTTTTTCCAAGAAACTAGCTCTTTCTTTCAAGGATTTCAATTGTTGATCCATCTTCCTTAGTTGACGACCAGTTTTAATGAAATCAGAGGTGACCAATCATTGTGTTTCCTCCATGAGCTCAACTTTATCCTATAGATGAGCTACCTTCATGTCAAGCCCCATGGCATATAGATCATAATCTTCTAGACGCATCTCCCCTTGTTGCTTTGCCACGGTTGAGTACATCATTGCAAATTTCAAGGTTTGTTGAGTCTCATCATAGATAGTATGCATCTTCAGTTTCTTTGACTTACGATCATCCTTGGATTTTCACTTTTGAATTCTACTGGTGTGTACCTCCTTTGTAGCATCACTTTGTGCAATAAAATGGGCTGGCGATGAGACTAGCCTACCTATGAAAGGAGCACCGAGAGGTAGGACATATGGATAGGTAAGTTTAATAAGCACATGTAGTTTCTTCATCTAGAGAGTGACAGTCTACAAGGAGAAATGAGGCGCATTCCAAAGTTTGGTTTGCGAACTAGCAAAAGGGCTTGTCATTTTCCAAGGTTCCATTGGTAAATCGGCGGGAGGACTTATGAGTTGCAGTAGTGAGGGAGCAGTCATTGTAGAGTCTACTTGCTGTAAGAAAAAGGGAGGATCCACAATGATAGTAGCAATATGGGCACCAACGATGGTTAAGCCTAAATGGAAAGTGAGGCAAGGGAGGACTAAGCAAAAATGGCTGGTGTAAGAGTTCGTAGAGGAGTAAAGGTGAATGGATTCACCTGTACAGACTGGGAGAAACCTCCCGCAATCATTGTATCAAAAGTGGGAAAAGAAGGGCCAACACTCATGGTAGGGGCCGCCACAGAGATAGTGGAGGATACCAAAGACTGAGAGGCAAGAAAAGTAGGAGCGAATGTCACCTGTTGATTGGTCGATGATGGCTCCTGGCTCGTTGCTGGTTCTATATCTTTTTTAGGCTCTTGGTTGGCTATGAGCACTTGGCCTATAGTGGGTTCTTGCGAACCTTCTCTAACAATAGCTTATGTGCGTTGTCGCTTGGCAGGCAGGGTTCCTCCAACTTCAGTAGTCTCTGCCGGCTGCTGTTGTAACATTCTTGTTGGTTTAGCAACCCAAGTGAGTGATTGTGAGGCCCTCGAAACATTGAATTGCACATTTGAAGCTATGTAGGAGGGTCACCTTGTAGAGCTCTTCTCTTGCTGAGTGGAGGACGTTGGGGTCCCTGCTACTTCTTCTCCTTGTTGTTCGGATTCATCTCCCAGGCTGTCGCTCCCTCCGACACTTGAGTAAGAGGCTGCATGTCCATCATCCCACAATTTTTTGAACTCTTCATCAGCTTTCAAGCTTTCATAAGGGGCTTCAAGCTATTTTGTTTCTTGACGATATACCCAAAAGGCTCTCATTTTTTCTAGTGTCCATTTCTCTGTATGTCGTAACTTGTTGTACATGGTGCTCCCCATCTTGACATTCTCATCAGCCTCCACCACAATGAAGTAGAAATTATGTCACAACTCCCTATTATCCTCTGTGTGAATATGCACTAGCTCAACCAAATATTCATCCTTATCCTCTCATAGGTTGCACCTCTTTTCCCAGTAGGGTTGAGGAGTGTGAGTAACCCTCATGTGCGCATGTGGCGGATCATTGAAAGGATTATATTTCCATTTATCGCATATCAAAACCAACCCTAAATGAGATAGATTATCTTGCAATAGTGGGTGTGTTAGCCTCTTTTCCAAGGTCACCGTTTTGAAATTTATGGGTAATTGGAAGAATCCCTTCTTCTTGGGAGGTCCTTTGAAAAAGTGGTAATCGATAATGCACACCTGCTGATACATTTCAAGAGTCAACAGTCTATTTGTGACACATGCCAGGAGTCAGAATGGTTGGTCAGTGAAACCCCACATCCGGATGATTGTGAAATCCATGTTGAAGAACCAGTCACACACGATAGTAAAGACTTGCATATATCTTGTCTCATCCATGTTGAGTCGGACCATACCCTCTTCTCCTCACAGATCTTGCAAAATCAGAGTTAGAAAGAAATCTGAAAATGCATAGTAGTAAAATGTTGCAGAGAGGAGAGGTGTCCATGTAGATACCGGTTTTCTTCTACCCTTTTTATCAAAAATAGAAAAACCCACATACTTACTGAAGAAATCAGGGTTTTGATGCAAAAACATATGGGCAAGAAAAGAGAGGAACCTTAACTTCCATTCAATCGGGTAATTCTCTATTTTCCCTATCATTTCTTCTATGAGAAAGTTTGTGAAATCATACCAGAAGAAATTATGCTGCTTGCAAAATTAGAAACCTAGCCCTAATTGAAAAGCGTGCACCTCCTGGTCTGTGTCCAAGCCACAAACAAATGCTAGCTTTGAAAAGGCCTCCCTTAATTCATTACTCTCAAACAAACCGTGCGACATCGGGATACTTGGCAGGTTTTGGCTCGTTACTCCTTGCCTGTCGGTTTCCTTAATTAAAAATTAAGGACCATTCCTCATTTCCCTCCATGTGTTTTCTCCTTTCTCAGGAGTGAACGCTTCAATTTTCTCACTTCTCGTGTTTGGGTCGGGGATACATAGCATATGCTAGATAGCTTATGGGTTGATATTAACCATTAAAGTTCGACCCTCTATGTTGTGGGTGCTTGGGTTGTAATGTTGAATGGATGCATCAACCAACTCTAGGAAATAGTGCACTAATGGGACCATGTACTGCGGGATTCCGTTGAACCATATCTTTCCTACTGCTAACATTTGTTTCTTGGACGCCTTCATCCTTTCACATGCCCCTTCTCTCAAAGACTTGGGATTTTTTGCGATTTGTGGGTCATGAATATTGTCCCACTTCTCCTGGGCTTGAACCTAATTTCTATAATTTTTGGGCTTCTCTAGTTCTAGTGTGTTCACCCATTTTGGCTTGTTTGGTAAAGCAATCGTAGCATATGAAATGTCTTCAAAGACGTTAACAACATGTGATGCCCGTATGGCCTTAAGCCAAGATTGTGTTGCCTCCCCTTGTATCTCTTGCTATGAACTCTCTGCCATTGTCTCTTTTGATGAAATATTTTGCTAGGCCTAAATTCTCTGCAACTTTTTTCCTCGACTCTGGATATGCTAAAAACCTTCACTCAATCGGGTTAACATACTTGAAAAGACTCTTGGCGTTTAAATTTTTGCATGTGATACTTAGCTATCTTTTCTCAAGGTGGTAGATGAAAGTGGTTTTTTGCATTTAATTTGGTATGTACTACCCACCCTTTGGCTCGTGTGAAAATGAATTACTTGCCATTTTGAAGTGACAAGAATTCATAATTGCATTTGGAAACTGTGTGATATGGCACAATTTCCTTGGAACTTGGGCCAACGATTTGCACTTAGCTTAGCATTCGTATGCGTTGGCAATTAATATCCTAAATGAAATGATTAAGCCAAAGCAAATGATCAATGCATGAAAAGATATGAATCTTGCCTTGGGTTTTGGGAAATGCTTGAGAAGTGACACAACAGCCTTTGGACCGTGCAGCTCACCGCCGATGAACGCCACCATCTTAAGCGAATTAATTTGCTCTCAGTAACTTTGCACGCATTGAATTGTACTTAGCAGGTGCAACCGGTTAGGAAATTCGAGTAAGCTTAGGCATAGTTCTCAAGTTAGCACTTGATTATTATCCCGTTTTTGGAAAGCCTCTTACCACACCTTTCCTAGATTTTTCTATAAATAGGCATCTAAGCTATAAAAAAATCACACTTAGAATTTGGGCAAGTTTTAGTAATAGGTTATTGATTTAGCATTTGGCTTTGGTAACTGGCAAAGTATCTTCATAGGCTAGGCTTTATGCAGCTTTCAGGAGTAGTTAGCAGATAGTTGTAGTGTATCATTACCATGAACACCCCCATTAGTCTAGTGTCGCACAAGTCACAAACGACCTTTCTTGGTGAGATTTCCACTAGACATCTGAAAATGATGACAAATAACAAACACTCCTTGACTCTAATAGCCATGAAATGGGTTATGGGCTGGGACTTTTTGGAGTATGAAGACAAGTATCGGGTTAATACCGACATCTGCTCACACTTAGTCATGTCCATGTTGGATATTGGCATCCCCAGGTCATTGGTGTTGAAGTTGGTTAAAGAAATATTCCCCCAGAAGTATTTGAACAGTCTTAGCGAAGTTGTCGCTAATGTTGCATACGGGGTAGGCCTGCCCATGACAAGTAACCTTAGGTGCTACATTGAAGAAGTGGTCATCCTGTGGCTGTCGTTCCTGAGTGGATTTTTCCTTCAGTCACAAAATGAACACCACCAAAAGGTCACCCATGCATGCCATTTCCTCTTTTTCATCTATAACGTGGCGGTGTTCTATGACATTGAATGGTATATAGACTTCAGGAACTTGGTGTTCCCTTTGCTGCTAGTCCCTGTTCCCTCCGCCGCTGGCTGCTATTCTTGTTGTTGGTGGTGTGCCTACTGATGAAGACATAGTGGACACTACAATTGATTCATCCATTGTTGTTGCACATGCTGTTGGTTGAGAATGCCTCTTTCTTTGCTTTTTTCTCTTAAGGATACAATACCCATCTCCTAGTTTTTGTACATATGCCTGAAAAAAAGCCTGTGTATAGCATATACGAAAAGGAAGCAACATATAGTTATATAATTTTTGAAATATGACCCTTAAGCCATTTTTACATGTAGATATAGAAGCATATATATACTGAAATATAGCTTTATAAAATCCTTGGCTCCTTTTATTCTTGGTATTCTGCAATATGATTTTTCATTCTTTTCAACACATGTTTTTGATTTCTCCTTGTATGTGGGTATTATTTTCTCCATCCACTTTGCTATGAACTAATCTGTCCTTCTCTCTACAATGATGGGTTACTTCTTTTCCCATAAACATGAATTAAATTAAAAGACTAGCCAACATAACAAAAAGAAAGAAAAAAAAATAAAAAAACTATTAGCATATTTACACCAGTAAAAGCGTGCAACTTAATGGAACAATTTAAGATGAATCCCATTGACTGAAATTCCCAATGCCTCCTGTTCCATATTTTCCAATTCAAAGGCATTATGCTCCTTGAACTTAATTATTTTAAAGGGGCCTTCCCAAAGGCTATCAAATTTCCCATGCTGACTTGGCTTCGCGACCCTTTCATCGAATTTTAGCACTAAGTTTCCACACTTTAAGCCTTGGTCGGACACCATTTTATCAAACCATCACTTAACCACCTGCTAGCGGTTAGTCATGGCTATTAGGGACTTCTCCCTTTTTTTTGTACTTCCAATAATTTGGCTAGCCGAACCTCCATGGCACCATTTTGCTCTATCTTGAGGGATTTCAACAATTGGAGTGTTGGAATCTCCATGGATATAGGCAACAATGCCTCTTTTCTATACACTAGCTCATAAAGAGAAGTCTTAAGGACTTGCTTAGGATTTATGTAGTTTTCCCAGAGCACTGCTCGAAGGTTTTTATTCCATTCTTTCTGGTGCTCCGAACCAATCCTTTTGAGGAGTTGGACTGGGTTCTTATTTGTCAACTCGGCTAGGCCATTCCCCTGTGGGTAATAATTTGATGATGTCTTAAGGAATATTCCATTGGTTAGTGTGAAGTGACATACCTTTGTGCCTAGAAAAGCTCTGGTCTTGTTGGAAATGATAGTTTTCAGAGGGCCGAACCTTGTCACCAGTCCTTCGAGGAAATCCACTATCTCTACCTTGGTTGCATTTTTAAGCATTGTAGATTTTGTCCACCTTGTGAAGTAATCTGTAGCCATTAGGATCCACCTGTGCTCAACATTGGAAGATGGATTGATCATTCCAATGAAGTCCAGGCCCCATTGTGCGAATGGCTCATCTGCCACTATAGGTTTGAGAGGCATCAGAGAATTCTTTCTTCTCCCTATAAAAAACTGGCATTCCTTGCAAGCCTTCACCAAGGAGTGCGAGTCATTGAAAAGTGTCAGCCAAAATTAACCCACGCACATGATCTTGACGGTGATGGCCTTAGCAGAGAAGTGTTTTTCTGCAGTGCTATCGTGGAAAATGTCAAGAATTCTCTTTTCTTGCTCTGTAGTAACACATCGCAGGAGGATACCGTTCAAGTTCCTTTTGAAAGGACCCCTTCAATTAGTGCATATCCATAATTCTATAGTCGATAGTATCTTCTCTTTTGGGGGGAAAGACCTGGTGGATACTTCCCTGTTTGCATAAATATCACTTTGTCCATCAACCAACAGCCTTCAAACTCTTACTCATTTGTCAGAACAAGCTTTGGTTGCTCTTCTTCAAGGTCCACTTCTTCATCATGCACCAGGTATTCACATAGTCCTCTTCCTTAGACAATTTTGGTGGTTTTGACTTCAATATCATATTCGAAGATCTTGGTGATCCAATTAGCTCTTTTTTCTGTGATTTCTTCCTCCATGATGTATTCGCACACACTAGAATGCACGACATAAACTATCACCTTATTGTAGGAGATTAGATGGCAAAACTTATTAAGTCCCTTTACTATTGCAAATTCCTACCTTTTGACGAAATTATAATGTCTCATATTCCTTCAGGGTCCTGGAGTAGAATGCCACTGGATGTTCTCCCTTTCCTTTGTTGTCTTTTTGAGTTAAGACAATAGCTATACTTGATTGGCTACTGAATACATACATTATAAAGTCCTTAGATAAGTCCAGATTAATCAGTACAGGAGCTAAGGAAATAGCATCCTTAACTTTCTCAAAGGATTCTCTCACTTCCTTTGTCCACTTAAATGTTTGATCCTTTTTTAACATCAAGGTGATTGGCTTGATTATTCCTGCGAAGTCAGAAATAAATTTGCTAACAAAATTTACCTTCCCCAGGAAAGAATGGACACCTTTCTTGTTAATCGGAAGGGGAAGCTCCTTGATGGATTTCACCCACTTAGGATCAATTGAAATTCCTTCTTTGGACACCATGTGTCCCAATAGCTTGCCTTGCGACACTTTGAATAAACATTTTTTTAGATTTAGGGAAACCTCGAACTCCTGGCATTTTTGAAAAACCATTTCTAAGTGATCAAAATGATCATCCTTAGATTTAGAGAACACAATAAGATCATCCAAATAGATTAGGATAATCTTATTGATTAATTCATTGAAACCAATATCCACTGCCCGTTGGAAGGTTTCCCCTATGTTGGATAGGCCAAAGGCATTTTAGCATACACAAATGTCCCCCACTTTGTAGTGAATGTAGTTTTGTGTTGATCCTCCTCTTTAACCTGAATCTGATTATAGCATGAGAAGCCATCTAGTAGGGAAACCATTTCTGATCCTGCCACCATTTGCAGGATTGACTCCATAAAAGGCAGCGAATAATGGTCCTTTAGGGATGCTCTGTTGAGGTCTCAGAAGTCCACACACAAGTAGATGTATCCATTCTTCTTTCGGACTAGGACCAGGTTGGATATCCACGTGCTATGCTTGATTGAAAAGACCATCTGTGATTGGATTAGCTTTGTTAGTTCCTACGCCATTAGTGCTTCAATCTTGGGGTTCACCAGCCTCTGCTTTTGTTGGACTAGTTTTGCACCTTCGACTAGCTCGATTGTGTGCTAGATGATGTCGGGATCGTATCCCTTTAGATCATCATAGGACCAGGCCGCTACTCCTTCATAATTCTCGTAGAAATTGATAAGCCTTTCTTTATCATGATGTGGGACATCTTTCCCAACTCAAAGCTTTCTCCCATCTATGACCTAAAGATCTGTGTAGTCACTTTTGTCTGCCACAAACTTCCTCTTGTCATTTCTTGCATTGTCACAATCGAAAAGGTTTTTGAGAGTGACCAATCCCTTTGGGAGCTTGTTAGATTTGAGCTGAATGATTTGTCCCTCATAAGCCTCAGTAACCTTTGGTTGGAGCTGATTGGAAAATTATCCCAATTGTTGGATGAACGAGGCAATGTGTTCATCACTTTCAAACACTTTCCAGCTTTGATCGTTATTGGGAATCACTGATCAAAATATTACTCATACAAAGTGCTTGTTGTGGATGAGGTTGGAGGCAAAATCAAACTGGGATCCGATTGCTGCCATGCGATCTGCATTGCTATTTTGTTCTTAGGGGACGGTCTGGATATTGAAGGCTTCAAAACCCTCAACTAGGTCCCAGAATTGGTGCTGATAAGATCTCATGTGGACATTCTTTTTCATAAAAATTCCCTAGACTTGGTTGACCACCAGTTTAGAATCTCTGAACACCATTAGTTGCTTGATGGCCATCCGCTCTGCAAGGCTTAAACCTTGTACTAGTCCTTCATATTGAACTTCATTTTTCAAGCAAGCAAATTAGAAACAGAAAGACCTTAGTGTCTTTTCATTCTGTGGGGATATTAAACATATCCCAACTCTTGTGCCTACCTTGCATCTTACTCCGTCAAAGTACAATGTCCATAGCTCAGAGGCTGAGCTACTTACAAATTCATTTGTGACCTTCAGAATCTCTTGCTCCTCATCATAAATGACATATGTGCCCAGTCCAGTAGCATGGTAATTTCCAAAAGGATATGTGTCTATGAACTCGTTTAGAAGAGCCTCATCCTTATCACTTCGATTTCCAGTCACTTCCTTGTCTTCCAACAACTCAGCACAATACATCTCTTCTTTAGTGATAGAGGTGTGGGTGGCTTCAAAGTTGATCATAGCCTCATCCGCAATGTGTTGCACATACAAAGGTTTAGACAATAATTTTATCTTAGCCCCTCTCTTGGTTCAGAAAATCAAGTGTGTCCAATCCAATGCCAAATATCCACCTATTTTAGCAGTAAATTCCTGAGATAGGCAAAGACCAAACAGAGGAGGAATATCAATGATGACAGTATCTTGAGCCACGGTGATGCTTTGACAACCAAAGAGAGTTAAGGGAAGATCCTTAATGATCCCTATTGTCTCAACCTTCTTCCCATCAAGCTGCATAACCCCTTTCTTCATGGGCTCATAGCTAAGTCCCAAGGCTTCAACTATTTGTTTAGGCATGATTGTGGTGCTAGCACCTGAATCAATCATTGAATTGTGCAATAGTTTGTTGCCCACAATAAGGGTTAGGAAGAATGGTTTCATCTTACTTTTAACTTCAGTAGGGGGCTCCTCTAAACTATTTGTGAGAACCTTGGCTTGAGGTACTGGATCTATAGCCTTTTCCTTTGAAAATTGCTACATTGGTTTGGCACTAGCATCTTCCTGGAGAGCTTTTTGAAGCAATGTTTTTTGCTTTGGGATAGCTAGGATATCCCATAGGGACATAGTAGTGGAGGATTTCTTTAATTGCTTCACCACATTGAATGGTGGTGGGTTTAAGGATTTCGATCCTTGGCCTTTGTTATCACAATTTCCTTCCACGATTGAAAATGTTGTGCAACTGTGGTGATGCTTGGAGATGAATCAGATACACTTTCAAGTTGCGACGTGACTGGTTCACTTGTAAACCTTCACTTAGAGTGAGTGTTGTAATCAGACTGTACTTGTGGTGTTCGACGTGGAAGAATCGTTCGCGAACACTGCCTCCTCTTCTTCCATCCATGAAAAGAGTGCATGATCAGAAGCAATGTCTGACTCTTGTTCTAGGGACATCCCTTGCATTTGTGTGGTAAGGACCACATTTTCCATTTGAGAGGCATATATATAACCTTTGTGGTATGAAGTTGCACCTTGGCTGTGTTGCTCTGCCACCTTTTGTTGTAAGTTTCCGTGCGAGTAGTTCCAGGGCATGTGCATGTTGTTGCAGGGGAAGCACCAAGGATGAATGTCATTGACAAGGTTGTTTTTCCCTGTAGTCAATTCTCTACTCGAGCTTGGTGGAGCATCTGTCAGCGAAGTAGGTACCGACAATATTTGGTTGGCTATCTGAGCTGATGGATTTGGAGGCATCGACTGGTTCTGCTTGAGGGTGGTTATGTCATTTTCCATAGTTCATAACATTTCCTTAAGATCGCTCATTTCATTCTTAGAAGAGGCGGATGTAGAGACAACACTTTGTGGCATTGTCGCATATGTGTACATTGACTGAGGAGGTGCGAGCGTGCTAGTCGATGTGACTTCCTAGGCGAGCATCGATATTTCAGGAAATATTGGCATGATGGGCTAAGGCGGAAACTTTCTGACATCTATCAAATTATTCTTTGCCTTAACGACGATGTTGTAAGCACCTGACAGAGTGGTCCCTGCCAAAGACTGGATCATCATGGAAATATCAGGGTTGATAGACTTTAGGTAGAATATGGATGCCAACTCAAGAGGTGGGCAGATAGCGACCTGGATCCTCTTCTAGTTTGTGTGGAATCAAGCATTGAAGTTCATCATAGCTTCTTGGGGGGCTCGTTTTATGGTAGATAGTTGATAGTACAGTGAGGAGTGATCCTCGTCATTTGAAAATCTGTCATAGAACGGGTCCCCTAGCTCATCCTAGGTACGAATAGTGTTAGTTGGAAAAGGGTCAATACCAATCCAATGCCCTACCTCAGAAAGAAGTTGCGAGGAGCCTTAGCACTACATTTTGAGCGGCGATTCCATGCACTAGACATACGTCTGCCACATATTGTAGATGTTCTGCGAGTGTTCTTGAGCCATCTCCCATGAACTTGAGTATAGCCTTCAAAGCCGAGGTCAAGATATCAACCCATACAATAGGTGCTACTAGCGCTACGAGGGGAATTCCAATGTCCCATGCCACATAATTCCTATTGGTGCCTGGAAACATGGTTAGTGGAATGGGTGGAGGAAGCAGAACGGTTACCAATTGATTTGCAGCTTGCACTGTTCCTAGTGGTGGTACTAGTAGACTAGGGTCTTTGTGGTTTGTGATCTAGTTATAGGTCGATGACTCATACACCCTCCTTAAGCGCAAATTCATTTAATTTCGGTCCCACCGGGCGTGCCAAAAAAATAATAAACTATTGATGCACAAAGTTGGCAAGGTAACGACCCTTTTATGCAAAACTTAGTTTATGGTGGACCTATTGCACTAAATTGAGTGACCTCCAGAATTTAAAGAAGTCAACTTCTTCTATAATTGGGGTTTGGAAAGGGAAAGGGGAAACAAATATAAAATAAAAGTCTAATCTAAGGCGATGTGCCAAGACTTAGATAATAGACATGATAAATCATAGATCTAAGGGCTCGATTAGCAATTTGCGATGTCCCAGAAAGGAAAAAACTAAAGATTAAAGTATAAACAATTCATTCATTGACATAAAATAACTTTGTACACATATTTACTAACAAGAAGAGTCATAAGACATGATCTAGACCAAAAACTTGCATTCAATTTATAGATGTTTTGCAAATGAATCATCGAAACAATAGCAACACAGTCTAAAGTTAATCAAATATCATAAGAAAACAGAAAGGATGAATGATTGGCACAATCTGCGAGTCTTTTGCAATAATTAAATAACAATAACAAAGGCCTGGTGTCTTTTCTAAAATCTATGTTCTTTCTGCAAAATTTTGGAACCCCTCCTCCGAAACAAAGAGGAGTATATATAGCCAAATGCTCCCACCACCTTGGCAAGCAGTAACAGAAAATATTTGAGAATCCTTGGCAATTATGCAAAATCAAAGATTCCTCCTAGTTGTTGCAACAAAAAATATTCCAACAAAAGCATCTGGTTGCTCTGAGTTCAGGTGCATCCTCTGCAAATGATGGCAGTGGTATCGATAAGGTCATGTAGACAAGTGTCGTTACCCTGCTAAAGCAGTTATGACACGTGGTAGGATATCGTGGTCCTTGGTTCACTCCATCCATCGTTTAAAAGAAACACCTGCCGAATAGACACATGGCGACATTGCACAACCCGTGCTCATATTTTTCTTTCGCCGTTGAAAACTTACGCCAAGGAGACATGTGTAACCCACCCTATCATTGGTACCAGCTGTGGGGTGTGCTAAAATATGTGGCATGTAGCGGAGCCTGACTAAAAAAGTGAAGGGAAGCGGCTTTCAATTGTGCACAGAGTGGACACATGGTAGCACAACGGAGCCATTTTGAAATGCGAAGGGAAGATATCCTTTGGGGAGTGTAGAGAAGACACGTGGCATAGGTAGTGGCATTTATCAAAAAGGGCTCGAATGACTCTTCAATGCAATGTGCAGGTTGATACTTCAACATAATAAAGCCCGAAGGGAGATCAATGAATGCTTATTCATAGTAGGAAGAGGAGATGAATAGAAAGTTGAGATGGAGAGAGAGGTAGATAGTGGAGAGAGAGAGGTTAGATCAAGAGAGGTAAATCTAGGGGCGAGAGAGAAGTGAGATAGAGAACAATAGAGATGGGGATGAGGGTAGAGAGGGGGGAGATGTGTGGTGATATATAAAGAGGCAGGTAGAACCTCAACCCTCTATCATCGACCATAAACCATAAACATTAGGAGATGCACCTTGAACCCTATACACTAAACCCTAAATATTCACGTTAATAGTTAACACTAAAACCTATACCCTCAACTCTAAATTTTTCATAGAAATATGAGCGCATTAGAGAGAGACAAATGGAGTGTGAGAGAGAGAGGGATGGAAAGAAATATGAAGAGAGATACAAAGCGGAATTGTATCTTCATAGGAACATGAGAACATTACAAAACACATGATCCTATGAAGATGAACTTTTGAGCAAGGGGGAGATTTTTTTTCTAGAAACATGAGAAAATTATAGTCTAGATAGAGATGTATTGAGAGAGATAGAGAGGTAGAGAGAATTAGGGAGAGAGGGAGGGAGATATGTAGATAGGGAAACCGAAGAATTAGAGATAGGTACAAATACACAAAGAGATACATAGGAGAAAATGAGTAGAAAAGGAAGGATGGATATAGTGCGAGAGAGAGGGAGATAGAGAGAGAGAGATTTGAGAGAAAGAGTACAAAGGGGAGGAGGGAGGGAGGGAGAGGTAGGGAGAGATACAAATATTTGGAGGTAGAGAGAGGGATAGAGAGATTTTGGGGGGAGGGATGGAGGCACAAAGAGAGAAATATTGATAGAGAGAGATGTAGAGAGAGTTAGAGATAGAGGTGGAGGGAAGGAGCTGAAAAATAAGATTGAAAAATAGGATTCTTTTAATATAGGCCAAAACATGTAGCCATTTGGCTTGAAAAAAACACATACATGTTTTGGATTTCATAAAACACATACACATTTTGGATTGTACTTAGGTTTGGATGACAAGCCGTAGGCTTGGATGGTTCATTTTCCTCATTTTGACATGATTTTTCCTCCATTCTTGTTTCTCAACTTGCTCGTCATTAGGTTTACACATTATAAATCAAATCTTAGTAAAATTACCACCATAATTTCACACATCTTCTAAGCTTTGCAATCGTATAATTTTTTTAGATTTGAACTACATTAACATTTAAATTTTTAATTTATTTCACTAATGTTTCCATAGTTATCAATGACATATGTATTGAATTTTTTTCATAAGTTTTGACCTACTTGTTGAAATTTGAAAAAAATATATTGTTCTACACTTCATCTTTACACATTGGATTTTTTTTTTTACAATTTTGATTAATTTAGTGCAAGTTATGTGACACAGATGCTCGGTGATGTGATTTTTAGGATGCATCCACTTTGAAAAATCATAACATAAATACTCAATAAAAAAATTGCAAGAAAAACCCTTCTAGTACTCACTCTTAACTATATTTCTACCAATGAGTTTTTGAAAATACTGAATGCAACTAAAAAAATCGTGGGGAGTACGCCAGACACTATGTTATGTTTTGTAGAAAAAAAAAGAACACTTTTTTGTGCACAAAGAATTTGATCCTATTAATCTTATCTATTTTTGAAATTTTTTAGTAGTTTGGAAACTATATTAAGAGTACTATAATTCTTTTTCTTTTGGTATCTTCAAATTGTGAGTGCATGAATCTAAAATTACTCCTCCACGTTCAAGTTTAGCTAATTTTAGAAAACAAAGTGGCCACTTTTGACCCCCTTTTTTGTGCACCATCTTGGTGCACTTACCCATTTAATGATTAAAAATGTCTCAAATGAACATAGACCATATCGGTCAAACATATTTCATAGCATCATTTTCTTAATAGGGTAAAAAATGATAGTGTTCATAATTTACTATAGACATGCCAAGGTAAATACACCAATCTCTATTTAAATTAATACACAAATCTTTGAAGAGAAGGTAGATTTCAATATCAATATCAACATTATAATCTATTGTGAAGAATGCAATAATATTAATATAAGACTCATTGAGTATAAGCCAGTGATCAATATGTCATTAACAATTTTCATTAAGCTCAAAATTTATAATGACTAATCATAACTTTTATTATGCTCGAAAGAGCATAGACCTAATATGGTCTTAACATAATAAAATAGGGCTCACATGGCATAGGCCTAAGATGATCTCAACACAATTTTATATTTCTTGAATGAGCACATGTATTTAATAATATTAAATTATCATTATAGTCTTCAAATGAGTATAGACCTTAATTTTCATATCATGTCATTATAGTACACTAACAATCACAAACCTTAATGGTCTTAATTTATCATTACAATGTCGAAAAAAGCATAGACCTAGAAAAGGTTTTGAAACAAACATACACATAAAAAATTCCTATTGTAAAAATGTAACCAAGACTTTGTATTACTTTTGTTAAGAAGTAAATAAAGCTAATAGAAAACACACAACCACATGATCAATATTCGTATTTATAATTCTTGGTAGACATACACCATATATGTTCTTTCTCTAGATTTAAACATGGACCTATACCATCTTATGAAATAGAAATAGTGTTCAACTATATTATCATTCTTAAAAATCA
This sequence comes from Sequoia sempervirens, assembly GCA_007258455.2. Classification (NCBI taxonomy): domain Eukaryota; kingdom Viridiplantae; phylum Streptophyta; class Pinopsida; order Cupressales; family Cupressaceae; genus Sequoia; species Sequoia sempervirens. The sequence continues at coordinate 243,681,396 of VDFB02058242.1, read as the reverse complement.
TAGACCTATGTAGTGGTAAAATGGTTAATCATAAAATCACGTATTTTGTAAAAATAATCGCAAAAAGGTGTTAACATGGCTCTAAAAAATTCATAGATTTGTAAAATGGTCGATAAAAACAACAAATATTTGCATTCCCTACACTCTATTATCATTACACCTATAAGTGCTAATGAAATATAATGGAAAACCCTTAATAAACATATTTCATGCATTAGAAATTGTGTCATAGTACCAAAAAAAAATGTATTCTTATACAATTTACAAATATAAATACCTTTCCTTTCCAAAAAATATCTCTTCATAGAAAAAACATTTACTTTTCATGTTCAATCCTTAGAAAATTAATGAAATACACATCAACATACTGAGCAAGCCTTCAAAAAGCTTCCTAAAAGATTCTAAAGTTTCTTTTTCTCTTCCCCCAAAACCTTTCTCCATTATTCTCTCTTCCTTATTTCCTTTATCTCACCAAGCCCTTTGGTTTCTCTATTTTTTTTTGCTTTCTACCCTTTCTTTCTCCAATATGCATTCCTTGTGATAGTATTGAAGGATCCATTAACTTCAGTTAGTGTGAATTAAATACAATTAATGCAACTCGTAGTCTCCATTATGTGGACTTAATTGCTCAATTAGCTCTTTGTTTAAAATCAAAGTATTATTACTCTCCATGTGTAGTTTATAATAATCATAATATCATAACATTATATAAATCATTCACTAACATCACAAAGATAATAATTCACATTTACATCTTTTTAATCAACATCTAGCTGATATTTTCTTTTTCCTCAACATAATAAAGAAAAACAATCATAGTATACATGTCCATAAAATATATTTTTAGTATCATAATTTAAAACACATCAAAATATTTAACTTAAAAGTTAGTTAAAATAACACAATCAACTTGGTCTGAAAATGGAGTGTGACACCTCCCGACCCCTTAAACATAATCATCCTTATTGATTTAGTTCAAACATATAGTAAAAAAAAGAACAACTTTTTTCTTTTTATGAAATATATTAGTTAAATAAATGTTGGAAATCTATGATAGAAGGAAACTTGCACTAAGTGATCAATTTATTATGCAAGTGGATCTTGGAAACCTCAAACACTTTGAAAGTCTCAATCATGACTACTCATGGATATCCTAAAGCTAAAGAGAATTTCCAATAAAGAATATGATTCGATCTAAATATATACCTTTTTAAGTAGGATACACAAAAAAAATTATGCGTATGAGTAATTTAGTTTGTGGTAGAGCTAGTTTATAAGAAATTGGGTTGATTACTTCTAGGATCTCAAATGGACTCACATATTTTGGTGCTAGCTTGGCTAAATTTTTGAAATTTATTGAGCTCTTTTGAGGTTTGACTCTTAAGATAACTTTATCTTTTATTGAGAATAGTCATGGAGTATGCTTGGAATTGGCATAAATTTTCCACCTATCATTTGCTTCTACTAATACTTTTAAATTATTTTAACTTGCTCCTCCATTTCTATCAATATTTTCGGCCCAAGGCTAATCCTATCTTTCAATTTATCCCAACTATTAGGAGTTTGACACTTCATTCCATATAATGCTTCAAAATAAGCCATTTTTATAGTAGAACGATATGATTTATTATAAGAAAAATCAACTAATAGAAGGTACTCCTCCCACTTATATTGTTGATCTATGTAATACATTGCTAATAGATCCTCTAACACTTGATTTACTCTTTCCATTTGACCATATGCCTATGGATGATAAGTCAGTCTTATATTCAATTGAGTTCCCAGTGTTGAAAACAAGATTTTTTAGAACATTGAAGTCATTCATGCATCTCCATTTGAGATAATATTCTTGGGAAATCCATATAATCTAAAGATTTATTCCTTAAGTATTCTTGCTAGAATAGGTGACTCATTAGTAAGGTTTCCAAGAATAAAATGAGCTACCTTTTATAGGAGTTAATGGTGAACTCCCAACACCCCAAGATCCGTTGCTAGACCAGAATATTTTCCACGAGAGAAAATGGAAAGAATATCTTGCTATGATAATTGATTCAAGATTAAAATATTTAATATTCAAATGTACATGTGTGAGAGGCATTTCTTATAAATACAATGTGAGAGATATGACTAGAAAATATTGTGACATGTGTCTTAATCCTATGTTATGAGAAAACTAACTTGATAAGAAAATCAATAAGATAAGATAAGATAAGATCAAGTATATAGACAACTAAGACTTCTAGAAGATCACCTAGAATCAAAGTAAACTTAACATGAGAATAAGTCCCCCTAGCTAGGATTAGCTAGGTACAAGAAAATTATTCACTCCAACAACCCTTCTTAAGTGAAACTTAATGAGTATATTATTATGCAAAGATGCAAAAAGTGAATATCATGGGTTCTGGCTATGAGGCCATGTTAGGTACCCATGTATAATGTAATCTCTCAAAAATAGAGAAAAGGAGAAAACCTAATGGGTTAAAGCTCCTCTCTAAAATAGAAAAAAGAAACAAACATGAATGATGTATGGAGGTCTCAATGATACCCCTCCAAGGAAACATCCATCATGAATATACAATAAAAAAACCCTCAATAAGAGGGAAAAAAAAGAGACAAGATATCCCTCCACAATGAAGAAGCTCTAATGTCGATGAAGAATTCCTGAAAAATGTTAGGATTAAGGTTTCATTCACCTTGTAAATCCTATGCCATAGTTCCAAAATCCTTGGAAAGTGTCTCTAGGCACTTAAGGTGTATTGGGAAGATATTTTGTAATATACTCATAATGGGTGACGGATCCACTAGCAACAGTAAAGGTGGGTTGTGGAAATAAATATTTAATATTGTTTTCCCCACATGTGGACACCTATAAAGGGGTAATAAAAGATAAAGAAAATGATAAATGAGTGATTATTGGGATTCTCCAAGTGGGTTATTAGAAAGAGGAATTAGGTTTCACTTGGTTTTCCATCATTTATTACAATTAATGTAATGTTTATCTCTCATGTTTGCGCATCCAAGTTGGAGGGGAAGTATTGGAGCCAAAACTGGTGTCCTTTCACATTTTGAGGAGGTGATCCAAAGTTTGGGGAAATTTGGGATGAAGGGTCATCTTTGGATGCCATGTTTGGTGCATTAGATGCCTTCACAAGTATATAAATTTAGCCTCTTGGATGTAGAATTAAGGAGGAATAGTTGAATGCAGTTTTTATTTGTAGGAACAATGACAATGTGATGCATAGGGAGGTTGTTCACAAGTGCATAGGTGCTGCATGGTGGAGGAAAAGAGGAGAATGAAAGTGGTTACATATTGTAATCTCATTTATTTGATGATAATGCATACTTGGAATCTCTTCTTGGTGGAGTTTTTTCTCACAAGGGTTTCTCCACATAAAATCATATGTTATGTGGTGATCTTGTGTTGTTATTTTGTACCTCATTGCTGCTATCTTATTGTGATGTTATTATTTATATATCATTTTTATAAGTTCACATAAGGTAGCATGTTATGTTGGTTGATTTTTGGCATCATTAAGAAGATGGATCTAATCATGGTATTTCCATATTAAGGCAATTTAATTTTTAGATTTGTATATAAGTTTCAACTTTTCATGTTGTTGTAGTCCAAGTCTTGAATCTCATCCATTAAAGTCATATTTGGACAAAGATTGAATTTCCAAACAATTGGTATTGAACCTATTTATTTCTCATAATTTAGTAATAGAGCTTAAGGTGAAATAGGTTTTGGATATTCCATCTTTTTTGATTTCTTAGCTTGGAAAGCTTGTGGGAATTTGTTAGAAGGAATTAGAGGTTATTGGGAGGATTTTGTGGAAGCATTGAATTTTTTATGAGTTAAATTTGTTTTCTAGATTTATGAGATTATAGTCCATGGATATTGTCGAAGTGATCTATGTTGGGCATTAGAAGCTCATCACTATGGATATTGATGGAGTTGGTTATGTTTTGGTAACTTGGAACTCTTGTTTGACAATATCTGTAGATCCTCTTGTGTGGTGGTTTTGTTCCTTTACCTTGTGGTCATGTGCAGTGAGAAGGTGTTCATGTTGGATTGGTAGACACATCCTTGTCACATGGATAAATACTCTTGATTTGGACTACAAGATGGAGTGCTTATGTTGGATTCATGGATTTAGCCCTTGGTTACATGAAAGCACTAGAAGATAAGCTACTAACATATTTTTGAGTTGTGGATCTGATATGTTTCATATGTTATAAGCTCCTAGAAAACTTAGTTTTCCTATTGGGTCAAGCAGTTTACTTTTGTTTTCAGCTATGGGTTTGTAGATTTGTGCTTATTCCATTTTTCAAATGATGTATGTTTGGTGTGAATTTCTAGATGGTTATATGGATTTCATATTTATAGAGATGGTTTTGCATGTTTTACATGTTAACTAAAATATGTGGTATGTAGATCTATGATGCAACTGTATTCAAGGTGTTTGGATGAAGATAGTTACAAGTTTTCATGGTTGTTTCAAGGGTTCTTATTGATCTATGGTTACTCCTATGTGGGTTTTTTTGGAAAATTAGATTTGTTGCAAGGTGTGTACCCTTGGTCTCCTTATGTTGTGTAGCACAACACTTGGGTTTGTGACATGGCTTAACTGCCTCACGTGGATTCATTAACTATGGTGGTTGTATCAAGCATTAACAAGATGATCTTTTGGTGTAACAACAATCATTTGTGCAACAATTGGTATTAGAGCTTGGGTCACGGGTTCAAACCTGTTAGGATTTAGGTGCCACAAACCTTGTAAATCCTTTTATTAATTATTCTCCTAAAGTGTTTTCTACATTTACCCATAAGAGGTGAAACCGTTTGACCAACAGTGGTGAAAGAGACAATGTAAATGTAGTGTTACCGTTACCGTTTTTCATTTAGGAAAAGGACAAAATAGATATCCGTCCCACTTGGAATCTTCTAGAATGAGGTTGTTAGGTTGTTGTAAGAGAATCTATGACATGTATGGTAGTTTCCATAAGATGCTATGACAGTATGATAGATTCCTATGATAGTATGACATGTTCCTATGACAAAATATGCTATCTTTTGACTCCAGGTGCTCATGCATAAGTGATACCTTATGACAGCTGTAAGAGCATCTGTAAGAGGCTATTCTTAGGATGTCATGATCATTTCATGGAGGGAGGCATGGGTTTTTCTAGGTGGTATTTCTACCTATTGTTTGGTGAAATCATGGTGGTTTTCATCCTCACAAATCTCTTTAAATATGGGCCTTGAGCTAGAGTTATTATCAATTCAGTTTTGCAGGTTTGCAAGGTAACAGGGTGCTACAGGATTTTACAGGGATGATAAGAGAAGTTTATTGTTGCATGTAATATTTCAGATTATTAGTAATATACTTGCCTCTCTTTTGGTGGTGGAGTTTTTTTCCCTTTGGGGTTTCTCCACGTAAATCTGTTGTTGCATGTGTTATGATTCTTCTATCTCTATCTCTCATTCTTTCTTCACACTAAGGCTAAAGGTTAATCTACATATTTCAGATTTGCATTCAATTATTTAAGTTTATATTGCAAGCTTTCTTCACCTTGATGATCAACAGAACCCCTCACTTGCATTGGGGGGATTGCTGCAAGGTGTGCTTCCTTGGTCTCCTTATGATGTGTAGTGCATCGCTTGGGTTCATGACATGGCTTAACCACCTCCCATGAATTCATTAACTTTGGCAATTGCATCAGGAATTAACAAGTTAATCTTTTGTTGCAACGACAACCATCTGTACAAAAAAATCTAGCATTGATTCTAGTGTTTGAGTCTTGGAAATCCACATGTTATACTTGATTATCTCTATTTTGCATGATACTGATGTGGGGTTGAATTTATTTTCAGTTATTTGCGATTGGAGCATTAATTATGTATTTCTCTATTGAGATGTTGCATATGTGCAAATCTTGTAAAACTTTCTAATGTGGATTCTATTTGGTAGGCCATATTTTTGGTCACCATTATTGCATTGGTATGAGTATTTCAATGGGATATGGTTATTGGGAGTACCTGATATAGTTGTTCATTTGAATCTATAACAGTTGTTTACGGTGCATGAGAAGCTTGTTTACTTTGAGTAGAGTGTTGCCAATGATGTTGGTCATGATGCCATGTATAAATTGGTATTACTTTCAGTGAGATCTTTATTTACTTTGAGTAGAGTGTTTCCAATGATGTTGGTCATGATGCCATGTATAAATTGGTATTACTTTCAGTGAGATTTTTATGTAGTTACATAATGTGTTCTATCTTCTTTGTTTAGATATTTTGGTTCTAAGTTGTTTTTGTAGTGAACCATGGATAATCTTTGATTAGAAGATGGATGATCTTTTACAATGGTTGTTGGTATCATACAAAGCTCTTGGATTCTTCCTTTAGATTGTAGTTAAATTTATGACATCTTTGGTTCTATTGACAAAGGATATCTAGCATTTAATATAATGAGTTCGAGCTACTAGACAACTAATAATGATCTACCATATTTTATTACCCCTTTATTAAGAAATGTTATATTATGCCATGAAGGATAAAATTTTGTCACTTCTTGTACTTGGTTAATGATTAAATCTATTAGTATGAATCAATTGAATAATTTAGCATATGATTTTAGTCCTTATAAGGTTAATTATAACTTAATATTAAACATGAAGGATACACAAGTGTGGAAAAATCACATGGGGTGTATTTGTAGTTACACTTGCAAAGGAGCTTACCTCATTACGATGTCCTTCTATATTTTCAACTCATTAAGCTCATACAAGTTAATGAGCATATTATTAGCTATTATGTGAATTCCCTTGAATTTAGTGCTAAATGTCTAGGTTAAAGGTATTCCCTTATTTGGAGTGACATTAGTATAATTTTTTGCATCCCAACTCTTTGTATTGTTGTTATCCCTTAGCATACTATTTTTATGAAGCTTATGGTGACTACCATGGGAGGGGTCATGTCGAGCTTTCCTTGTGTACCAAGCTACAATACAATATGTTAAATTTAGAAATCTTCTTATAGGGTTGGAATGCACCTTATGTTAATGCTATGTAAGGGCATGATGATGACACCATTAAGAAATTTTTAAAGTCCTAGAATCAAAGGAAGTTAGTCATGGGTAGTAGAAGGCGTTTCTAAGGTTATGATCAATGAGGCTATTGGGGTGAGTTGCTAGAGTTGTAAGGTGCCTAAGAGAGGCCATAAAAAAGGCAAAGAGTTTATAGAATTGTTTCTTAGGAAGGTGAATCTTTGGTTAAGTACCCAAATGAATACAAACAAGATGCACTTTCTCATCCATGGCTCCATGGCATAAAGTTAGTTAATATTTTATGAAAAATTCACACTTGAATGTAGATTCTTTTTTATCTATGCTTATCAATTCCCATTACTAGCTCATCTTAGGCATCAACATATTATTATCTACCCTTTTTTTGTTCTTTCTCTATTGGAAAATTCATTTACAAGTGAAAATTTCCCCTTGAAACAAAGTTCTTATCCCCTTCCTCTATCAATCTAACCCTACCCATAACCTTTCTTAATGCAAGAGAATTTGGGTGCATGAGAAATCAACATCAATAAAAAAAATTTTAGGCTTAGTTTTATATTTTTATTCAATTTTATTGTGTTCCTATTTGTTTTGTTTTTTTATTCAAGAGGATTTTTGTTTCAACCCAATATATTTAAGTAAATAGCATCACATTTCATGAAGGGAATCATTAGTTCAAACTTGGTGAAATTTGGAGGACTTGGGAGGAAGTTAAAACACTTTAGAAAATTACAGGTTTGTAAACCTCTTTGCCAAAAAGGCCAAAATTTGTCGAAAGATAATTTCTTTGAAATACCAATGTATCGAAAGAGTTCATCACCAACACAAATCGCCCATTTAACAAAGTGTTGGTGAGAAATTTGACTAAGTTTTCTATTTTTTTCAAAATACTTGAGAGTTCACAAGATGTATGATTCGTTGAAAGGTTCCCAAGTTTGTCATTTTTCCAAATTGTTGGTTTTTGAAAAGGTTCAAAAGTTTGAAATGTCTATTCCTTTGATATAAATTTTAGTTAAAAAACATATTGTTTAATTGGAACACCTGGTTTGTGAACTCACCATTTCACCAACAAAATGTTTCTTGTTAGTCCATTTTTCTAAAAAGAGGAATATATAAGGGGGTGATCCCATAATATTGGTTTACAATTTTTGGCCAAATTGGACATTGAACTGGATTTTTTTAACTAAATCTTCACTTTCGAGCACCTATAGCGGCCAAATCGTGAGGAATTTGAAGATGATGCAAACTAGTGATTTGTGACATTTTATTTGTAGATTCTAAATATATTTTTTTCAAAAATTTTGGAATCAAATTGCACTTATTTTTCCATCTCCTTCGAAAACTAGTTTTTAACAGTACACACCATTTTTAAAGAGTGACGTTACTGGATAGCACATAATTTTTTTCTATGAAGTATAAAATTCTTTTCTTTTTGAATTTAGATTCATAACTATGATATCTAATGCATGGAATTGGTTTCATAGTATTCATTGAATATTTTTTCTTAATTAAGTTTCAAAGTCAAACCAATTATAATTTAGACATGATTTACTGGCTAAAACATTTTTTTTTTGTACGTATCAAAATTCAATTTTATTTTTTTGTTGGATCAAGGACATCAATATCTAGTGCATAGATATTTTTCATATTTTTTTCTTCATAATCTGCTATTTTTCCACATGTGAAGAATAGAGAGCTTGATTTTCTGTGAAAAACCTACATTCACAAGAAATAAAAAATAAATATAATAATCAAATTAAATTTATTTAAAATTATACTTTTTGAGAAGTTTATAATAAGGAATACATACAATTTTTTTTTTTAAATAAATTCATTTGATCCCCCAAAAGGTAAATCAAAAGTGGGTTTTTATCAGCATTTTGATAGTTGTAAAGGAGACTCCATTATAGGTATGGTTTAAAACTAGCGGGGTTCTATCCAAGGGGGTTTGATCTAAGGTGGTTTGATCAAACCCTCTTCAATTGGAATCCTTTAAATGAAACTTTTCAAGCCTTAAAATCATTATATTTTCTAAAAAATTACGATTTCAACAAAAAATAGGATCTCTCAGAAAGTGTAAACCACTATTATGGGATCACCCAGGGTTAATTTTTTTTAGATGATGCTTGGTGATTGAAATTTATTGTATACAAAAGATAAAATTTATTCTTGGGAAGCAAATTTAGTTTTGGTAGAACATGAATAAGTTGTGATAGTTCAAATTCCCCAGCCACCATTTAAATAATGATCCAAATGTGCTTTGCAGGTGTTCTAAAGAATGATGATGGATAATAACTAATTCAGTTTCCATAACTATCCATTATTTTAAAAAATAAACTTCCAATACCATAGTATATATGGGAACCTATTGTATTTTGAAAGGGGTTCAAAATTTTAGGAAGAAGAACCACATAAGGTGATTAGATCTTGCCAAACCATTGAGAGAAAGTTGCGGTGAGGGTCATAATGACCATGTTGCTATGAGATCTTATATCAGCCTATAATGAAATTTATTGTGAGTGTTGTAAAACTATATTGCTATGAGGGCATGCATTTCTTGCAATCATTATAATTACTATACTCTTTTTGTAGATGAATAAAAGCTTGTTGTGATTGTGGATTTAGTAATTGAAATATACTATTTATGAATTTAATGCTGTATTACTTGTATGGCGAGGTTGTTTGTTAAAAACCCCTTGTCATGATTGTATTAAATGGTATTGTTGACGATGATTTCACTCACAAGAAAACAAGGAGAATAAATTCTTCATAGATAAGACCACAAAGAGCCTATCCTTCTTCAAAGATATGGCTTTCTGCATTTACAGGACAAAGATTGGCTTTCGCTCAATCCCAAGTCTCTGATAACTATGTCATGGTTGCACTAGGGTCGTTGTCGGGTAATGATGTGATATTATTGTTAATCTCAAAGGGACTATGGTTATTGTTTGAATATTTTAGACATAGTTTCCAAATTGAAACAATGAGTTCAAATATCATGAAACCAAAAGATTTTCCATAATATTCCATGAATATCACAAATTATTTTCTGTCACTTAAGTAAATTTAGCATTAAGCATTCATCAATCATATGGAAAACAAAGGATTTTCAACAAAATTCCTTCCATTCATTTAAATTTTTGGAACATTTTCAAATATTTAAACATATATTCTAAAAAAAAGTATAAAAATACTAAAAATTAAAAGTTTCTTCTGGTTATTCTCCATGGATGCTCCAAAGAATTAATTAAAACAAAGCAAACCACTTTATACTTCACTAGATTGCTTCACAAATACATATAAAATGGTGCAAGCTTTTAAAGAGAAGGGTTTTGTTTTTAGACACCGAGTAGGTTTTGTATGCACCCTTAAACGATGCAACATAAAGTCTTGTTTAGTTGAACTAACAAAACCAGCTACAGAAGATATTGAGATAGGTAGCTATCTAATAAGATTTGATATTAATTAATGTCTACGTGCATACAAAGTTTTATGTCGGAATGGTTCAGAAAATAGGAAAAAAGAAAAAAACTCAAAAGTTTATGCTCCTCTGACATCCACAAATTTTGAACTTAAAATAAAAATGAGGATCCTCTGGCCTTTTATAAAACACAAGGCAAGGCTCAGACAGGATAAGTCAACTAGATGAGAGGAAATCCAAGGGACAAATCTCATCAAGGCACGTGGAATATTATGAGCAATTGGAGAATTGCAATTGAAGTGAATGGAAGTCAACTCCAATTACTCATTAAAGCTCTTCGGGTTCTACTTTTTCATCTTTGTCAGGATTCCTTTTGAAATCAAAAAAATCTGCTCAAATGAAAATAGATAGGAGCTTCCTGTGAGAACAAAGTGATTAGGTGGAAGTCGAACTCCTATATTTCAAGATCCTTGATTTGAACATTCCAGGAATGAATCACTCCCGGAATAGATACACTTTATTACTGCATGCTTGAACTCCAACATCCCGGTATTCCAGTATTTGGCACATCTTTGCAACGAACTTTATTCCAGCATGAGCTTATAAAGTGTACTATTGAACCTGGTAACATCATCATATTTGTTTGTACATACAATATGCCTGACAATCCATACCCAAACTTTGCATCACAATTTGTGTCTCCTACAATCACAAATTTCATACATTAAATCCCTTTAAAAAAAGACATATTTATAACATCTTATGTAAATAAAACCATTATTTAAATGTTAGTACAAAAATATCATAATTAACATGCCTTTTAAAAGCATATCACTAATCCTCATACATATACCGAATCACTGGGATCATTAGACAAGTTTAAAATTTTAACATTTTTCTCACATTGTAACTCTGTACCTGGTACCCGGTATTCAACTTTACCCACTTACTTCCCCAAACCTCGCTTATATCATAACTCCATTATACCAGAATGCTTCATACCGGACCAAAGCCTTCTGCTTGAACTTTACATTACCTTTTTCCTTTTCCATGTTTCCGGTACCCGGTATCCGGTGTACGAAACACTTACAATACAAAATACTCTATTATCAAAGATTTTCTCTTTCACTTCCGATGATCTTATTTGCTAGCTCCTTCCATAAGAGTTACACATTTTTTACTTGGGTCCCCAAGTCTTTTCAGTCTTGGACCGTGTTGTGAGACCACACAACAGGTATCAAAGCTAGTTTCTCACTAGGAGGTGTTTAAATTGAAGTTGTGATACCATATATATATATGCATCAAATGGTATCAAAGCATGGTGGTTGCTAGGAATGTGTGTAACAAAGGTTTTCTCATTGGGAGAATTAATAGTGCAGTTATTATGCATGTTTTGTGGAGTGTTGAGATGTGTTGAATGTATGAAGATGAGTTGTGTGAGAAAAAATGAGATATGAGAGTGTGTTGGCTATCCTCCAACATGAATTGAAACTAGGTAGAAGGTGTAAGGGTTTCCTCCATAGTGGAAGTAGGTAGAGGGAGCATAAATGGCATCTTCTAAAAGTTTATGTTGGGTAGATGATAGGTGGGTGTGTGAGTGAATGGTTGCAAGATCCCTATAACTATTGAACACAATGAGATTGCTGATTTTCATTAGAAAAGTTTGAAGTTAGGTAGGATGTGCATAGAGATTTCCTCCACTAGGAGAGAATGGGTAGAGGAAATGAGAGGTGTGTCTTCTAGAAACCTTTATTGGGTAGAGGATAGGAAAGAGAGTGAGTTTGTGTTACAAGTATGAAAGAGGACCTATACCTATTGAAGGAGACTCATGAGTTGGTGTATGCCTAAGTGTGCATGTGCAACAATGGAAAAGAGGAAGAGTCTAAGGTTTGTTGTAGGAAAGCCTTTAGGGATTTCAATTCTTGTTAGAAGAGAGAGGATGTACAAGGCTAGAATTGAGGTGATGAATAGTGGGTTGAGAGGTTTGAGGGAGACCAAAGCAACAATAGAGAAGAGGGACTTGAAAAAGAAATGTGTTTGGTTTTTGTTGAATCTATGTGTGTAGAAGAAGAGGAAAATATTGTAGTAGAAATCAAAGTTGTAGCAACATGTCTTGTTGAAGGAATGAAGAGAATGGTGAATGAGGTTGTTGCAAAGGCATGGAAGAAGAAAAGAAATAGGTTGCAACTGAGGGTGGTATTGCAACACAAAGTGAAGGAAATATTGTGACAACAATTGAAGAGAGTGTAGAGGATGTTGTCGAAATTGTTGAATTCTCTTTGGAGGGCATGGAAGTACTGAAAAATGCAAAGAAATAAAGAATAGAGATATTGAATGTGAAGCAAGGTGAAAATAAGGATATGGAGATATAAAGTGTTGTAGTAGACGATGTTGGAGGGGCATATATTGTTGAGGTGGTGAGTATAGAGGAGGTTGGAGAGTGTATTTGGTGGAGGAGGTCAGGCTATGTTAGGTTGAATCACATGAGGAAGAGGAGAGGAGTTGAGAAGAGTGAGAAAATGAGGAAATTTGTGAAGATCTAAGTGTTTGTGGAGGAGGTTGGATTATGGTGGACATGGGTCCATGAGGAGGAAGAGGAGAAAATAACACAATTGGTGGAGGAGGATGGTATGTGTCCCAACTAGATGTTAGAAGAGGTGAAGGAAGAAGGCTTGTGTTGGACCTGTTGCAATGTTGAGCTCTAATGTAGGTTGTTTACAATCTAGAAGCCTATTTCTACTACTTAACCTCAATTTGTGAGCCTATTCTCACAAATTTTTTACTTAGCATGTCTGATGTAGGAGCATTTAGGTGCATGTGCAATCAACAACCAAAAAAATGTTCATGTCTAATTTTCTGTTTTGGTTCAATTTGGTTGTGTTCCTATTGGTTTTGGTGTTTTTTAAGGAGGAATTTGGTTTCAATTCAATCTAGCTAATCAAAGAGCATTATCTTGAAAAGAGGATCATGAAGGTTATCAATAATTCAAACTTGGTGAAATTTGAAGCACTTGGGAGGAAGTTAAAACACTTTTGTAAAAAAGAGAGGTTTGTGAACCTCTCATCCTACCAAAAAGGATAAGTTTCCTTCACTTTAAGTGAAATCCTTAGATAGAAAACTCCTTGTTTATCCAAACCAACATTCATCAAAGCCTTTGGAAATATTTTTAGCTAGTGAATTGACTGGTTTATCAAAAGCCAAGTTCATCAAAATACTAGTTCACCAAAAGAGTTCATTTCCAATATAGTGCACCCATTTGAAAAAGCATGAATGAGAAAATTGACTAAGTTTCCTTTTAGTTTCATCATAATTAGGAGTTCACAAATTATACAATTATGGCTTCTTTTTTGTCTGAAAGGTTGCAAAATAGTTAATCTGGTATGTTTTTGGTGAATTTTTCCATCTAAGTTGCTGTTGAAACCAATATTGATTCACCTATGGTTTGCGTTTTCTGGTGAAGGTTTTGAATCAGTTCGTTACTGTGAGCTTTTTGTGTTTTGTGGGCTTTTCATGTGGGTCATTGTTGAAAGGCGTGTTTTTGTGGTGATGGTTGCAACACAATGACATGTAGTTAATGTTATACAGGTTTTGTTGTTTTAGGGTATATTGTTACCTTTTTGAAAAGGGTTTGTTGAAAAAAGACTATATAGTTTGTTCAAACCAATATTGTTTGATTTATGGTTTAGATTTTGTGGGGATGTTTTTATATGGGTTTGCCACTGTGATTTTTAGTGTTTTGTGGGTTTGGCCATTTGGCTAAGTGTTGATAATAATATTGTTTAATTTATGATGTTCGTTTTGTAGCGATGGTTGCAATGCAATAAAATATTTAATGTTATGTGGTTCATGTTGTTTTGTATAAGGAATTTTTCACTGTTGTTGTCTACCTTAGGCTATATTGTTTCATTTATGGCTTCCATTTAGCGTGTTCAGGGAAAAGGTGGTAGATTGTTTTTTAATTTTTAAATGAAAAGCATTTGGCACATCGATAAACAAGGCAAGTGAAATGGTATCAACATTAATTGTTGCATGGTTTCCATGTAGTGGTGATGGTTGCAAGCAATGGCTTCCTTTGAAGGTTTTGGAGAACAATGCAAGTGTTTGTGGAATTTTTGACAAGGCATTGCCCTATGGCTATATAATCTTTTGTAGATTGCAATCAATAATGTGTATATATGTGCATCCACCTTAAGAAATATATATATCTATGTATATGTATATATGTATATACATATACATATACATATACATATACATATACATATATATATATACATACTAACTTAAGAAATATATATATCTATATATGTATATATATATATGTGTGTGTGTGTGTGTGTGTGTGTATGTATATGTATATATATAACAATGAGAAACAAAAGTAAAAAATATACTCATTTTTCAACAAAACCTTATAAAAAATTAAAACAATATAGCCTTCTCAGGAGTACCTTCTTGAATATTAACAGTGACAAAGCCATCCAGAAATATACTCCTTTTTTGAACAAAACCTTATCAAAAATTGAAACAATATAGCCTTTTCAACAACACCTTATCGAAAATGAAACAATATAGCCTCAGGCAGAGAAGAGTAATCGACAATACCTGATGTAACCAAACATAGAGTGTACACCATTAACTATTTTATTATGTTCCAACCATAACCAAAAAACAAAAGCCATAAATTAAACATCATTGGTTTCAACAACGAGCCAGATGGAGAAACCCACAAAACTATAGCCATAGAGCCCATGCAGAATGATAGCCATATAATGCAACCATAAATGAAACAATATTTATTTTAACAAATAATATTGTCTTCTATCAACAAAACCTTATCAAAAATTGAAATAAAATAGCCTTTTGAACAAAACCTTATTGAAAATGAGACAATATAGGCCAAGCTAGACAATAAAATCGACAAAAAACTGCAAAACGTCAACAATTTTATTCCGTTGCCATGTAGATGGAGAATATAGCCTTTTCAACAACACCTTATTGAGAATAAGACAATATAGCCTTGGGAAGGGAATAGTAATCAACAATACCTAATGTAGTCAAACATAGAATCAACAACATTTCAAAAATTGAAACAAAATATCCGATACCCGAAGGCTCACCCCCCGTGCTAGGAGATAGTAACAAGGGTTTCAGGTCAAGACCAACAACCTCTAAACATAGGCAACATGACTCAACTAGAAAAGATTCTGAACATGACATCACATGACACAAAGGTTACAAAGCTTCCAGATTTCAAATACATGAACACATCACTAATACAAACATAATGCTGACTTAGGAGAAGTGTCATCACAATGTCGCATGGGATATCCTGGCAAGTCTTCCTAGGTCCCGGCCCCCATCTCGGGATATCCTGGTAACCTCTAACGACTCCCGGCCCAACATGCAAATCAAAGCGGAATCAGTTATCTTTCGAAGAGACAAGATAACGATCTTGCCATTCCAGGCCTTCTAGTCTCATCCCAAGTCTTTACAAGCACTTGCGTCCATGAGCGAGGCAAAAATTAATCTTTTTAAATGTTGGAACTACCTATGCTAATTAATTGGTTTTAGTTTTCACTGAATTAACCAACTTGCATTAAGATCTCCTGGCACCACTTTGTGTGCCGGCCCTCAATGCAAGCCACTTCTCTAAGACAACACGTGGAACCATGCCACCACCAAAGGTACTCAAGTACGACCTAGGGGTAATGAGTCCCCAACCATGACATGAAGTAGACAAAACCCGCCCAAAATAATCAGATATAACACTGGACGCACGTAAGCGCTACCCATGGCACACAAGGTTAAATAACATGACGACAACCCCAAAACACATAAGAGACGATTAAATCTGGAAGACTTACAAGATCCGACCAAAACCCAACAAGGATCAACACCCCATGACGAAAGAAGCTTGCAAACGATAAAACTGAAATCTACCTTCGGATTTCGTAAATCCAATCAATCATCGCATTGGTGCATTTAAACAATTTAAATAACTATGTTCTTGCACAATCACATAAGGGTTTGAATGTTCGTTGATTCTTGTTGACATAGTACATACGATGAATTAAAGTAATCATTCTTTGCTAAACCAAAATTTCCTATACACAATTTTCATCTATTCCTTTACAACATCTCATGTTATACATATTAAATACTTCTTCTCTTTTAAGGAAATAAAACACCTTTTAAATATTCCTACACATGTCAAATCACATATATATCTTAAAAAAAAAATATATCTAAATATTATTTAAATTCAAAAGATAATTACTTACCCTTAATTAAAATATAATTTATACATAGTATAATATATATATATTATATATATAAATAATATTATTATATATATATAACATATATATTTATATATATATATATATAAATTATATTTTAATTCATACATTAGAACTTTAATTTCCAAAAATCTCATATATTATATATATTAAATATACAATATATAATATAAAATATATTATAAACTTTATATTTAATAAATATAATAAATAAAATTTATATATATAAAAAAAAACAAAATACAATATATATATATATATTAAATGTAATATATAAAATATAATATAATATATATATATATTATATATATTACATATAATATAGTATATATATTATAACAAAGTCCGAACCCTAAGGCGAGGTCAACGCCGAATGTTCGGCCGCGCCCTGCAGCAACAGGGGACGCAACCTCCATTGCTGGGGGCTGCGGCCTGTGAGGCAGCGACGGCGCTGCCTTTGCAGGCCGCCGTCCCCAGCCATGGGGGTTGCACGGGGGTTAAAACCCCTGCCACATTCGCTGCGCGGGCAACGTAAACGGCTCCGCCCAAACAAAACAGTGGACAAGAAATTTAACTAGAATGACTGGTAAAAAAAACACAGTCATACAAAAAAATGTGACTTCCCAGAATTTCAAATGGAAAATTTTGATTTAAAAAAAAATACATATATTTTTATATATATATGTAAATACATACCAACAGGTATTTATATATATATATATATATATAAATACACACAACACAGCTTCATAACTTGTTTGAAAAACTACATTTCTTCAATACCCAAATTGGGCAAACTCACAATCTGAGCAACAAAATGATTTTTTCATTGAAACTCCAAAGTTTAACACCATAATTTCATGATTTCTTGCAAGATAATTAGGGATTTTCCTAACCCACAAATTTCCATAATAACCATTTTAAATTTTCAAATTTGTTTCAATTTTCCACATGATGGTTTGAGGATGGTTTATGGTTCACATGGTTTTCTCAAAAAAAAATATTTGAAAAATTATTTTATCCAAGTTTGAATGGTGATTCCATCATGGGTTTTGAATTCAAAGTTGAAATTCCAATCCAGTTTGAGCCATTTCAACACAAAATTTGCTAAGATTAAAAATTGCATGAAGAGGGGAAAGTATGGAACCTTTTTGTTTTCTCCAAGCTTTCTTTTGAACCCTTCAATGGAGGTTGATCCCCTTCAAATCTTTCTTCAACAATCCTTCCAAAACCTCTTCCAAGAATTCTCCAAGCTTTTTCAAAATTTTCCTTTTGCTCTTCAAAAATTACCCAATTCTCCAAAAAGATAATTCTAAAAAGAAATGCATTTTCCTTATCCCCCTTCTCCAAAAATGTCAAACCCCTAATTTAGTCACCCACCAAAAGTTATTGCAATTTAGATATTTTTGGATATTTTCATTTTTTGGAAATTAATAAAACAACTTTATTTTCCTTTTCAAATGCATAATACTTATTTCAAACAAAATTCCATTTACCCCACAATGATAACTAAATTCACTTTATTTCACAAAATTGAATCTAACTATTACATTTAAAACCAATCATTTTTAATTCTATTTCAATAGGAATGCAATACAACTTCTATATATATATATATATTTTGTCTCATTATTTAATAATGCTAACACAATTGGACTAATTTAATTAATCAACAATAAATCTAATTCACGATTAGATTATTTTATCAATTGAATTAAATTAACTAATTAATTAGTAAGCACCCTTTTATGAATTTTGGCAATAAAATTAAATAAAGCAAACACCATTTCACTAGGAAATTTAAATCACACGAGCAAGGGAAACGAGATGACAGGACAAATAGCTTATCCCAACTGATGACCTGACGACCCACTATGGCTAGGGTGATATCACAACACAAAACCCCAAGTTACTATCTCCCAATCATTTTCCGTTGAACAAGGGACATGCTCAGACCTGTTGAATCAGGTGGAGTCAATGTCCTGTACCTGCATCCTGCACACAACACAAGTGTCGAACATGCATACATATATATATAAATATTAAAACACACCGTGAAGAGGAAATCGCGGAACCACAGGGCACTCGCTTGCGAGTGATGTGATCCCGTCCCCTTCACCAATACAATATCGCTAATTGATGCCTCTAATCATCAATGGTATAATCAAAGCATAAAGCATCAATAATTCACATACATGATAATTCAATCCACCACATGAAATAATAATATCATCTGATTAAAATACCATCACATCAAAACATAATGTTTACATCGCTTAACAATTAGTGATCAAAAGTAACCAAGTTTATAACCAACGTGTTAACAAGGAAAAATATACATAATGAACACTGTTCGATCAAAAGAACAAAATGGAGGGGTGTTACATCCTCCCCTCCTAGGGTCAGGCTTACTCCTGGAAGCTTGCAAACAAGTAGGGATAGAGTTCCCTCATCCTAGCTGCATCTTCCCAAGTGGATGATGAGTCATCCCTAGGATCCCACTGGATCCTAACCTGATCAATATCTCGCCTTCGAAGAGCGAGCGTTCTGCGCTCCACCACGACCACGGGCTCCAAAGCCAGCTGCCCGTCCTCTACCTGCAAAGCATTCCAATCAAGGACATGAGAAATGTCTGGATGGTACAGCCGAAGAACTGATACATGAAATACGTCGTGCACACGCGAGAGATTGGGCGGTAAAGCAAGGCGGTAAGCAACAGGACCAATCTTCTCGAGAATCTCAAAGGGTCCAACAAAGCGAGGCGCCAACTTAGAGCCTTTTCCATAACGGATTGGACTCTTTCGTGGACGCACCCGCAAGAAGACTCTATCGCCTACAGAAAACTGATGATCCACTCTATGCGCATCCGCATACTTCTTCTGCCTATCCTGCGCTGCCACCAAGTGCTCTCTAATCCTATCCACCTGCTGCTCCATATCATGCAACATCTCAGGGCCCAAAGTTACTCTGTCCTCCAGCCGATCCCAACTAAAGGGAGTGCGACATTGTCGCCCATACAATGCCTGGAATGGAGCCATACCGATAGAACTCTGAAAGCCATTATTATAGGAAAACTCTACCAAATAGAGATAGTCCTCCCATCGTGTCTGCTGGTCCATCACATACATACGCAACATGTCTTCGAGGATCTGGTTGACCCTCTCAG
The DNA here is from genome assembly GCA_007258455.2 of Sequoia sempervirens. Classification (NCBI taxonomy): domain Eukaryota; kingdom Viridiplantae; phylum Streptophyta; class Pinopsida; order Cupressales; family Cupressaceae; genus Sequoia; species Sequoia sempervirens. The sequence goes on along the minus strand of VDFB02058242.1, from coordinate 243,661,440 downwards.
TCTGTTCATCTGTCTCTAGGTGGTAAGTTGAACTGAAGTTCAACTGTGTTCCCATCGCATGCTGTAATGACGTCCATAGAGCTGAGGTGAACACTGGATCCCTGTCAGAGATAATCCGACGTGGAATACCATGCAACCTCACTATATCCTCCATGAACACTCTAGCTACGGATGATGCAGTATAGGAAGAGCGCATAGGTGAGAAGTGTGCTACCTTCGTCAACCTATCCACTGTCACCATAATTGCATCATGCCGTCTCGAAGAGTTGGGTAAACCAACAATGAAATCCAATGAGATTATGTCCCATTTCCACTTTGGTACTAAATGTGACTGCAAAAGCCCTGCTGGATGTTGGTGTTCGGCTTTTACCCGCTGACACTCAAGACATCTCGACACAAAATCCGCAATATCTTGCTTCATCCCTGGCCAAAAATATAACTGATGCAAATCTGCATACATCTTCTTCACCCCTAGATGGGCTGAATAAGGTGTACGATGTGCTTCAGTCATGACCAAAGTGTGAAGCTCACATGATGGGGGAACGTATATGCGTCACGTGTGTCTCAATATCTCATCTTCATTAAGAGAGTATCCTGAATATCTACCCTCAAGGGGTCTTCCTGCCTCTATTACCGATCTAACATCCTGATACCAACTGTCGACTGGGAGGGCAGAAAGAATCCGACTCCGCAAATCAACAATAAGAGTCAACTCAGATATCTCATGCCTTCACCTACTAAGGGAATCTGCAACCATATTCTCCTTCCCTTGGATATACTTCACCTCGAAGTCATATTCACAGAGAAATTCCATCCATCGCCTTTGCCTAGCATTAAGGTTAGGCTGCGTGAAGATATACTAAGGCTCCTATGATCACTATGCAGCTCAAACCTATGTCCAAGAAGAAAGTGCCTCCATCTTGTCAATGCATGAACCACTTCCGCCAACTCAAGATCGTGGGTAGGATAGTTTAGCTCATGATCCTTGAGCTTTCGTGACTCATATGCAATGACACGACCCTCCTGCATCAATACTGCTCCTAATCCCTCCAAGGACGCATCTGTACAAACTACAAAGTCCCCAATAGGATCTAGAATAGCAAGTATAGGCGCACTGGTCAACTTCCCCTTAAGACACTGAAAGGCGGTCTCACACTTCTCAGACCACTCAAACCTCTTTCCTTTCCTCTGAAGTGAGGTGATAGGATGCCCTAGCCTTGAAAAGTCCTGCACAAATTGCCTGTAATAACCCGCTAGCCCCATGAAGCTACGTATCTCTGCCACATTCGTGGGCGCAGGCCAATCTAAGATCGCTTGGATCTTTGCAGGATCCACTGAAATACCCTTCCCAGAGATCACATGACCAAGGTATTGAACCTCAGTCCTAAAGAATTCACACTTCGACAAGTTAGCATATAACTGATTATCTCGCAAACACTGCAATACCTATCGCAAGTGCTCCTCATGTTCCTCCATTGTTCTAGAGTATACCAAAATATCATCTAGGAACACAAGAACAAACCGGTCAAGATATGTACGAAATACCCCATTCATAAGACTCATGAACACTGAGGGTGCATTCGTCAAACCAAATGGCACAACTGTGAACTCATAGTGACCATACCGGATTCAGAATGCGGTCTTATGAATATCTAACTCGAAGATTCAAAGCTGATGATACCTTGACTTGAGATCAATCTCTGAAAATATGGTAGCACCCTTGATCTAATCGAATAGATCGTCAATCCTAGGAAGAGGATACCGATTTCTGATGGTCACTTTGTTCAACTGTCGGTAATCAATGCATAACCGAAGTGAACCGTCCTTCTTCTTTATGAAGATGACAGGTGCTCCCCATGGAGAAACACTAGGGTGAATAAAACCCTTCTCTAGCAATTCCTCAAGTTGCAACCGAAGCTCTTTCAGCTCCTGGGTAGTCATGCGATAGGGAGCTCGTGAAATGGGCTCTGATCTAGGTACCAAGTCTATCTTGAAGTCAATGTCTCTCTGAGGAGGCATCCCTGGAATCTTGTCTGGAAAGACATCGGAAAAATCTTGAAGGATGGGGTGACTATCAAGAGAAACCTTCCCTTCTCCACCTCCTAGACCCAAATCATCCACTGTAACAGCGAACAATTGGCAACCCTGCCGCATACACCTTCTCAACTGCATAGCTGAGATGATCCTCAAGGAGATCGGCCTCTGAACCCCCACTACCTCTATCTCTCTAACAGATGTCCCAATGCATCTAATCGACTTACGTCGACAATCGATGACTGTACTATGAGCCTCTAGCCAATCCATTCCTATGACAACGTCATAAGAACCCAAAGGAATAACACGAAGGTCCAAGGTAGTCTGGAGAGGTCCCACCTCTAACCTACACTCTGGCACAAGGGAAAGGGATGCAAATTTTGCACCTGAAGCTAGCTCTACCTGCCACCTATCGACCTGCTTTACTGCATCCAGTCTACATCGCCCCACGACTGATAAAGAAACAAAGCAGTCCGATGCTCCAGAATAAAATAGAATAGAAACTGGGTTACCCCCCAACATACCATAGGCCTCAACAACTGTAGAATAGAAACTGGGTTACCCCCCAACATACCATAGGCCTCAACAACTGTACCCTGGTGCTCTACCTGGCGGTTGTCAACCACTGCGAATACTCGATGACCACGGTCTGCATCACCTACAATCGGCTCTGATGCCGCTGGTCCCTGAGAATAACCCGATGCGCCCTTATTGGGACACATCCTCGCTATGTGACCCTGTTGGCCACATGCAAAACATCCAGTGCCTCTACCGAAGCCCCTGCCTGCAGGTGGTGCGCTAGACTGTTGCGCACTACCCCTGAAAGATGAATGAGAACTCTGCGCTGGCTGCTCAGAGTTGAAGCGTCTCATGCGCCTCCAACTCTTGTCCCCCTGCCTCTGCTGGAACCCCTTCCATTTCCCTTGGGAACCCTGCTGCTGCTGACCACACTGAGATAGACCCTGCTGAGCTCTAGAAGGTGCACCTCCCTGAGGCTGACCTCCTCGAGCACTAGTCCCGGCTACTGGACCACTGCCCACCTACACTCCTACATGACCACCTAAGGCCATCGCCAGATTCTCCTCAATGAGCCTGGCCTTGTCGACTGCCACCTCCATGGTCCTGGGTTCGAAAACCCGCACTCCACCACTGATACAAGCATTTAAGCCCCTGAGAAAATGTTGTACCAACATGCCCTCATCATCACCTATGCCTGCATACTGTTTGAGCTCGTAGAAACGGCGCTCATACATCTCTACTGACATAGTCATCTGTCGAAGGGTGTGGAACTCATCCCCTCGACGCTGCCTCCAATGCTCGGAAAGAAATCTAGCCCGAAACCGCTCTAGGAACAACTCCCAAGAAACTGTACCAATATCCAGATGGAGCTTTTGCTCCTCTAATCTCCACCAAGTGGAGGAAAATCCCCTCAAGTGCATGATAGCGCACCTAGCTCGAGTGTTGCTCCCATATGGGTGCATAGCAAAACACCTAGTCAAGTCAATGAGCCATGTCTCTGCCTCCAAACCACTGCCTGATCCATCGAAAGTGGGTGGTTATGCTCTAAGCAAGTCCCTCATGTGGGCTACTACCTCTGCATCAGAGTGAATTGGTACCTCTCTCTCTCCAACCACCACTGGCTCTACCTCCTGCCTAGGCCCAAGGCGGGCAAGGGTCTCCTCTAACAACTGACGCAACTGAGCGCCCTCTATCCTAGGTGGATCCAGATTCTGATTGCCATCTCCCTGAATATTCTGAGAAGCCTGTTGCTCCTCATGGTCAGAAACAAGTGGATCATGTGGAGGTGGGTCTTGCTGTTCCTCAATGCGACTGCCTAAACGGCCACGTCTACGACCCCCTCCTCTTCCACGCCTGGGAGGCATTATCCTATACAGACACAAAAAGGCATTAAGCACAACACAAAAATAAAACCCACACAACTGAAAGCTTAATGGGCTCATCATAATCCCAAAGTACCCAGTGTTTAAACTTGGCTCTGATACCATGTGTAATGCCCCGCCACGCAACCCTAGGGGAAGTTGCAACTACAAACGATTTCACAACAATTTTTTTTTTTAAAAAAAAAAATACAATTACATGTATGATTACAGCACAAAGCCAACAATCCCCTAAGGTCACGAGACAAGATAATTAATTCATGAATTAAAACAACATGCATGAAATGAAACATAACAACATTCACTTAAGCTAATTAAAGCGCATACATTCCATACATGAGATTTTCATTAAGACCATGAGATCCTCCATGGTTATCAATGACATAAGCTATATAATTACAATTACCTCTCTCATTCCCAGAATGAGGTAAACCAATATCATGATTGTTTATTACAATTTCCACCTCGATCAAAATGAGGGGTAAATAAAATACAAAAGAGCAATTAACATAAATGTAACCAAGGTAGCAACCAGAATCCCACGAGCTCTCCAACACGAAAGTCTCGCCCTCAAAGCCAATACCAAAACAACGGAGTATGGTGCATGTTCCACCCAACCATGTGATACCCGAAGGCTCACCCCCCGTGCTAGGAGATAGTAACAAGGGTTTCAGGTCAAGACCAACAACCTCTAAACATAGGCAACATGACTCAACTAGAAAAGATTTTGAACATGACATCACATGACACAAAGGTTACAATGCTTCTAGATTTCAAATACATGAACACATCACTAATACAAACATAATGTTGACTTAGGAGAAGTGTCATCACAATGTCGCATGGGATATCCTGGCAAGTCTTCCTAGGTCCCGGCCCCCATCTCGAGATATCTTGGTAACCTCTAACGACTCTCGGCCCCACATGCAAACCAAAGCGGAATCAGTTATCTTTTGAAGGGACAAGATAATGATCTTGCCATTCCAGGCCTTCTCGTCTCATTCCAAGTCTTTACAAGAACTTGCGTCCATGAGCGAGGCAAAATTAATCTTTTTAAATGTTGGTACCACCTATGCTAATTAATTAGTTTAAGTTTTCACTGAACTAACCAACTTACATTGAGATCTCTTGGCACCACTTTGTGTGCCAGCCCTCAATGCAAGCCACTTCTCTAAGACAACATGTGGAACCATGCCACCACCAGAGGTACTCAAGTATGACCTAGGGATAATGAATCCCTAACCATGACATGATGTAGACAAAACCCACCCAAAATAATCAGATATAACACTGGACGCACGTAAGCGCTACCCATGGCACACAAGGTTAATTAACATGACGACAACCCCAAAACACATAAGAGACGATTAAATCTTGAAGACTTACAAGATCCGACCAAAAACCCAACAAGAATCAACACCCCATGACGAAAGAAGCTTGCAAACAATAAAAAGGAAATCTACCTTCGGATTTCGTAAATCCAATCAATCATCGGATTGGTGCATTTAAACAATTTAAATAACTATGTTCTTGCACAATCACATAAGGGTTTGAATGCTCGTTGATTCTTGTTGACACAATACATACGATAAATTAAAGTAATCATTCTTTGCTAAACCATAATTTCCTATACATAATTTTCGTCTATTCCTTTACAACATCTCATGTTATATATTAAATACTTCTTCTCTTTTAAGGAAATAAAACACCTTTTAAATATTCCTACACATGTCTAATCACATATATATCTTTAAAATATATATCTAATTAATATTTAAATTCAAATGATAATTACTTACCCTTAATTAAAATATAATTTATACATAGTATTATATATATATTATATATATAAATAATATTATTATATATATAACATATATATTAAAATATATATATATAAAAATTATAT
>VDFB02058242.1:243642628-243655499 GCA_007258455.2 Sequoia sempervirens | reverse complement strand
GCAGTCTGGTCTTTTTGGTTGTTTTCAGCAGTTTGGCTTTTTGGCTGTAAAGGGTTTCGGGTCCCTTCAAAATCTGTTTTCCCCAATATCAAAAACAAATCACGTCGATTCTGGTCAATTTTTTCTACTTAAGATAATAATTCCAAATAGATTTTGTGTTTTATTAAAATAGTCTGTCATGCTTTTTGTCAAACAGTTTGCATGTCTATCCTGCCTATCTCAGCATTGCACTGGTAAGGAGGTAGATGGATTGAGTTGGTATCCTCTCTTAAGCTTCCTAAGTCCTTTTCATCAAACCCATATTGGGTATAGTTCTTTCTTCCTATACCAAAACCATTTTGTGGGTGTCCTGTTATCATAGCAACATGTAATCCTGCATCTCTTTTCGAGATTATGTCAAGCAAAATGCATGTTCTCCTTTACACTTTTATGGATGTCCTTACTTCATCTCAACGCCCCCATTTGACACAGGTAGGGAAGATGCAGGAGCTTTACCCTTCCCCTAACAATTGCATTGAATAAAATATTCTAAAATCAATTCAACATATATATATGAAAAAATTTCTTACAACCATTACAATTCATCAGACAGACTTCCTTAAGAGATTTTGTCAAACAATTCTTTTATCGCATATTAGATCGTGTTTTCCAAGCATGTTTGTTAAGGCAGGAGTTAAGTATGGGCAACACGCCTGGCTCATACCATTTTTCATAGTTCACTGACATCTCAATTTGAGGCGGAAAGGGGGATTGTTGTAGAAGCTGTGGTCCATAATGGATCGCAACCATGGGAGACCAACAGTTACCTTTTGGTAGCCCTCAACCCACCAAGGATGGGGACTATGGTGTTTCACCCAGTGTAAAAAAAAAGTGATGCTAAGCTCAGTCGCCCTAAAGTGATAAAAGTGGGACAGAGACAAAACCTGTAAAGAAGCCTTCCTAGGCGACACTAAATGGGTGAGAACAAAATTTAAGGTTAAGTCAGATTTTAGGGCTCCTCATTTTGTGTCGAGTTTCCTTTGTTGTAGTCAAAGTGTATCACCCTATTTCTTTTTGTAATGGACATAAGTCTTTTGGAAATTCCAGTTTACAATTTTAGTTTGCAATTACCCTTTTTGTCCTTAAACCTTTGCAATGTAATTGGGGTTTAAATGTTTCCAATTTTTACATAGGTCCTTAGATGACTTAATGTTTTTATTATTAATATTAGTAAATATCCAAATATTGTACATTATGTATATAGGAATCAGTATAATTGCCAATTTGTATAGTGTAATGAGGATTATTAAAAGAATAAAATAAGTAATAAAGATAATAGTGTGAATTATAGTGTAGGCTATAATTTCAATATTTATAAAATAGAGTTATATGGATGACTTGATTAAATAATTATAATGTTATTAATAAGCTTTAATGATTGGGTAAGTAATGCTAGTAATGTTGTTTTCTTTAAATATCAATAGGACAATAATATATTTATTATTGTTAAGATCATTATTTCAAAAGAAGTGATATTATGAGTTTTAAAAAGTAATATATTACTCGATTTAAGTATAATATTATTATCATTAAATTGAGACTTTAAAATATTATATTGAGGCTAGTTCAAGATTTAATAATAATATCAATTGTTTGGTTAGATGAAAGTGATATTAATAATGCAACTTGAGAGTAAATATAATCATTATTTTTTAGCATCTAAATTTCATTAAACATTACCTATATCGTTGATTTAAGATCATCTATTGGTTTCTGGATAATAACATTGTTCTATTTAATTTATTAGCAAATTAAATATCAACATGATCTTGTTTCTAAGATTCAAGTTGTCTATAGATAAAAAAAATTGATTGTTGTCAGGTTATTGATTCAACGATGACATTATTTTCAAGTGTAAGCTTGAATCCTATAACAATAATGCCTAAAGGATTGGCATTGCAATAATTCTATCGACACGAAGGAATAAAAGGATTGGCATTGCAATAATTCTATCGACACGAAGGAATAATTGTCTATAGCAGGAAATAGGAGCATAATAATATTATCATGGGCAAGCCAATCAGGGAACAATATTACTATTGTATGAAATATGGATGTTCTCTGGGATGCGTGATTATTATTAATAGAATAGCAAGTTCATTTCCTTCTTTTGGGGTTCTCTTATTCACTTGTAGTTCCTTCTTTTGGGGTTCTCCTATTCACTTGTAGTAAATCTAGAGTCATATATTATCATATGAAAAATACACCTTACTCCTTTTACAACCTTAACGAAGAAACTAGGGTGAGCTCAATGAATGCATTGATATTATAACTATAAGACCCATATTTGTGTGTCATGTGTGTCTAGACGTACCTCTCACCTTAACCACTTAGAGTGATAATTAGCTTAATTAATGTATATTAAAAAAAATTATGGGTTTTCCTAGTGAAAAACTTGGGCATGACACATTTCAAGATTTATTAGATAAGACTTATAATGCCCTTACGTAGTCTAAATATAAAGTAACTACTATATACAATTAAAAAAAAATCGAAATATATTATTTAAATTAATGAAATTAACTTTGTATATTATCTAAAGCCTAAAGATGTAATATAGTTTTTGATAAGGAAATTGGGAAACAAGGCCCCTAGCCCCTTTACATAAAGATAGATATGATAAGGCTACCATAGTAGCCACCAAAACCAAGAAATAGAAAAATAGACCCATGCTACATAGAAGTAGAACAAAAATAGCTAGAGGATAGCACTGAGAACAACAAGAGAAACATAAATAGATTCATCAAGAAGGTGATCAAATCCTTCCAATCCTTATTGAGGGTGTTTGTTTTAATTTCTAAACAAAATTCATGACAGTATATCTTCTTGCTTATTTATCTTTCTACTTTTTCTTGGGCTTGTTATAAATGTCTTCATACTTACACTTCTAAAGTTTATACTAAAAAAAGATAATACTAGTCATAACATCTCATCATTTCATAACGAAGATTTATATTTTTTTATAATGTCCTACTCAAACTTATTCACTTTTATCTAAATCATATCCACACTCTCATGGAAGTTGTCCCCTTTGATGTAACAACTATCATGATTGTGAGATTTAGCATCTATATCTTCCTCTTTCTCACCAAGTAAATCAAACTAAAATATGTTTCAAATTGGGCATCCATAGACTCCTCAAATGAGAAATATTCCTCATTATTGGAAAGGATTTTACTAGTGATTTTAGAATATATGAATGAAAATACATAGAATCCAATATAATATCCTCAATGACTTTCCCTTTCCAAGCACACATATAACTTCCTACTAGGTTATCCTTTGCTATGATTTGGATTAAATTGTTAGCTAGCCTAGCAAATCTCTCCATGTTAGCCTCATTCAAATTAAGAGTACTAGAGTGTCGCATAGACCTTCTTCCACCCCTAGAATCATGAAAAATACCCAAATTATGTTCATTAACAAGAACCTACTCTTTGAGGTTGGGGTTTTATCCCGAGTCAAACTAGTCGAGGTCATAGACATAACTTAAGCATTAATATTCAACTTGGTAATGTCAAGATTAATTTGAATGAGTTTTTTTTTCACCATAAATATTAGATGAAATTTTCATTTTTTGCTCAATAGTATCTTCATTAAGAGAGAATATTTTTTTCAAATTGAATGAGGGAAGAAGATTACTTTTTACAAACTTTCTTTATTGGGTTTAGAATAGGGAAATGTGACTATGTTGTTGAATATTCTTTACAATACTAATATTTTTTTTAGGTTGGGCTACATAATGTGTTTCACAATATTGGTAATAAATATGTAGGTATTCTCAATCATTTTAATGATAGGGATAATAGGGTTCTTATCCTTGTCTCTCAAAACAAGACTCTTCATACTAGGGTAATCATAATGACCAACAAAGAATATAAGTGAATAAATAATACAATAATTATAGGGGTTTTACCAAAAATCCTAGTCACATAGCCAATACAATATCACTTCTATCAATATTAATTTTAACCATTAAATCCATAATAACAACAAGATTTCATTCATCTAGAACATGAGTGCAATAATTAAAATTATTGTCAAAAAACACATTCATTCATAGCAATATAGATTTTCAGCCCTCACAACAACTTTCATTATAGGAAATATAAGCCCCCATACAAATATGGACATAATGACCCTCAACACAAATTTCTCTCAATTGTTCAACAAGAACCAATCATCTTCTATGATTCTTATTCACAAAATTTTGAACCCCTTTCAGATTAAAACAACTTCCCATATATTCTATTACATTGCAAGTTGAACTATTAACAACAATAAATAGCTATAGAAACTAAATCAATTATTACTCATCATAATTCTCCAAACACTTGAAAAGGACATTTGTATCTTTATTCAAATGGTGGCTAGATAATTTGAACAGTCACAATTGATTTGCACTCTCCCAAAACTAAATCAACTTCCCAAGAATATATTTTGTCATTTTTACACAAGAAATTTCAACCACCAAATGTCATCTAAATTGGTTGAGCCTTATATACTCCTCTTTTTGATGAAACGAACTAACATGAAACCTCTTTCTATGAAATGGTGAGTTCATGAACCAAGTGTTTCAACAAAATGATAATTTTGTGAACTAAATTTTTTATTGAAGACACAAACTCTTGAGACTTTTGAACCCTTTCGACACTTGGCAATTCAGAAAAACTACAAACATGGGAATCTTTCAATGAATTGTATAATTTGTGAACTCCCAATTGTGATGAAACTAAAAGGAAACTTAGGCAATTTTATCATTAGCCCTTTGTCAAATGGGAAAACTATATTGGAAATGAACTCTTTTGGTGAACTAGTATTCTGACGAACTTGGATTTTGATAAACTATCCAATTCAGTAGCTCCAAATCTTTCCAAAGGATTTGATGAATGTTGGTTTGGATAAATAAGGAATTTTCTAACCAATTATTTCACTTAATTGAAGGAAACTTATCCTTTTTGGTAGGATGAGAGGTTCACAAACCTCCCTTTTTACTGAAGTTTTTTAACTTTCTCTCAATTCCTTCAAACTTCACAACTTTCCTCTTTTTTCTCACTCTTCTCAACTCCTTTCCTTTTCCTCTGTAATTCAACCTAACATAGCCATACCTCCTCCACTAAATACACTTTAAAAAATCCTCTATACTCACTACCTCAACAATACATGCCCCTCCTATTGAACACCTTGGAGTAGTGCGGTGGTGTTTGTTTCTGGTTTTTTGGGCGGTCCTTTTTTGGGCCCTGTTGTCTCTTTGTGTTGTCGTTTCCTTTTTGGGACAGCCGTTTGTTTGTTTGGACTTTTTTTGTTATATTTTGTTGTTTAAACTCTGCGGTTTCAGGTCCCTGTAAAACCTATTTTTTCCTTTTCAAAAACAATACATGCCCCTCCAACATCATCTACTACAACACTTTATATCTCCATATCCTCAATTGTGCCTTGTTTCACATTCAATATTTGTGTTCTTTGTTTCTTTGCACTTTTCAACACCTCCATTCCCTCCAAAGAGAATTCAAAATTTTTGACAACATCCTCTACACTCCATTCAATTGTTGTCACAATATTTCCTTCACTTTTTGTTGCAACACTACCCTCAGTTGTAACCCCTTTCTTTTCTTCTTCCATGCCTCTGCAACAACCTCATTCACCATTCTCTTCATTCCTTCAAAAATACATGTTGCTACAGCTTCAATTTCTACTACAATATTTTCAAATTTTGCTACACACATAGATTCAACAATAACCAAACACGCTTCTTTTTCTTCCCTCTTCTCTATTGTTTCTCTAGTCTCCCTCAAACCTCTCAACCCACTCTTCATCACCTCAATTCTAGCCTTGTACATCCTCTCTTCTAACAAGAACTAAAATCCCTAAAGGATTTCCTACAGCAAACCTTAGAATCTTCCTCTTTTCCATTGTTGTGCATGCGCACTTAGGCATACACCAACTCATCGAGCCCCTTCAATAGTTATAGGTCCTATTTCATACTTGCAACACAAATTCACTCTCTTTCCTATCCTCTACCCAATAAAGGTTTCTAGAAGACACACCTCTCATTTCCTCTACCTGTTCTCTTCTAGTGGAGGAAATATCTATGCACATCCTACCTAACTTCAAACTTTTATAAAAAAAATCAAAAATCTCATTGTACTCAATAGTTATAGGACTCTTGCAACCATTCACTCCCACACTCACCTATCATCTACCCACCATAAACTTTTAGAAGATCCCTCTATGCTCCCTCTACCTACTTCCACTTTGGAGGAAATCCTTACACCTTCTACCTAGTTTCAATTCATGTTGGAGGATAGCCAACACACTCCCATCTCTCAAATTCACACACAAATCATTTTCATACATTCAACACATCTCAACACTCCGCAACACATGAATAATAACTTTGTTATTAATTCTCCCAATGAGAAAACCTTTGCAACACACATTCCCAACCACCACTATTCTTTGATACCATTTGATGCATATAAATATGGTATCACAACCTCAACTTAAATACCTCCTAGTGATAAACCAACCTTTATACCATTTAATATAGTCATGATAAGGGGTTTTTACCAAAAATCCCATCCATACAACTAATACAGCATCAATTTCATAAATAGTAGATTTCAATTACTAAATCCATAATCACAATAAGCTTTTATTCATCTACAAAAAGAGTATAGTAATTAAAATTATTGCAAGAAATGCATTCCCTCATAGAAATATAGATTTACAACCCTCACACTAACTTTCATTATAGGAAATATAAGATCTCATAGCAACATGGTCATTATGACCATCACCACAACTTTCTCTCAATAGTTATAGGACTCTTGCAACCATTCACTCACACACCCACCTATCATGTACCCACCATAAACTTTTAGAAGATCCCTCTATGCTCCCTCTACCTACTTCCACTATGGAGGAAATCCTTACACCTTCTACCTAGTTTTAGTCCATGTTGGAGGATAGCCAACACACTCTCATCTCTCAAATTCACACACAAATCATCTTCATACATTCAACACATCTCAACACTCTACAAATTATGCATAATAACTTCACTATTAATTCTACCAATGAGAAAACCTTTGCAACACACATTCCTAGTAACCACCATTCTTTGATACCATTTGATGCATATGAATATGGTATCACAACTTCAATTTAAATGCCTCATAGTGAGAAACCAACTTTGATACCATTTAATATAGTCATGACAAGGGGTTTTTACCAAACAACCCATCCACACAACTAATAAAATGTTAATTTCATAAACAGTAGATTTCAATTACTAAATCCACAATCATAATAAGCTTCTATTCATCTACAAAAAGAGTATAGTAATTACAATGATTGCAAGAAATGCATTCCCTTATAGAAATATAGATTTACAACCCTCATAATAACTTTCATTATAGGAAATATAAGATCTCATAGCAACATGGTCATTATGAACCTCACACAACTTTCTCTCAATGGTTTGGCAAGAACCAATCACCTTATGTTGTTCTTCTTGCTAAAATTTTAAACCCCTTTCAAAATAAAATAGGTTCCCATATATATACTATGGCATTGGACGTTGAATTTTTAAAAGAACGAATAGTTATGGAAACTCAATTAGTTATTATCCATCATCATTCTTTAGAACACCTACAAAACACATTTGGATCATTATTCAAATGATGGCTAGGGAATTTGAATTGTCAAAACTTATTCACATTCTACCAAAACTAAACTGGCTTCCTAAGAATATATTTTATCTTTTCTATACAAGAAATTTTGATCACCAAACATCATATAAAAAAATGTAACCTTATATATTCCTCTTTTTAGCAAAATGAACTAACATGAAACCTTTTATTGGTGAAATGACAAGTTCACAAACCAAGTATTTCAGTGAAACAATATTTTTTTAACTAAATTTTATATCAAAGGAACCAACTATTCAAAATTTTGAACCTTTTCAAAAACTAACAATTTGGAAAAATGAAAAACTTGGGAACCTTTCAATGAATCATACATCTTGTGAACTCTCAAGTATTCTAAAAGAAAAAGAAGGAAACTTTGTTAATTTTCTCACCGAAACTTTGTTAAATGGGTGAAATGTGTTGATGAACTCTCTCGATAAATTGGTATTTTAGCAAACTTATCTTTTGACAAACTAGTTGGCCTTTTTGGCAAGATAAGAGGTTCACAAACCTATAATTTTTCTAAATTGTTTTAACTGCCTCCAAATTTCACCAAGTTTGAACTATTGATACCCGTCATGAAATGTGATGCTATTTACTTAGATATATTAGATAGAAACAAAAATCCTCTTGAATAAAAAGTGAACAAATAGAAACACAATAAAACTAAATAAAAAGATAAAACTAACCCTGAACATTTTTTTGGTTGATGTTGATTGCTCATGCACCCAAATGCTCTTGCCTTAAGAAAGGGTGTGGGTAGGGCTAAATTGATAGAGGAAGCAGATAAGAACTTTGTTTAAAGAGGAAAAGTTTCACTTGTAAATGATGTTTCCCATAGAGAGAGAACAAAAAAGGGTGGATAATAATATGTTGATGCCTAAGATGAGCTATTAAAGGGAATTGATAAGCATATAAAAAAGACAATCTATGCTCAAGTGTGAATTTTTTCATAAAATATTAACTAACTTTATTCTATGGATGAGAAAGTGCATTTTTTTTTAATTCTTTTGGGTATTTAACCAAAGATTCACCCTCCTAAAGAAATGATTCTATAAACTCTTTGCCTTTTCTATGGCCTTTCCTAGGCACCTCACAACTCTAGAAACTCACCTAAGTAGCCTAATTGATCATAACCTTAGAAACAATGAACCTTCTACCACCCATGACCACCTTCCTTTGATTCTAGGACTTCAAAAAAATTCTTAATGGGGTCATCATCATGCCCTTACATAGCATTAAAATATGGTGAATTCCAACCCTATAGGAAGATTTCTAAATTTAACATATTGTATTATAGCTTGGTGTAGAGGAGAGGGATCAACTGCTATGAGACCCTAGGCCACGGGAGTGTCCAAATAAATAGGCTACCTTGATCTACCCCAACCTTTGCTAAGTGATTAGAAAGGTTAAATGGTTAAGGTCAAAAAGGAAGAGCAATTTGGTTGCAATTTGGTTGCTAGATTTCAAGCTGATCCAAAAGAATCACATGTGACTGTTGTTAAGAGAATCTTCAGATATCTGAAAGGAACAATTAACTTTGGACTTTGGTATCCAAAGGATGATGATATCACTTTGAGTGCATATACTCATGCAGATTGGGAAGGAGATGTAGACGATAGGAAAAGTACTAGTGGTGGTGCTTTCTTCCTAGGGAAGAAGATGGTGTCCTAGTTGAGCAAAAAGAAGAATTCCATTTCTCTATCTACTGCTGAATCAGAATATATTGTTGTTGCCAATAACTGTACTCAATGATATGGATGAAACAAATGCTAAAAGATATCAAGGTGGTATATGAAGAACCTATTGCCATATACTGTGACAATTCAAGTGTAATAAATATTTCAAGGAATCTGGTACTACACTTTAAGACTAAACATATATCAATCAGGTTTCACTTCTTGAGGGAGAAAGTGAATGAGAAAGAAGTCAGATTGGAGTATGTGCCTACGAAAGAACAAATTGCAAACATCTTTACTAAGCCATTGTCGAAGGATACTTTTGAGTATCTCAAAGGAATGTTAGGGGTGATTACCCCTCCTGATAAGAACTAAAAGATGCATTTACTTGCATCAATCCATGAGCTTCATTGATATATTCTGATCTGGATTGATGTCTATGTGGCTGCTACTCAGTGGGAGTAGTCAAATGTACAGATATGTGGTTCAGAGCGTGTATATGGAAAGGTAATGGTTACCTTTACCATTGATGTCAAAGGGGGAGAAAAGTAATGTGAAAAATCCTTTTGAGAATAGAAGTAGTTGAGAAGAGGAGTTAGAATCTAAGGGGGAGTTAGTGTAGTTGTGTTGATGGTATTTTTCACATCATGTGTTGCCATCAATTCCAAAGGGGGGTATTATTGGATGTTGTGGGAGTGTTGTTGATATGTGGTTGTCATTGATGTCAACACTATTAGCATCATTGTATTGAAGGTTGTATATGTGGAGGATATTGAGAAAATTGTGAAAGGAAGAGTTACAAAGTTGCCTGTTACCAGTGGAATTGTGAAGGTTGTGAAGGTGTCCTATTCTGTACGTTGGAGATCAACTACTATGGACTAAAGGGTTAATTTTTGAGAGTATCTAGATCAACTACCACAATTTTTAGAGGTTTTTGTGAAGATTTTATCATGTTGGGGTCTAACAGTATTTATGTGGTTTCTATCAGCATTCCTAAGTGAAGATTGTGTGATTCCGATAATCTCAATTGTTGTGGATCCTTCTCTGTCAGTTCCTGGTGTTCTTGGATGCTTCTAGATCATTCTCCATCATTCTTGTACATCCACATTGATCGATGTGCTTGTGGTCAAAGAATTTTCTTGTGCATGTTTGGTTTTTCATGTTCCTGGTTGACATGATGGTGGTAACATGTTGTGGATCCTTGAAATGTAAAACTCAAATTTTTGGTGCACTCATGAGTATTGTTTTGGGTTGCATCATTGTATTGGTTAACAGTGTTTAGATCCACATTGAAAATTTAATTGTAAATTTGGAACGATCATAAATATGTTTTATTTTTCTGGTCGATGAAGTTGTTGATGTAATACATGATGCGAATATATAAGAGTGATTATTAGAGAAAAGTTTGAGAGAGGATGTGCGAGAGTGTGTGTGTAAGAAAATCCAAATAGAGTGCAAGTGTGTGTGAACATTGATCTAATCATTCATGTGCAGAGTGAAAAGTGAAGGAGTTTTTTGTGCTTAATTAGAACTGTAATCAAGCTTGTGTAAAAGCTATTTTTTCAGTTCATACCCTCTAGATTTAATCCTATTAAATTTATTGTTGGGCAGTGAGCCCCTTTTGTAATTGAGCAGTGAGCTCTAGGTAGTGTGCCTGAATGCATGTGCATTCTCATTATTTATCATTATACTTTTAATAGGGTATAATATTGTGGACTAACATCCACTATGGTTTTTCCCCTAACAGGGTTTCCATGTAAAAAATCTTGGTGTTCTATGTCTCTCTAATGTATTAATTGTTTATGGTTAATTTCTTATTCATCAAATCTAAGATTAAGTTAAGTTTGAAAAGTTTATTATTTTGAGACAACTGATTCACCCCCCCCCCCTCTCAGTTGTTTGTCCTTGTTTTTCCAACACCTTAATTGTTATTATTTTTATGCAAATTGGAAATATTTTTTGTACTAGAAGAATATGTTATTTGTGTAGAAGCTTTAATATATTTTGTAAATTTGAAAGATTGTTGAGTTTGGAAAAATTGTCGTGAAAATTTTAGAGCTTCTGTAGAAATTGATTTTAAAAATAGAATACCCAGAAAAATTTTATAGTGAAATCTAAGAGCCTTTGTAGGAAATTGTTTTAAAACAATAGAAATCCGAGAGGGAAAACAATAGAAAATTTGGAAATCCTCTGTAGGAATTGATTTCAATCTTGTTAAAAATTTGTAGAAAACCTCTGATTGTATTGGAAAAGATCTTCATGTAGTAGATTATTATTTTTCTTCCATTTAGATTTATTTGGCTGGGAAATTGAAACCTCTGGTAGATTTGTAAATCTCTTCCTGTAGAAAAATTTATGTGAAAATAATTTGCTCAACTGGAGCAATCTTTTTTATGAATATATATATATTGAAATATATATACATATACATATATATAGATATGTATATGTGTATATACATATATATATAGATATGTATATATATATATATATTATTTATGAAGTTCCTTGTAATTTTTTTGTTTTGAAAACCCTGTCAAAATGTTTGTACGACAAATTTTATATTCGCATGTTTTGAAAATTGTGTGGGAGAGCATTGTGGCTACCCCACAGCTGACTCCATAGTGACCACGCCCCCCCCCCCACAATGAGGGTTCGGTTGTGTATGTGTAGCCAGCACTGCCATTAATTTTTTCTGCCCTATTTAAAACCAATTTTTTTTATATGAAATATGTGTGTGTGTGTGTATATTTATATATATATATATATATATATATATATATCATTATTTTTGGAAAATTGTAATTTATTTTTAAAATCATTAAATAATATATTTATGTATATATATATAAATGGATATTTCTATAATAGGTGCATGTAATTGCACAAGTTAGATAATTTTAAAATGATATGATATGAAAGAGGAAATTGATTTTTATTTAGATGTAATTTGGAAATTGAAATAAACGAATAGATTTAATCTCTTTGTTTTTCTACAAGTGAAATTGTAATAAGCTAATTTATTTGGGCAATTTGTTATTGTAATTTCTTGAAATGGAAATTGGATTTATAAAATCCTAATGGTAGTTTTATTTCCTGCATGAATTGCTTATTAAATTGTGATTTCTTTTGTTCACGTAAGTTGGGGAAATTGGTTAGATGTGTATGTGAGTCTTCCAAATGATGTTATTTTATAAGGGGATTGTTGTGATTTATGGTTCAACCCTTTTTTTTCCTTGGGTAGTGCACTTGGTTGTAATTCAGTTAAACACCCGATTACCACAAACAGGGATGTGTTGCCTCTTATATTTTGGATTGGGATTTAATATATGTTCTGTACACTTTGTTTACCCTTGGATTTTGGATTAGATCCTTGTGTTGTCAGTAGGGGAGTGGCTCTCACTAGGGTTTGACACACAAAGTGGTGCCAGGGTAGCTCATGTGAGAGTTAGTTAATTCAAT
>VDFB02058242.1:243593939-243642528 GCA_007258455.2 Sequoia sempervirens | reverse complement strand
TATGGCCCCAGGAAGTTGGCGCACTTTCTAGAAGATACAATTGCAAATGCTCTTTTGAATTTGAACTTCATGTTGTAAAATTTTGGCAGCCAACCACCTAAACTCAAATTTGAATGTTGTTTTGGCTCCAAATTAATGAGGATGCTCTATTTATGGGCTGGGTTTCTAATTTTTGGGTAACTTTTTGGGGACAAGCTCGCATACTGCGAAAGGGTTGTTTTGTAGCTTTCTGTAACTTGCATGTGTTGTAGAACTTGGGGATTTGAGATCCTCTACATGTAAGAAGCTCCATTTTCTGAATAATAAAATTATTCTCTTGTTTGTGGGTTATTTTCTGTGTCTCAGGCTGTGCCCTCATCAAAGGCTACCAGGATAACCCAAGATGGGGGTCGGGACCTAGGAAGATCTTCCAAGGCAACCCATGCAGCTTTGTGATGACATTCCTCCTATGACAATAGTATGTATTGTGCAGTTGATATACTTGATTATTTTACTCTAAAAGCAATGTAACCTTTATGTATGTATTGTTCTTGTATGGTATAGTATTGTGTGTTTCCTATGTCTAGAGGTTGTTGGTTTTTCCTAGGAAGCCCTTTTACTATCTCCTAGCAGGGGGAGGTGGGCCTTCAGGTACCACTTGGTTGGGTGGAACGTGCACCTTACACCGTTGGGTTCCCACTTTATGTTTGTGATGGCGGGATCTTCCAAATTGGAGAGCTCACGTGTACCAGTTACTTTGTACTATTTATTATGTTCTTTTGTATCAATTGGATACTTTGTATATGTACTACTCATTTGTATTCAAGGAGGATTCTTGTATCAATGTAATTGTAACATTATTGTATGATCTTCCTCATTTTGGAAATGAGTCTTGTAACTGCTTTATGGAATTAATGCAATCTATGGATGATTCTTTAATGTACTTTGTATCTAATGGGATGAGTTTAATGCTTTGGATGTATGATATTTATTTCATGAATATTATGTATATGCTATGGATTAGTTTACTTTTGTATATTATGGGATTCAAATGTAAGTGTTGTTGCATACCTTAGAGGATGTATTCATTAAGTGTAGTTCACTTTACTCATTATTAATTACATTTAAAAAAAAAATGTTTACGCTTCTGTTGTGTTTGCGTCGTCCTCTAGGGTTATGTGGCAGGGTGTTATAGCATTAAAAACTCAGCTCAGTAATTGGGAACTTTAGATTATTTTTAGTTAGACATTGTTTAGTGTATAGCTACACTTTCAACTGCACAACGTACATACTCACCCACATCTATTCTTCACAATGCAAGTAGAAATATATATGTATGTATGTATGTATGTATGTATAGCATTAAATGCAATAACACCTATGAACAAGTCTATAATTATCACTAGTCCTTCCATAGGAAAAATTACAACAAAAATAAAGTTATATGCAAGTCCACTAAAATGAAAGACACATAAATAGCTACAAATAGACTACTCCCAAATAGCTAGCAAAAAAAAACATGAAGGCCACACAAATACCTCAAATATAAATAAGTAAAACTATACACCAAAAGGGTTGCAAATGCAAGCAAAACATGTTTGAATTTTGCTGAATGCACATGGTAAACAACCAATACAAGTGTCAGAAACAAAAAATATGCAAGGAATACACTTACGGGATCAGTGTCAGAGGGTTGTCGAGTAGCCTGGGGAGAGCTAGAGTCAACTGACATTGTTGGGGATCCTCTTTGAAAAGGACAGAGCTGCAAAGCCGGCAACTGGCCACAAGCTCTATTATGACAACAACACAACAACCAAAGATTCAATTAAACCAAAAAAGGCTAACGAGCTTCATTCCTAATTTTTAAATTACAAACTTTTTTACATTTCAAATTTTTTTGTTGGAACATTTAGAATATGACCAAAAACAAATAATATAAAAAAGGTACATTTACAGAACTCTTCATAAATGATTTCAAAAACAATCTATGTTCCCCTAAGACAACCAACCTAGAACATGCATTGTCCATTAGTGCGATCAATGGTGGCATCAATGTTCCATATAATAGCAAAAATACAAATTATCATTTCAAGAATGTCCCAAAAAAAATTAACATAGCAATCACTATGTATCAATGTTGTTTGCATCCACTATGACATACATGTACATATCTATACATAGGGGAGGAATGAATTTCTAATTCATGCCCTTCATTTTCTCACCATGGTTACAATGCTAAAAAATAATGAACGCTATAAATTTTATGTTGATTTGCATAAGGTATTCTTCATTGTTATACTCTAGCCTAAGCTACATTGTATTATTTTCAACAAGGTGTTGTTGAGAAGGCTATATTGTTTCAATTTCAAATAAGGTGTTGTTTAGAAAAGGTTGTATTGTTTGTTAATATCAATATTGTTTGATCTATGGATTGCATGTATTCATTTTGCAACCATCACCCAATGCAAAGAAACCAAAATAACCTTCAACCACCTTCATAGAAGCTTTTTAGTTATTATTTCTCCCAGCCTCAAGAAGGACTTGTTGCAATGATGCCCTGTATCTTAAGTGTGTCAAGAAACATTAGTTTCACCATTGATGAAAGTGTTGGACAATGTATGTTCTTTCTTGGGGGTTTATATTTCAGGTTATGCTAGCAATGGAATAAAATAGTTAATCTTATAAACGTTGTGTTAGATTTCATTTCCCATCGTTGATTATGACTATTTCATAATTTTTTTTTTTGCATCTAATATTGTATATGTAGATTTTTGTTGATAGTCAAAATGAAATCAGTCGATATGAAAGTCAAGAATAGTTTCTAGATAACAATATTAACTCTATAATATTAACTATTTAATTATGCATTGCAAATGAAAGTATATAGCCAAAGGTAGAGAACAACAATTAGCATTGTGTTATGGAAAACAACACAAACTATTTTAATATATTCCAACATATGTATACATATACATATATATATACATACATATATATACACAAAAATATATACATATATATATACATACACATATATACATACACACACACACACATATATATACACATATACATACACATACACACACACACACACATACACATATACATATACATATATATATACACACATATATGTATATATATACATACATATATATACATATATATATATACACACACACATATATATACAAATCTATAAATATATATATACATATATACATATATATGTATATACATATATATACATACATATATACATATATGTGTGTGTATATAATACATATATATACACACACATATATGTATATATGTATGTATATGTATATGTATATATATAGACATTGTTCATTGTTGTTGAATAGCTTTTGAACATATTATTTCATTTATGGTTTTCATGTAGTGGAAATAGTTGCAAAGCTATAAAACAGTGCATAGAAACACATAGCAACAATGCAACACAAAAACAAAAAATATTGGTTACAACAATGACCAATATAGCTAAAACCCAACAAAAACACACGAATACACAATAATAAGCCAACACACAATCAAACAATATTGCCTTCCACCTACCACAACTCCATCGAAAAGGCTATATTCTCCATCTAGGGCGCTAATGAAACCAATGTTGTTTGATTTATGGTTTTTGTTTTGTGGTTATGGTTGGAACAAAATAAAATAGTCAATATTGTTCATTCTATGTTTGGTTACATTAGGTATTATTGATTATTATTATCTGCCTTAGGCTATATTGGGTATATTTTAATATTAATATGATTTGTATATATATGTGTAAATATATACATATATACATGATGTACATATACACATATATTTATATACATGTCAATTTTCTATGGGTTTCTCTTTATGGCTTTCATTTAGTGGTTGTGTTGGCAACGAAATAAAATTGTTGACGTTATGCAGTTTTTTGTCAATTGTTATTGTCTAGCTCAGGCCTATATTGTCTCATTTTTTATAAGGTTTTATTCAAAAGGCTATATTGTTTCAATTTTTGATAAGGTAAAATAACATAAACTATTTTAGAAATACACCTCTTCCCACTTGCTTTCTCTATCCTTCGTTCTTTCTCCACCGCCTGCAAAAAATGGGCACAGAATTATCACAACCCACACTTTTCTAGTGCTTTTGCAACCATCGAAACATGCAAAAAATACAAAATAACCTCCAACCACCTTAACAAAAATTCCACAGTTGATGAATGCTCCTGCACCTTCACAAAAGCTTTCCCTCCTCACTCACGGCTATCTTGAACAACAAGATAAACCTAGAGAATGACACCCAACAATGCATTATTGAAAATTGCCAAGAAATTCGCTTTGTTTTCTGAGGACTTTAAAGACAGATGTTACTTGCACCATCAGCACTACACGAAAACCATACAAAAATTAATGTTGATGTCATTTCACTGGCCTTTTCTTTCGTCGCACCAAACCCTTTAAAAAAAAAAACCTGCAAGGCCCTACCTTGTATTCAACTAATAGAACCCTAATGTACTATGTGTATTCTACTGATTACTAGTGGATCGCATCAAAGATGGTGAATGAAGTGTATTATTAATGTATTATATTAACAAACCTATTTAGACTCTCTAATACATCAAAATGAGAACATGTTTCAAGAAGGGTAGTATTAACCCTTGTATCATATAATATGTTTCATAAGTAAGGATTGCTATCTAGGTTAAATAATTATAGTTTGAATCTCTAGCTACTTAAATTTTCATCTTATAGAATTATGATGATTTATTTAGTGATATGTAAATTGAAAAAGAAACATTTACTCTAACTAGGGTTAATGTGTTATGGTGGGGATGATTATGATTTACAAATCAAATTTCAATGAACTAGTTGATTTAATACAAAGCTAGAACGGATATTGGAGTTAGATCTTACTTGACAAATACTAATGAGTTTTTTGTCTCCTAAGGTGGATACTGGTAGTGAGTGTGACCAGAAGATTTATGGCTCACATATGATAGGACACAAAGGTTGGTTGACTACAACTCGGTATGCATGGATGAAATATTGATTAAGTATGGTAAGACCACAAACATGTGGTAGAGGTGAGTAAAACATATTCTATATTCAATTGAGTTGTGATCAACAATTATGAATAAATTAGATAAAATTAAATTAAGTGGATAGATGAATGATTTTTTTCAATTGTAGTATTTAACTAATTTAAGACACATTTTTGGTTGGATGTAAATGGTGTGAGCTAATGTGCAGGTATATGAATTATGCCAAGGATAAAGGGAGGACTATATAGACCTAAGTAAAGAACCCTTGTAATAAAAAAGGAAAGAGGTGTTAGTATTTAATGTTGGAGTAATGTGTTTTAGGGCTTAAGATTGGGGTTATGTGTTAAGATATTTTGTGAGGTTAGTTAAGAGTGTGAGTAAGAAATTAGGGGCTTGTAAACCCTTAATTAGAGTTGAAATTTGAATGCATTATTTATGGTAGTTTTAAAGGGGTCTAAAAGTCTAATTTTTTTAAGTGTTCACATGTTTTTCAAGGTCCTAGGATAGGTACAAAGGGGTTGGGGGCTTAATTATGGCCATATCTTGGACCACATCCAAGATATGACCCTCATTTATTGCCCTTTTTGAAAAGTGGCGAAATTGAGAGATTTGGGGAAAAGGGAAATGTCTTGGTTTTTAAACCCAATTTTGAGATGTGACATGAGAGAGAGTGTCACCAAGTACCCCATCCCCCTCTTAATGAAGATGAGGAATTTTGAGATGGAGTGTACACTCCTTGTCTTCCCATCTCCCCAAATTTTCTCACACATGTGTGAGCACTTGTGGGAGATTGTGCATGAGGATTGAATAAGAGAGTGACAAGTGTCACTCCCTCATTCAAAGAGATTTAAGTTGAATTTCTTTTATATCTTCTTTGTGAAGAGAGAAAAGGTGTCACCCACTTCTCATTTTGGAGAATTCTTGGTTAAGTATTGAAGAGAGAAGAGAAAGAGTGAGAGGAAGGAAGGCAAGAAAGAGACTCTTGCATTTTGAAGTTGAAGATTCAAGCTTGGTATCATGGGAGGAAGGAGACTCATCCCTATAAGCTATGTAGTGAGATAAGTCTTTATTTCCTTAAAAGTTTTGAGTTGTTTTATTTTATGATGTTAATTACTTAGTTGTGTTTGGAGAAAGAAAGTGGGTTGAGAGTTATTTTATTTGAAATAGAATTCATATGTGAATATATGTGATTTATTTGTATAAAAAATTTAAATCTCTTGAAGTGTATGTGGAGACCCCATTATCTTGGGTCTATATAATTGTGTTTTCTTGGGGTATGGCTAGAGCCTGAGGCTTCATGATGCCATTACGGTAGGGTGGAGAGCAAGACTTCATTTGTTAACATGAAGATCATATGTTTTTTTTTAGTCTATTTGTAATATTGCAAGCTTAAAGATAAGGTTTGTATTTTGTTTAATGAAAGGATGAAAATGAGAAAACCTTATTCTTTTTTGTGTTGCTCATTGTATTCCTAAATATTGTGTGTAATCTTGAAAGTTTTATATGTTTTTGCAATGAAGGAAGCATGGACTTTTCATGAGTTTGTATTGAAATAAATGAGAAGAAAAGAGGGGCTTCCTTGTTATTTATGTATACTTTGTATTTCATGAAAGAGGAATATTCATTTGAGTTACAATGAAGGGTACAATTGAGCATTTACTTTTACCTCTAGAAAAGTATATCTCTTAATATGAGGAACAAGTAGATAGGTGATAAATTAACTATGATAGTTGTATTAGGATTCAAAGTTGCAGCAAAATATTTTCCATAAATTCCATTAAAGGTATTAAGGAAGTTTATATGCATAAATGTAAATCTTCCCTTGTACTTAAAAATAAGCTACATATGCATGAAAATGACTATTTAGTATTATCACTTTGAAAGTATTCGAATAAATCACTATATGTATATATCATGAAGTTTAAATAGGAGACAACAAAAGGAAGATATTCTTGTAATAGAGGTAAATGTGAATCTACTTGCCTATTAAAATATTTTATGATTATATAATATATATCATTGGAAATATATCCAATTTACTAATTTACAAAAAAAAAAATATATTTGATATGGATATAATTTTAAAAAAATGATTTACATCTCTGCACAAGTGATATATAAAATATACAAATCCCTGATTATTTAAATAATACACTATAACTATTATACTACACAATAAATATCCATATTATAAATAAATAATTAAAATCCAAGTTCCATAAATGAAAATATATATCATGACTTTTTAATCATTAAAGCTTTTATTTTTCTTTAAAAAATGCAATGTTATAAAGTTAATAAATGGGAACGCTTTCTCTGTCACTGTCACTTGTACAACAACTTAAAGATGTAATTTCTTGTAAGAGTTAATAAAAATTTAAAGCAGCTCTACGATCACAAGGAAGAAAGTGAAAATAAATAAATAAATGGGGTTTTCCTTGAACACAAAAATGAATGCATAAAATGAACAGGTCTGTAAAAACAAACAAGTTTGTAAAACACGATCTAACATATGAAAATGTATTAAAAATACTGTGAATGAAAATCAATTTTTTTGGAGAATAAAATGAAATATTTTTCTCAAGTTTTTTGTAAAGGGGTGAATACATTTGATATACAACAACAGACTGATTAAATATTTCATTGTTGTTGAGGCAGAGATGAATCTGCATAATAAAGTAGATAACAAGGATTAATTGTAAAAATATTAGAAGCAAAAGTTGTACAGAATTGTAGAATCCATGTCACCTTTGGAATAAGGTTGTGAACCTGCACTTGCTCAATCTAGTCAAAGAACAAGTATATGTAAAACCAAAAAAAATATAAACCCCAAGAAACATATTTTTATATGTTTACAAATTCAAAAAGAAATATGGAGAGAATGTAACAGACGTTACAAAGATTGCGGCCCTTGCTCAGGGCGGATTCCTTCTACTCATAGGTGTGAAATCTCCTTCCTCTGCTACATATGGTGAAACTGGTATTAAAAAGAAGTGAACAACAAAAACAATAAAAAAAAACAAGAGATCACCATGCTAGACGTCTTGGCACCTTCATGGACTTGGTGAGCAGTTGAACCTCCTTTTCTTGTTATCACCAAGATGCAACCCCAAACTAAAAAAAAATAGAAGAGAAAAAAAAAAACACAACAATGAAAGTGAGCACAGTTAGGTTTCTTTTGAGCTTTCAACAGATTTGAAAAAAAATATCAAATTAATTAAGAAATACCCATTTTCAATGCCTAAATTATAAATTGAGGTGACTTTTCAAAAGATGTAACTAATGCATTTTTAGTCCATTCGCCAACTCAGCAAATCCAAAAAAAAATAAAAGAAGTAGTGCTTCTTTTTCAAAAAAAAAAAGGAAAAGTAATATAGTTATTATCTTACCATGTAAGTAATTCTTAGCTTCTTTTTCTTAATACCTCTCCTTCTTATAAGGAAATTATAATATATAATAATTAAAAGAGAGTAAAATTTAAATGTAATATTTAATTCCAAGTAAAATTATTAAGTAATAGATATTAAAGCTTTTAAATAATGAAATTATTTTGGAAGGAGTTAACATAAAATTTACAATTAATTTGAGAATGATGATTTTGATATTTATTTAGAATTATATTATAGTTTTTTTAATTGTATAAATTATTTTTACTTAATTTTAACTATGAGTCTAAGAAAGTAATTTTGTAGTCATGTATAATTCAAAAAGGTACGTATTTATAACTAATTTGAATTTGATATTGTAAATTAAAAGTTGATTTTAAACATTGGATCAAAATGTGAAATTTAGATATCATTCTTATTTTTCTCCATGTGTTTAAACGAACTCAAATTAATGTGAAATAACTTAAATACCATCATTATAAATTAGTACAAGTTTGAATGCATTATTCATATGCATCTAATGAGTAAATTTGCTATATTAATAATGATTTTGAGCGAAATAATTTTATACGGGTAAATCCAATTTATGGTATGTGTCAACAAATAATTTAATTAACCATCTAATCACATACCTAACTTGGTATAAATATTAGGTGGACCGATTTCATTAGTCAAATGAAAAATAAACAATTACACCAAAGTGGATAGGGATTTAAACGTTGTGTCGTATCCTCTTAGAAATTTAAGGTGAGTAAGTTGTTTTAATAATGTGAGATAAATTGAAATAAAGACAAGGTTAAACTTAAGGGTAGTAAAATTTAATTAATGTCCCTAATTGGAAAAGACTTAGGTGATTTCAAGATATCGTATTTCGAGAAAAGAAAGGTATGAACATTTATTATTCAAAGAGTTCAACTTGGGTAAGGTTTAAACCTAGTAGTACATTTAAGATGTTAAGATCCAAGAAGTATATATTAGTATATGATCCTTAAGGTGGAACTTGTCAATATGTATAGCCACACTATGTTTGAACTAACAATTAGATTCAATCAAATTTTGGAGGCCTTAGCCTCCTTGTAGTCCAATGAATGTCCTGCCTTCATTCAATCCAATTGAATTTGATGGTCGTTTAACAATCCCTTAAGTTAATTTTCACTCTTGAGTTATGAGGTGATCATGCAGGGGTGTGCATTGTGTATTCTGGATATATATCTCTCACCTCAATCACTTAGAAAAATAATAAGCTTAGCTAATGTATATTAAAAAAAAATGTTGGGTTTTTCTAGTGAAAATTTAGGGTATGACAAAACCAAAAAATAATCTACCACCTTTTCCACGGCGACGGAGGCCTCAAAAAGCAGGAAGGCTGATGGAAATTCTGACCAAAGTTCATCGAAATGGGAAAACAACCCGCCACCTTTTCACCAGAGCCGGGGAAGTCTAAAACTGGGAAGGCAGACAAGAATTCCAACCAAAGTCCACAGAAATAGTCGATATATATATACACACGTATATATACATATATAGATACATATATATATACATATATATATACATATATACATATACATATATACATATATATATAGATATATATACATATATACATATATGTAGATATAATATAGATATATATAGATATATATGTGTCTGAAGTTAGATGCAAACACAAGAGTATATTTTTGGATGGGTTTGTCATTGTTAATTTTCAAGAGGGTGTTGTTGAGGAGGCTATATTGTTTTGATTTGTGAACCTCTCTAGGTTTCTCTTTATGGCTTTTGTTTTTTTCCTATGCTTGGAACTGTAACACCCCTCCATTTTGTTCTTTTGATCGAATAGTGTTCGTTATGTATATTTTTCCTTGTTAACACGTTGGTTATAAACTTGGTTACTTTTGATCACTAATTGTTAAGCGATGTAAACATTATGTTTTGATGTGATGGTATTTTAATCAGATGATATTATTATTTCATGTGGTGGATTGAATTATCATGTATGTGAATTATTGATGCTTTATGCTTTGATTATACCATTGATGATTAGAGGCGTCAGTTAGCGATATTGTATTGGTGAAGGGGACGGGATCACATCACTCGCACGCGAGTGCCCTGTGGTTCTACGATTTCCTCTTCACGGTGTGTTTTAATATTTATATATATATGTATGCATGTTCGACACTCATGTTGTGTGCAGGATGCAGGTACAGGACATTGACTCCACCTAATTCAACAGGTCTGAGCGTGTCCCTTGTTCAACGGAAAAAGATTGGGAGATAGTAACTTGGGGTTTTGTGTCGCGATATCACCCTAGCCATAGTGGGTCGTCGGGTCGTCAGTTGGGATAAGCTATTTGTCCTGTCATCTCGTTTCCCTTGCTTGCGTGATTTAAATTTCCTAGTGAAATGGTGTTTGCTTTATTTAATTTTATTGCCAAAATTCATAAAAAGGTGCTTACTAATTAATTAGTTAATTTAATTCAATTGATAAAATAATCTAATCGTGAATTAGATTTATTGTTGATTAATTAAATTAGTCCAACTGTGTTAGCATTATTAAATAATGAGACAAAAAATATATATATATAGAAGTTGTATTGCATTCCTATTGAAATAAAATTAAAAATGATTGGTTTTAAATGTAATAGTTAGATTCAATTTTGTGAAATAAAGTGAATTTAGTTATCATTGTGGGGTAAATGGAATTTTGTTTGAAATAAGTATTATGCATTTGAAAAGGAAAATAAAGTTGTTTTATTAATTTCCAAAAAATGAAAATATCCAAAAATATCTAAATTGCAATAACTTTTGGTGGGTGACTAAATTAGGGGGTTTGACATTTTTGGAGAAGGGGAATAAGGAAAATGCATTTCTTTTTAGAATTATCTTTTTGGAGAATTGGGTAATTTTTGAAGAGCAAAAAGGAAAATTTTGAAAAAGCTTGGAGAATTCTTGGAAGAGGTTTTGGAAGGATTGTTGAAGCAAGATTTGAAGGGGATCAACCTCCATTGAAGGGTTCAAAAGAAAGCTTGGAGAAAACAAAAAGGTTCCATACTTTCCCCTCTTCATGCAATTTTTAATCTTAGCAAATTTTGTGTTGAAATGGCTCAAATTGGATTGGAATTTCAACTTTGAATTCAAAACCCATGATGGAATCACCATTCAAACTTGGATAAAATAGTTTTTCAAAAAAAAAAATTGAGAAAACCATGTGAACCATAAACCATCCTCAAACCATCATGTGGAAAATTGAAACAAATTTGAAAATTTAAAATGGTTATTATGGAAATTTGTGGGTTAGGAAAATCCCTAATTATCTTGCAAGAAATCATGAAACTATGGTGTTAAACTTTGGAGTTTCAATGAAAAAACCATTTTGTTGCTCAAATTGTGAGTTTGCCGAATTTGGGTATTGAAGAAATGTAGTTTTTCAAACAAGTTATGAAGCTGTGTTGTGTGTATTTATATATATATATATATATATAAATACCTGTTGGTATCTATTTACATATATATATAAAAATATATGTATTTTTTTTTAAATCAAAATTTTCCATTTGAAATTCTGGGAAGTCACATTTTTTTGTATGACTGTGTTTTTTTTACCAGTCATTCTGGTTAAATTTCTTGTCCACTGTTTTGTTTGGGCGGAGCCGTTTACATTGCCCGCGCAGTGAATGTGGCAGGGGTTTTAACCCCCGTGCAGCCCCCATGGCTGGGGACGGCGGCCTGCAAAGGCAGCGCCGTCGCTGCCTCACAGGCCGCAGCCCCCAACAATGGAGGCTGCGTCCCCTGTTGCTGCAGGGCACAGCCGAACATTCGGCGTTGACCTCGCCTTAGGGTTCGGACTTTGTTATAATATATATACTATATTATATGTAATATATATAATATATATTATATTATATTATATTTTATATATTACATTTAATATATATATATATGTATTTTGTTTTTTTTATATATATAAATTTTATTTATTATATTTATTAAATATAAAGTTTATAATATATTTTATATTATATATTGTATATTTAATATATATAATATATGAGATTTTTGGAAATTAAAGTTCTAATGTATGAATTAAAATATAATTTATATATATATATATATAATATATATGTTATATATATATAATAATATTATTTATATATATATATATATATATATATATATACTATGTATAAATTATATTTTAATTAAGGGTAAGTAATTATCTTTTGAATTTAAATAATATTTAGATATATTTTTTTTTTAAGATATATATGTGATTTGACATGTGTAGGAATATTTAAAAGGTGTTTTGTTTCCTTAAAAGAGAAGAAGTATTTAATATGTATAACATGAGATGTTGTAAAGGAATAGACGAAAATTGTGTATAGGAAATTTTGGTTTAGCAAAGAATGATTACTTTAATTCATCGTATGTACTGTGTCAACAAGAATCAACGAACATTCAAACCCTTATGTGATTGTGCAAGAACATAGTTATTTAAATTGTTTAAATGCACCAATGTGATGATTGATTGGATTTACGAAATCCAAAGGTAGATTTCAGTTTTATCGTTTGCAAGCTTCTTTCGTCATGGGGTGTTGATCCTTGTTGGGTTTTGGTCGGATCTTGTAAGTCTTCCAGATTTAATCGTCTCTTATGTGTTTTGGGGTTGTCGTCATGTTATTTAACCTTGTGTGCCATGGGTAGCGCTTACGTGCGTCCAGTGTTATATCTGATTATTTTGGGTGGGTTTTGTCTACTTCATGTCATGGTTGGGGACTCATTACCCCTAGGTTGTACTTGAGTACCTTTGGTGGTGGCATGGTTCCACGTGTTGTCTTAGAGAAGTGGCTTGCATTGAGGGCCGGCACACAAAGTGGTGCCAGGAGATCTTAATGCAAGTTGGTTAATTCAGTGAAAACTAAAACCAATTAATTAGCATAGGTAGTTCCAACATTTAAAAAGATTAATTTTTGCCTCGCTCATGGACGCAAGTGCTTGTAAAGACTTGGGATGAGACGAGAAGGCCTGGAATGGCAAGATCGTTATCTTGTCTCTTCGAAAGATAACTGATTCCGCTTTGATTTGCATGTGGGGCCGGGAGTTGTTAGAGGTTACCAGGATATCCCGAGATGGGGGCCGGGACCTAGGAAGACTTGCCAGGATATCCCATGCGACATTGTGATGACACTTCTCCTAAGTCAGCATTATGTTTGTATTAGTGATGTGTTCATGTATTTGAAAGCTGGAAGCTTTGTAACCTTTGTGTCATGTGATGTCATGTTCATAATCTTTTCCAGTTGAGTCATGTTGCCTATGTTTAAAGGTTGTTGGTCTTGACCCGAAACCCTTGTTACTATCTCCTAGCACGGGGGGTGAGCCTTCGGGTATCACATGGTTGGGTGGAACGTGCACCATACTCCGTTGTTTTGGTATTGGCTTTGAGGGCGAGACTTTCGTGTTGGAGAGCTCGTGGGATTCTGGTTGCTACCTTGGTTACATTTATGTTAATTGCTCTTTTGTATTTTATTTACCCCTCATTTTGATCGAGGTGGAAATTGTAATAAACAATCATGATATTGGTTTACCTCATTCTGGGAATGAGAGAGGTAATTGTAATTATATAGCTTATGTCATTGATAACCATGGAGGATCTCATGGTCTTAATGAAAATCTCATGTATGGAATGTATGCGCTTTAATTAGCTTAAGTGAATGTTGTTATGTTTCATTTCATGCATGTTGTTTTAATTCATGAATTAATTATCTTGTCTCGTGACCTTAGGGGATTGTTGGCTTTGTGCTGTAATCATACATGTAATTGTATTTTTTTTTTTAAAAAAAAAAATTGTTGTGAAATCGTTTGTAGTTGCAACTTCCCCTAGGGTTGCGTGGCGGGGCATTACACATGGTATCAGAGCCAGGTTTAAACACTGGGTACTCTGGGATTATGATGAGCCCATTAAGCTTTCAGTTGTGTGGGTTTTATTTTTGTGTTGTGCTTAATGCCTTTTTGTGTCTGTATAGGATAATGCCTCCCAGGCGTGGAAGAGGAGGGGGTCGTAGACGTGGCCGTTTAGGCAGTCGCATTGAGGAACAGCAAGACCCACCTCCACATGATCCACTTGTTTCTGACCATGAGGAGCAACAGGCTTCTCAGAATATTCAGGGAGATGGCAATCAGAATCTGGATCCACCTAGGATAGAGGGCGCTCAGTTGCGTCAGTTGTTAGAGGAGACCCTTGCCCGCCTTGGGCCTAGGCAGGAGGTAGAGCCAGTGGTGGTTGGAGAGAGAGAGGTACCAGTTCACTCTGATGCAGAGGTAGCAGCCCACATGAGGGACTTGCTTAGAGCACGACCACCCACTTTCGATGGATCAGGCAGTGGTTTGGAGGCAGAGACATGGCTCATTGACTTGACTAGGTGTTTTGCTATGCACCCATATGGGAGCAACACTCGAGATAGGTGCGCTATCATGCACTTGAGGGGATTTTCCTCCACTTGGTGGAGATTAGAGGAGCAAAAGCTCCATCTGATATTGGTACAGTTTCTTGGGAGTTGTTCCTAGAGCGGTTTCGGGCTAGATTTCTTTCCGAGCATTGGAGGCAGCGTCGAGGGGATGAGTTCCACACCCTTCGACAGATGACTATGTCAGTAGAGATGTATGAGCGCCGTTTCTACGAGCTCAAACAGTATGCGGGCATAGGTGATGACGAGGGCATGTTGGTACAACATTTTCTCAGGGGCTTAAATGCCCGTATCAGTGGTGGAGTGCAGGTTTTCGAACCCAGGACCATGGAGGTGGCAGTCGACAAGGCCAGGGCTCATTGAGGAGAATCTGGCGATGGCCTTAGGTGGTCATGTAGGAGTGTAGGTGGGCAGTGGTCCAGCAGCCGGGACTAGTGCTCGAGGAGGTCAGCCGTCAGGGAGGTGCACCTTCTAGAGCTCAGCAGGGTCCGTCTCAGTGTGGTCAGTAGCAGTAGGGTTCCCAAGGGAAATGGAAGGGGTTCCAGCAGAGGCAGGGGGACAAGAGTTGGAGGCGCATGAGATGCTTCAACTCTGAGCAGCCAGCGCAGAGTTCTCATTCATCTTTCAGGGGTAGTGCGCAGCAGTCTAGCGCACCACCTGCAGGCAGGGGCTTCGGTAGAGGCACTGGATGTTTTGCATGTGGCCAACAGGGTCACATAGCGAGGATGTGTCCCAATAAGGGCGCATCGGGTTATTCTCAGGGACCAGCGGCATCAGAGCCGATTGTAGGTGATGCAGGCCGTGGTCATCGAGTATTCGCAGTGGTTGACAACCGCCAGGTAGAGCACCAGGGTACAGTTGTTGAGGCCTATGGTATGTTGGGGGGTAACCCAGTTTCTATTCTATTTTATTCTGGAGCATCGGACTGCTTTGTTTCTTTATCAGTCGTGGGGCGATGTAGACTGGATGCAGTAAAGCAGGTCGATAGGTGGCAGGTAGAGCTAGCTTCAGGTGCAAAAGTTGCATCCCTTTCCCTTGTGCCAGAGTGTAGGTTAGAGGTGGGACCTCTCCAGACTACCTTGGACCTTCGTGTTATTCCTTTGGGTTCTTATGACATTGTCATAGGAATGGATTGGCTAGAGGCTCATAGTGCAGTCATCGATTGTCGACGTAAGTCGATTAGATGCATTGGGACATCTGGTAGAGAGATAGAGGTAGTGGGGGTTCAGAGGCTGATCTCCTTGAGGATCATCTCAACTATGCAGTTGAGAAGGTGTATGCGGCAGGGTTGCCAATTGTTCGCTGTTACAGTGGATGATTTGGGTCTAGGAGGTGGAGAAGGGAAGGTTTCTCTTGATAGTCACCCCATCCTTCAGGATTTTTCCGATGTCTTTCCAGACAAGATTCCAGGGATGCCTCCTCAAAGAGACATTGACTTCAAGATAGACTTGGTACCTAGATCAGAGCCCATTTCACGAGCTCCCTATCGCATGACTACCCAGGAGCTGAAAGAGCTTCGGTTGTAGCTTGAGGAATTGCTAGAGAAGGGTTTTATTCGCCCTAGTGTTTCTCCATGGGGAGCACCTGTCATCTTCATAAAGAAGAAGGACGGTTCACTTCGGTTATGCATTGATTACCGACAGTTGAACAAAGTGACCATCAGAAATCGGTATCCTCTTCCTAGGATTGACGATCTATTCGATCAGATCAAGGGTGCTACCATCTTTTCAAAGATTGATCTCAAGTCAAGGTATCATCAACTTCGAATCTTTGAGTTAGATATTCATAAGACCGCGTTCTGAATGCGGTATGGTCACTATGAGTTCACAGTTGTGCCATTTGGTTTGACGAATGCACCCTCAGTGTTCATGAGTCTTATGAATGGGGTATTTCATACATATCTTGACCGGTTTGTTCTTGTGTTCCTAGATGATATTTTGGTATACTCTAGAACAATGGAGGAACATGAGGAGCACTTGCAACAGGTATTGCAGTGTTTGCGAGATAATAAGTTATATGCTAACTTGTCGAAGTGTGAATTCTTTAGGACTGAGGTTCAATACCTTGGTCATGTGATCTCTGGGAAGGGTATTTCAGTGGATCCTGCAAAGATCCAAGCGATCTTAGATTGGCCTGCGCCCACGAATGTGGCAGAGATACGTAGCTTCATGGGGCTAGCGGGTTATTACAGGCGATTTGTGCAGGACTTTTCGAGGCTAGGGCATCCTATCACCTCACTTCAAAGGAAAGGAAAGAGGTTTGAGTGGTCTGAGAAGTGTGAGACCGCCTTTCAGTGTCTTAAGGGGAAGTTGACCAATGCGCCTATACTTGCTATTCTAGATCCTATTGGGGACTTTGTAGTTTGTACAGATGCGTCCTTGGAGGGATTAGGAGCAATATTGATGCAGGAGGGTCGTGTCATTGCATATGAGTCACGAAAGCTCAAGGATCATGAGCTAAACTATCCTACCCACGATCTTGAGTTGGCGGCAGTGGTTCATGCATTGACAAGATGGAGGCACTTTCTTCTTGGACATAGGTTTGAGCTGCATAGTGATCATAGGAGCCTTGAGTATATCTTCACGCAGCCTAACCTTAATGCTAGGCAAAGGCGATGGATGGAATTTCTCTGTGAATATGACTTCGAGGTGAAGTATATAAAAGGGAAGGAGAATATGGTTGCAGATTCCCTTAGTAGGTGAAGGCATGAGATATCTGAGTTGACTCTTATTGTTGATTTGCGGAGTCGGATTCTTTCTGCCCTCCCAGTCGACAGTTGGTATCAGGATGTTAGATCGGTAATAGAGGCAGGAAGACCCCTTGAGGGTAGATATTCAGGATACTCTCTTAATGAAGATGAGATATTGAGACACACGTGACGCATATACGTTCCCCCATCATGTGAGCTTCACACTTTGGTCATGACTGAAGCACATCGTACACCTTATTCAGCCCATCTAGGGGTGAAGAAGATGTATGCAGATTTGCATCAGTTATATTTTTGGCCAGGGATGAAGCAAGATATTGCGGATTTTGTGTCGAGATGTCTTGAGTGTCAGCGGGTAAAAGCCGAACACCAACATCCAGCAGGGCTTTTGCAGTCACATTTAGTACCAAAGTGGAAATGGGACATAATCTCATTGGATTTCATTGTTGGTTTACCCAACTCTTCGAGACGGCATGATGCAATTATGGTGACAGTGGATAGGTTGACGAAGGTAGCACACTTCTCACCTATGCGCTCTTCCTATACTGCATCATCCGTAGCTAGAGTGTTCATGGAGGATATAGTGAGGTTGCATGGTATTCCACGTCGGATTATCTCTGACAGGGATCCAGTGTTCACCTCAGCTCTATGGACGTCATTACAGCATGCGATGGGAACACAGTTGAACTTCAGTTCAACTTACCACCTAGAGACAGATGAACAGACTGAGAGGGTCAACCAGATCCTCGAAGACATGTTGCGTATGTATGTGATGGACCAGCAGACACGATGGGAGGACTATCTCTATTTGGTAGAGTTTTCCTATAATAATGGCTTTCAGAGTTCTATCGGTATGGCTCCATTCCAGGCATTGTATGGGCGACAATGTCGCACTCCCTTTAGTTGGGATCGGCTGGAGGACAGAGTAACTTTGGGCCCTGAGATGTTGCATGATATGGAGCAGCAGGTGGATAGGATTAGAGAGCACTTGGTGGCAGCGCAGGATAGGCAGAAGAAGTATGCGGATGCGCATAGAGTGGATCATCAGTTTTCTGTAGGCGATAGAGTCTTCTTGCGGGTGCGTCCACGAAAGAGTCCAATCCGTTATGGAAAAGGCTCTAAGTTGGCGCCTCGCTTTGTTGGACCCTTTGAGATTCTCGAGAAGATTGGTCCTGTTGCTTACCGCCTTGCTTTACCGCCCAATCTCTCGCGTGTGCACGACGTATTTCATGTATCAGTTCTTCGGCTGTACCATCCAGACATTTCTCATGTCCTTGATTGGAATGCTTTGCAGGTAGAGGACGGGCAGCTGGCTTTGGAGCCCGTGGTCGTGGTGGAGCGCAGAACGCTCGCTCTTCGAAGGCGAGATATTGATCAGGTTAGGATCCAGTGGGATCCTAGGGATGACTCATCATCCACTTGGGAAGATGCAGCTAGGATGAGGGAACTCTATCCCTACTTGTTTGCAAGCTTCCAGGAGTAAGCCTGACCCTAGGAGGGGAGGATGTAACACCCCTCCATTTTGTTCTTTTGATCGAACAGTGTTCATTATGTATATTTTTCCTTGTTAACACGTTGGTTATAAACTTGGTTACTTTTGATCACTAATTGTTAAGCGATGTAAACATTATGTTTTGATGTGATGGTATTTTAATCAGATGATATTATTATTTCATGTGGTGGATTGAATTATCATGTATGTGAATTATTGATGCTTTATGCTTTGATTATACCATTGATGATTAGAGGCATCAATTAGCGATATTGTATTGGTGAAGGGGATGGGATCACATCACTCACAAGCGAGTGCCCTATGGTTCCGCGATTTCCTCTTCACGGTGTGTTTTAATATTTATATATATATGTATGCATGTTCGACACTTGTGTTGTGTGCAGGATGCAGGTACAGGACATTGACTCCACCTGATTCAACAGGTCTGAGCATGTCCCTTGTTCAACGGAAAATGATTGGGAGATAGTAACTTGGGGTTTTGTGTCGTGATATCACCCTAGCCATAGTGGGTCGTCGGGTCCTCAGTTGGGATAAGCTATTTGTCCTGTCATCTCGTTTCCCTTGCTCGTGTGATTTAAATTTCCTAGTGAAATGGTGTTTGCTTTATTTAATTTTATTGCCAAAATTCATAAAAGGGTGCTTACTAATTAATTAGTTAATTTAATTCAATTGATAAAATAATCTAATCGTGAATTAGATTTATTGTTGATTAATTAAATTAGTCCAATTGTGTTAGCATTATTAAATAATGAGACAAAATATATATATATATAGAAGTTGTATTGCATTCCTATTGAAATAGAATTAAAAATGATTGGTTTTAAATGTAATAGTTAGATTCAATTTTGTGAAATAAAGTGAATTTAGTTATCATTGTGGGGTAAATGGAATTTTGTTTGAAATAAGTATTATGCATTTGAAAAGGAAAATAAAGTTGTTTTATTAATTTCCAAAAAATGAAAATATCCAAAAATATCTAAATTGCAATAACTTTTGGTGGGTGACTAAATTAGGGGTTTGACATTTTTGGAGAAGGGGGATAAGGAAAATGCATTTCTTTTTAGAATTATCTTTTTGGAGAATTGGGTAATTTTTGAAGAGCAAAAAGGAAAATTTTGAAAAAGCTTGGAGAATTCTTGGAAGAGGTTTTGGAAGGATTGTTGAAGAAAGATTTGAAGGGGATCAACCTCCATTGAAGGGTTCAAAAGAAAGCTTGGAGAAAACAAAAAGGTTCCATACTTTCCCCTCTTCATGCAATTTTTAATCTTAGCAAATTTTGTGTTGAAATGGCTCAAACTGGATTGGAATTTCAACTTTGAATTCAAAACCCATGATGGAATCACCATTCAAACTTGGATAAAATAATTTTTCAATTTTTTTTTTTGAGAAAACCATGTGAACCATAAACCATCCTCAAACCATCATGTGGAAAATTGAAACAAATTTGAAAATTTAAAATGGTTATTATGGAAATTTGTGGGTTAGGAAAATCCCTAATTATCTTGCAAGAAATCATGAAATTATGGTGTTAAACTTTGGAGTTTCAATGAAAAAATCATTTTGTTGCTCAGATTGTGAGTTTGCCCAATTTGGGTATTGAAGAAATGTAGTTTTTCAAACAAGTTATGAAGCTGTGTTGTGTGTATTTATATATATATATAAATACGTGTTGGTATGTATTTACATATATATATATAAATATATGTATTTTTTTTAAAATCAAAATTTTCCATTTGAAATTCTGGGAAGTCACATTTTTTTGTATGACTGTGTTTTTTTTACCAGTCATTCTAGTTAAATTTCTTGTCCGCCGTTTTGTTTGGGCGAAGCCGTTTACGTTGCCCGCGCAGCGAATGTGGCAGGGGTTTTAACCCCCGTGCAACCCCCATGGCTGGGGACGGCGGCCTGCAAAGGCAGCGCCGTCGCTGCCTCACAGGGTGCAGCCCCTAGCAATGGAGGTTGTGTCCCCTGTTGCTGCAGGGCGCGGCCGAACATTCGGCATTGACCTCGCCTTAGGGTTCGGACTTTGTTATAATATATATACTATATTATATGTAATATATGTAATATAATATATATTAAATATTATATTTTATATATTACATTTAATATATATATATATATTGTATTTTGTTTTTTTTTATATATATAAATTTTATTTATTATATTTATTAAATATAAAGTTTATAATATATTTTATATTATATATTGTATATTTAATATATATAATATATGAGATTTTTGGAAATTAAAGTTCTAATGTATGAATTAAAATATAATTTATATATATATATTTAATATATATGTTATATATATATATATAATAATATTATTTATATATATAATATATATATATATATTATACTATGTATAAATTATATTTTAATTAAGGGTAAGTAATTATCTTTTGAATTTAAATAATATTTAGATATATATTTTTTTTTAAGATATATATGTGATTTGACATGTGTAGGAATATTTAAAAGGTGTTTTATTTCCTTAAAAGAGAAGAAGTATTTAATATGTATAACATGAGATGTTGTAAAGGAATAGATGAAAATTGTGTATAGGAAATTTTGGTTTAGCAAAGAATGATTACTTTAATTCATCGTATGTACTGTGTCAACAAGAATCAACGAACATTCAAACCCTTATGTGATTGTGCAAGAACATAGTTATTTAAATTGTTTAAATGCACCAATGCGATGATTGATTGGATTTACGAAATCCGAAGGTAGATTTCAGTTTTATCGTTTGCAAGCTTCTTTCGTCATGGGGTGTTGATCCTTGTTGGGTTTTGGTCGGATCTTGTAAGTCTTCCAGATTTAATCGTCTCTTATGTGTTTTGGGGTTGTCGTCATGTTATTTAACCTTGTGTGCCATGGGTAGCGCTTACGTGCGTCCAGTGTTATATCTGATTATTTTGGGCGGGTTTTGTCTACTTCATGTCATGGTTGGGGACTCATTACCCCTAGGTCGTACTTGAGTACCTTTGGTGGTGGCATGGTTCCACGTGTTGTCTTAGAGAAGTGGCTTGCATTGAGGGCCGGCACACAAAGTGGTGCCAGGAGATCTTAATGCAAGTTGGTTAATTCAGTGAAAACTAAAACCAATTAATTAGCATAGGTAGTTCCAACATTTAAAAAGATTAATTTTTGCCTCGCTCATGGACGCAAGTGCTTGTAAAGACTTGGGATGAGACGAGAAGGCCTGGAATGGCAAGATCGTTATCTTGTCTCTTCGAAAGATAACTGATTCCGCTTTGGTTTGCATGTGGGGCCGGGAGTCGTTAGAGGTTACCAGGATATCCCGAGATGGGGGCGGGACCTAGGAAGACTTGCCAGGATATCCCATGCGACATTGTGATGACACTTCTCCTAAGTCAGCATTATGTTTGTATTAGTGATGTGTTCATGTATTTGAAATCTGGAAGCTTTGTAACCTTTGTGTCATGTGATGTCATGTTCAGAATCTTTTCCAGTTGAGTCATGTTGCCTATGTTTAGAGGTTGTTGGTCTTGACCTGAAACCCTTGTTACTATCTCCTAGCACGGGGGGTGAGCCTTCGGGTATCGGATATTTTGTTTCAATTTTTGAAATGTTGTTGATTCTATGTTTGACTACATTAGGTATTGTTGATTACTATTCCCTGCCCAAGGCTATATTGTCTTATTTTCAATAAGGTGTTGTTGAAAAGGCTATATTCTCCATCTACATGGCAACGGAATAAAATTGTTGACGTTTTGCAGTTTTTTGTCGATTTTATTGTCTAGCTCGGCCTATATTGTCTCATTTTCAATAAGGTTTTGTTCAAAAGGCTATTTTATTTCAATTTTTGATAAGGTTTTGTTGATAGAAGACAATATTATTTGTTAAAATAAATATTGTTTCATTTATGGTTGCATTATATGGCTATCATTCTACATGGGCTCTATGGCTATAGTTTTGTGGGTTTCTCCATCTGGCTCGTTGTTGAAATCAATGATGTTTAATTTATGGCTTTTGTTTTTTGGTTAGGGTTGGAACATAATAAAATAGTTAATGGTGTACACTCTATGTTTGGTTACATCAGGTATTGTCGATTACTCTTCTCTTCCTGAGGCTATATTGTTTCATTTTCGATAAGGTGTTGTTGAAAAGGCTATATTGTTTCAATTTTTGATAAGGTTTTGTTCAAAAAGGAGTATATTTCTGGATGGCTTTGTCACTGTTAATATTCAAGAAGGTACTCCTGAGAAGACTATATTGTTTTAATTTTTTATAAGGTTTTGTTGAAAAATGAGTATATTTTTTACTTTTGTTTCTCATTGTTATATATACATATACATACACACACACACACACACACACACACACACACACACACACACACACACACACACACACACACACACACACACACATATATATATATACATATATAGATATATATATTTCTTAAGTTAGTATGTATATATATATATGTATATGTATATGTATATGTATATGTATATGTATATACATATATACATATACATAGATATATATATTTCTTAAGGTGGATGCACATATATACACATTATTGATTGCAATCTACAAAAGATTATATAGCCATAGGGCAATGCCTTGTCAAAAATTCCACAAACACTTGCATTGTTCTCCAAAACCTTCAAAGGCAGCCATTGCTTGCAACCATCACCACTACATGGAAACCATGCAACAATTAATGTTGATACCATTTCACTTGCCTTGTTTATCGATG
Source organism: Sequoia sempervirens (assembly GCA_007258455.2). NCBI lineage: Eukaryota > Viridiplantae > Streptophyta > Pinopsida > Cupressales > Cupressaceae > Sequoia > Sequoia sempervirens. Next base: position 243,618,693 of record VDFB02058242.1, on the reverse strand, counting down.
TGCCAAATGCTTTTCATTTAAAAATTAAAAAACAATCTACCACCTTTTCCCTGAACACGCTAAATGGAAGCCATAAATGAAACAATATAGCCTAAGGTAGACAACAACAGTGAAAAATTCCTTATACAAAACAACATGAACCACATAACATTAAATATTTTATTGCATTGCAACCATCGCTACAAAACGAACATCATAAATTAAACAATATTATTATCAACACTTAGCCAAATGGCCAAACCCACAAAACACTAAAAATCACAGTGGCAAACCCATATAAAAACATCCCCACAAAATCTAAACCATAAATCAAACAATATTGGTTTGAACAAACTATATAGTCTTTTTTCAACAAACCCTTTTCAAAAAGGTAACAATATACCCTAAAACAACAAAACCTGTATAACATTAACTACATGTCATTGTGTTGCAACCATCACCACAAAAACACGCCTTTCAACAATGACCCACATGAAAATCCCACAAAACACAAAAAGCTCACAGTAACGAACTGATTCAAAACCTTCACCAGAAAACGCAAACCATAGGTGAATCAATATTGGTTTCAACAGCAACCTAGATGGAAAAATTCACCAAAAACACACCAGATTAACTATTTTGCAACCTTTCAGACAAAAAAGAAGCCATAATTGTATAATTTGTGAACTCCTAATTATGATGAAACTAAAAGGAAACTTAGTCAATTTTCTCATTCATGCTTTTTCAAATGGGTGCACTATATTGGAAATGAACTCTTTTGGTGAACTAGTATTTTGATGAACTTGGCTTTTGATAAACCAGTCAATTCACTAGCTAAAAATATTTCCAAAGGCTTTGATGAATGTTGGTTTGGATAAACAAGGAGTTTTCTATCTAAGGATTTCACTTAAAGTGAAGGAAACTTATCCTTTTTGGTAGGATGAGAGGTTCACAAACCTCTCTTTTTTACAAAAGTGTTTTAACTTCCTCCCAAGTGCTTCAAATTTCACCAAGTTTGAATTATTGATAACCTTCATGATCCTCTTTTCAAGATAATGCTCTTTGATTAGCTAGATTGAATTGAAACCAAATTCCTCCTTAAAAAACACCAAAACCAATAGGAACACAACCAAATTGAACCAAAACAGAAAATTAGACATGAACATTTTTTTGGTTGTTGATTGCACATGCACCTAAATGCTCCTACATCAGACATGCTAAGTAAAAAATTTGTGAGAATAGGCTCACAAATTGAGGTTAAGTAGTAGAAATAGGCTTCTAGATTGTAAACAACCTACATTAGAGCTCAACATTGCAACAGGTCCAACACAAGCCTTCTTCCTTCACCTCTTCTAACATCTAGTTGGGACACATACCATCCTCCTCCACCAATTGTGTTATTTTCTCCTCTTCCTCCTCATGGACCCATGTCCACCATAATCCAACCTCCTCCACAAACACTTAGATCTTCACAAATTTCCTCATTTTCTCACTCTTCTCAACTCCTCTCCTCTTCCTCATGTGATTCAACCTAACATAGCCTGACCTCCTCCACCAAATACACTCTCCAACCTCCTCTATACTCACCACCTCAACAATATATGCTCCTCCAACATCGTCTACTACAACACTTTATATCTCCATATCCTTATTTGCACCTTGCTTCACATTCAATATCTCTATTCTTTATTTCTTTGCATTTTTCAGTACTTCCATGCCCTCCAAAGAGAATTCAACAATTTCGACAACATCCTCTACACTCTCTTCAATTGTTGTCACAATATTTCCTTCACTTTGTGTTGCAATACCACCCTCAGTTGCAACCTATTTCTTTTCTTCTTCCATGCCTTTGCAACAACCTCATTCACCATTCTCTTCATTCCTTCAACAAGACATGTTTCTACAACTTTGATTTCTACTACAATATTTTCCTCTTCTTCTACACACATAGATTCAACAAAAACCAAACACATTTCTTTTTCAAGTCCCTCTTCTCTATTGTTGCTTTGGTCTCCCTCAAACCTCTCAACCCACTATTCATCACCTCAATTCTAGCCTTGTACATCCTCTCTCTTCTAACAAGAATTGAAATCCCTAAAGGATTTCCTACAACAAACCTTAGACTCTTCCTCTTTTCCATTGTTGCACATGCACACTTAGGCATACACCAACTCATGAGTCTCCTTCAATAGGTATAGGTCCTCTTTCATACTTGTAACACAAACTCACTCTCTTTCCTATCCTCTACCCAATAAAGGTTTCTAGAAGACACACCTCTCATTTCCTCTACCCATTCTCTCCTAGTGGAGGAAATCTCTATGCACATCCTACCTAACTTCAAACTTTTCTAATGAAAATCAGCAATCTCATTGTGTTCAATAGTTATAGGGATCTTGCAACCATTCACTCACACACCCACCTATCATCTACCCAACATAAACTTTTAGAAGATTCCATTTATGCTCCCTCTACCTACTTCCACTATGGAGGAAACCCTTACACCTTCTACCTAGTTTCAATTCATGTTGGAGGATAGCCAACACACTCTCATATCTCATTTTTTCTCACACAACTCATCTTCATACATTCAACACATCTCGACACTCCATAAAACATGCATAATAACTGCACTATTAATTCTCCCAATGAGAAAACCTTTGTTACACACATTCCTAGCAACCACCATGCTTTGATACCATTTGATGCATATATATATATGGTATCATAACTTCAATTTAAACACCTCCTAGTGAGAAACTAGCTTTGATACCTGTTGTGTGGTCTCACAACACGGTCCAAGACTGAAAAGACTTGGGGACCCAAGTAAAAAATGTGTAACTCTTATGGAAGGAGCTAGCAAATAAGATCATCGGAAGTGAAAGAGAAAATCTTTGATAATAGAGTATTTTGTATTGTAAGTATTTCGTACACCGGATACCGGGTACTGGAAACATGGAAAAGGAAAAAGGTAATGTAAAGTTCAAGCAGAAGGCTTTGGTCTGGTATGAAGCGTTCTGGTATAATGGAGTTATGATATAAGCGAGGTTTGGGGAAGTAAGTGGGTAAAGTTGAATACCGGGTACCGGGTACCGAGTTACAATGTGAGAAAAATGTTAAAATTTTAAACTTGTCTAATGATCCCAGTGATTCGGTATATGTATGAGGATTAGTGATATGCTTTTAAAAGGCATGTTAATTATGATATTTTTGTACTAACATTTAAATAATGGTTTTATTTACATAAGATGTTATAAATATGTCTTTTTTTAAAGGGATTTAATGTATGAAATTTGTGATTGTAGGAGACACAAATTGTGATGCAAAGTTTGGGTATGGATTGTCAGGCATATTGTATGTACAAACAAATATGATGATGTTACCAGGTTCAATAGTACACTTTATAAGCTCATGCTGGAATAAAGTTCGTTGCAAAGATGTGCCAAATACTGGAATACCGGGATGTTGGAGTTCAAGCATGCAGTAATAAAGTGTATCTATTCCGGGAGTGATTCATTCCTGGAATGTTCAAATCAAGGATCTTGAAATATAGGAGTTCGACTTCCACCTAATCACTTTGTTCTCACAGGAAGCTCCTATCTATTTTCATTTGAGCAGATTTTTTTGATTTCAAAAGGAATCCTGACAAAGATGAAAAAGTAGAACCCGAAGAGCTTTAATGAGTAATTGGAGTTGACTTCCATTCACTTCAATTGCAATTCTCCAATTTCTCATAATATTCCACGTGCCTTGATGAGATTTGTCCCTTGGATTTCCTCTCATCTAGTTGACTTATCCTGTCTGAGCCTTGTGTTTTATAAAAGGCCAGAGGATCCTCATTTTTATTTTAAGTTCAAAATTTGTGGATGTCAGAGGAGCATAAACTTTTGAGTTTTTTTCTTTTTTCCTATTTTATGAACCATTCCGACATAAAACTTTGTATGCACGTAGACATTAATTAATATCAAATCTTATTAGATAGCTACCTATCTCAATATCTTTTGTAGCTGGTTTTGTTAGTTCAACTAAACAAGACTTTATGTTGCGTCGTTTAAGGGTGCATACAAAACCTACTCGGTGTCTAAAAAAAAAACCCTTCTCTTTAAAAGCTTGCACCATTTTATATGTATTTGTGAAGCAATCTAGTGAAGTATAAAGTGGTTTGCTTTGTTTTAATTAATTCTTTGGAGCATCCATGGAGAATAACCGGAAGAAACTTTTAATTTTTAGTATTTTTATACTTTTTTTTAGAATATATGTTTAAATATTTGAAAATGTTCCAAAAATTTAAATGAATGGAAGGAATTTTGTTGAAAATCCTTTGTTTTCCATATGATTGATGAATGCTTAATGCTAAATTTACTTAAGTGATAGAAAATAATTTGTGATATTCATGGAATATTATGGAAAATCTTTTGGTTTCATGATATTTGAACTCATTGTTTTAATTTGGAAACTGTTTAAAATATTCAAACAATAACCATAGTCCCTTTGAGATTAACAATAATATCACATCATTACCCGACAACGACCCTAGTGCAACCATGACCTAGTTATCAGAGACTTGGGATTGAGCGAAAGCCAATCTTTGTCCTGTAAATGCAGAAAGCCATATCTTTGAAGAAGGATAGGCTCTTTGTGGTCTTATCTATGAAGAATTTATTCTCCTTGTTTTCTATGAGTGAAATCATCGTCAACAATACCATTTAATACAATCATGACAAGGGGTTTTTAACAAACAACCTCGCCATACAAGTAATACAGCATTAAATTCATAAATAGTATATTTCAATTACTAAATCCACAATCACAACAAGCTTTTATTCATCTACAAAAAGAGTATAGTAATTATAATGATTGCAAGAAATGCATGCCCTCATAGCAATATAGTTTTACAACACTCACAATAAATTTCATTATAGGCTGATATAAGATCTCATAGCAACATGGTCATTATGACCCTCACCGCAACTTTCTCTCAATGGTTTGGCAAGATCTAATCACCTTATGTGGTTCTTCTTCCTAAAATTTTGAACCCCTTTCAAAATACAATAGGTTCCCATATATACTATGGTATTGGAAGTTTATTTTTTAAAATAATGGATAGTTATGGAAACTGAATTAGTTATTATCCATCATCATTCTTTAGAACACCTGCAAAGCACATTTGGATCATTATTTAAATGGTGGCTGGGGAATTTGAACTATCACAACTTATTCATGTTCTACCAAAACTAAATTTTCTTCCCAAGAATAAATTTTATCTTTTGTATACAATAAATTTCAATCACCAAGCATCATCTAAAAAAAATTAACCCTGGGTGATCCCATAATAGTGGTTTACACTTTCTGAGAGATCCTATTTTTTGTTGAAATCGTAATTTTTTAGAAAATATAATGATTTTAAGGCTTGAAAAGTTTCATTTAAAGGATTCCAATTGAAGAGGGTTTGATCAAACCACCTTAGATCAAACCCCCTTGGATAGAACCCCGCTAGTTTTAAACCATACCTATAATGGAGTCTCCTTTACAACTATCAAAATGCTGATAAAAACCCACTTTTGATTTACCTTTTGGGGGATCAAATGAATTTATTTAAAAAAAAAAATTGTATGTATTCCTTATTATAAACTTCTCAAAAAGTATAATTTTAAATAAATTTAATTTGATTATTATATTTATTTTTTATTTCTTGTGAATGTAGGTTTTTCACAGAAAATCAAGCTCTCTATTCTTCACATGTGGAAAAATAGCAGATTATGAAGAAAAAAATATGAAAAATATCTATGCACTAGATATTGATGTCCTTGATCCAACAAAAAAATAAAATTGAATTTTGATACGTACAAAAAAAAAAAATGTTTTAGCCAGTAAATCATGTCTAAATTATAATTGGTTTGACTTTGAAACTTAATTAAGAAAAAATATTCAATGAATACTATGAAACCAATTCCATGCATTAGATATCATAGTTATGAATCTAAATTCAAAAAGAAAAGAATTTTATACTTCATAGAAAAAAATTATGTGCTATCCAGTAACGTCACTCTTTAAAAATGGTGTGTACTGTTAAAAACTAGTTTTCGAAGGAGATGGAAAAATAAGTGCAATTTGATTCCAAAATTTTTGAAAAAAATATATTTAGAATCTACAAATAAAATGTCACAAATCACTAGTTTGCATCATCTTCAAATTCCTCACGATTTGGCCGCTATAGGTGCTCGAAAGTGAAGATTTAGTTAAAAAAATCCAGTTCAATGTCCAATTTGGCCAAAAATTGTAAACCAATATTATGGGATCACCCCCTTATATATTCCTCTTTTTAGAAAAATGGACTAACAAGAAACATTTTGTTGGTGAAATGGTGAGTTCACAAACCAGGTGTTCCAATTAAACAATATGTTTTTTAACTAAAATTTATATCAAAGGAATAGACATTTCAAACTTTTGAACCTTTTCAAAAACCAACAATTTGGAAAAATGACAAACTTGGGAACCTTTCAACGAATCATACATCTTGTGAACTCTCAAGTATTTTGAAAAAAATAGAAAACTTAGTCAAATTTCTCACCAACACTTTGTTAAATGGGCGATTTGTGTTGGTGATGAACTCTTTCGATACATTGGTATTTCAAAGAAATTATCTTTCGACAAATTTTGGCCTTTTTGGCAAAGAGGTTTACAAACCTGTAATTTTCTAAAGTGTTTTAACTTCCTCCCAAGTCCTCCAAATTTCACCAAGTTTGAACTAATGATTCCCTTCATGAAATGTGATGCTATTTACTTAAATATATTGGGTTGAAACAAAAATCCTCTTGAATAAAAAAACAAAACAAATAGGAACACAATAAAATTGAATAAAAATATAAAACTAAGCCTAAAATTTTTTTTATTGATGTTGATTTCTCATGCACCCAAATTCTCTTGCATTAAGAAAGGTTATGGGTAGGGTTAGATTGATAGAGGAAGGGGATAAGAACTTTGTTTCAAGGGGAAATTTTCACTTGTAAATGAATTTTCCAATAGAGAAAGAACAAAAAAAGGGTAGATAATAATATGTTGATGCCTAAGATGAGCTAGTAATGGGAATTGATAAGCATAGATAAAAAAGAATCTACATTCAAGTGTGAATTTTTCATAAAATATTAACTAACTTTATGCCATGGAGCCATGGATGAGAAAGTGCATCTTGTTTGTATTCATTTGGGTACTTAACCAAAGATTCACCTTCCTAAGAAACAATTCTATAAACTCTTTGCCTTTTTTATGGCCTCTCTTAGGCACCTTACAACTCTAGCAACTCACCCCAGTAGCCTCATTGATCATAACCTTAGAAACGCCTTCTACTACCCATGACTAACTTCCTTTGATTCTAGGACTTTAAAAATTTCTTAATGGTGTCATCATCATGCCCTTACATAGCATTAACATAAGGTGCATTCCAACCCTATAAGAAGATTTCTAAATTTAACATATTGTATTGTAGCTTGGTACACAAGGAAAGCTCGACATGACCCCTCCCATGGTAGTCACCATAAGCTTCATAAAAATAGTATGCTAAGGGATAACAACAATACAAAGAGTTGGGATGCAAAAAATTATACTAATGTCACTCCAAATAAGGGAATACCTTTAACCTAGACATTTAGCACTAAATTCAAGGGAATTCACATAATAGCTAATAATATGCTCATTAACTTGTATGAGCTTAATGAGTTGAAAATATAGAAGGACATCGTAATGAGGTAAGCTCCTTTGCAAGTGTAACTATAAATACACCCCATGTGATTTTTCCACACTTGTGTATCCTTCATGTTTAATATTAAGTTATAATTAACCTTATAAGGACTAAAATCATATGCTAAATTATTCAATTGATTCATACTAATAGATTTAATCATTAACCAAGTACAAGAAGTGACAAAATTTTATCCTTCATGGCATAATATAACATTTCTTAATAAAGGGGTAATAAAATATGGTAGATCATTATTAGTTGTCTAGTAGCTCGAACTCATTATATTAAATGCTAGCTATCGTTTGTCAATAGAACCAAAGATGTCATAAATTTAACTACAATCTAAAGGAAGAATCCAAGAGCTTTGTATGATACCAACAACCATTGTAAAAGATCATCCATCTTCTAATCAAAGATTATCCATGGTTCACTACAAAAACAACTTAGAACCAAAATATCTAAACAAAGAAGATAGAACACATTATGTAACTACATAAAAATCTCACTGAAAGTAATACCAATTTATACATGGCATCATGACCAACATCATTGGCAACACTCTACTCAAAGTAAATAAAGATCTCACTGAAAGTAATACCAATTTATACATGGCATCATGACCAACATCATTGGCAACACTCTACTCAAAGTAAACAAGCTTCTCATGCACCGTAAACAACTGTTATAGATTCAAATGAACAACTATATCAGGTACTCCCAATAACCATATCCCATTGAAATACTCATACCAATGCAATACTGGTGACCAAAAATATGGCCTACCAAATAGAATCCACATTAGAAAGTTTTACAAGATTTGCACATATGCAACATCTCAATAGAGAAATACATAATTAATGCTCCAATCGCAAATAACTGAAAATAAATTCAACCCCACATCAGTATCATGCAAAATAGAGATAATCAAGTATAACATGTGGATTTCCAAGACTCAAACACTAGAATCAATGCTAGATTTTTTTGTACAGATGGTTGTCGTTGCAACAAAAGATTAACTTGTTAATTCCTGATGCAATTGCCAAAGTTAATGAATTCATGGGAGGTGGTTAAGCCATGTCATGAACCCAAGCGATGCACTACACATCATAAGGAGACCAAGGAAGCACACCTTGCAGCAATCCCCCCAATGCAAGTGAGGGGTTCTGTTGATCATCAAGGTGAAGAAAGCTTGCAATATAAACTTAAATAATTGAATGCAAATCTGAAATATGTAGATTAACCTTTAGCCTTAGTGTGAAGAAAGAATGAGAGATAGAGATAGAAGAATCATAACACATGCAACAACAGATTTACGTGGAGAAACCCCAAAGGGAAAAAAACTCCACCACCAAAAGAGAGGCAAGTATATTACTAATAATCTGAAATATTACATGCAGCAATAAACTTCTCTTATCATCCCTATAAAATCCTGTAGCACCCTGTTACCTTGCAAACCTGCAAAACTGAATTGATAATAACTCTAGCTCAAGGCCCATATTTAAAGAGATTTGTGAGGATGAAAACCACCATGATTTCACCAAACAATAGGTAGAAATACCACCTAGAAAAACCCATGCCTCCCTCCATGAAATGATCATGACATCCTAAGAATAGCCTCTTATAGATGCTCTTACAGCTATCATAAGGTATCACTTATGCATGAGCACCTGGAGTCAAAAGATAGCATATTTTGTCATAGGAACATGTCATACTATCATAGGAATCTGTCATACTGTCATAGCATCTTATGGAAACTGCCATACATGTCATAGATTCTCTTACAAAAACCTAACAACCTCATTCTAGAAGATTCCAAGTGGGACGGCTATCTATTTTGTCCTTTTCCTAAATGAAAAACGGTAACGGTAACACTACATTTACATTGTCTCTTTCACCACTGTTGATCAAACGGTTTCACCTCTTATGGGTAAATGTAGAAAACACTTTAGGAGAATAATTAATTAAAGGATTTACAAGGTTTGTGGCACCTAAATCCTAACAGGTTTGAACCCGTGACCCAAGCTCTAATACCAATTGTTGCACAAATGATTGTTGTTACACCAAAAGATCATCTTGTTAATGCTTGATACAACCACCATAGTTAATGAATCCATGTGAGGCAGTTAAGCCATGTCACAAACCCAAGTGTTGTGCTACACAACATAAGGAGACCAAGGGTACACACCTTGCAACAAATCTAATTTTCCAAAAAAACCCACATAGGAGTAACCATAGATCAATAAGAACCCTTGAAACAACCATGAAAACTTGTAACTATCTTCATCCAAACACCTTGAATACAGTTGCATCATAGATCTACATACCACATATTTTAGTTAACATGTAAAACATGCAAAACCATCTCTATAAATATGAAATCCATATAACCATCTAGACATTCACACCAAACATACATCATTTGAAAAATGGAATAAGCACAAATCTACAAACCCATAGCTGAAAACAAAAGTAAACTGCTTGACCCAATAGGAAAACTAAGTTTTCTAGGAGCTTATAACATATGAAACATATCAGATCCACAACTCAAAAAGATGTTAGTAGCTTATCTTCTAAAGCTTTCATGTAACCAAGGGCTAAATCCATGAATCCAACATAAGCACTCCATCTTGTAGTCCAAATCAAGAGTATTTATCCATGTGACAAGGATGTGTCTACCAATCCAACATGAACACCTTCTCACTGCACATGACCACAAGGTAAAGGAACAAAACCACCACACAAGAGGATCTACAGATATTGTCAAACAAGAGTTCCAAGTTACCAAAACATAACCAACTCCATCAATATCCATAGTGATGAGCTTCTAATGCCCAACATAGATCACTTTGACAATATCCATGGACTATAATCTCATAAATCTAGAAAACAAATTTAACTCATAAAACATTCAATGCTTCCACAAAATCCTCCCAATAACCTCTAATTCCTTCTAACAAATTCCCACAAGCTTTCCAAGCTAAGAAATCAAAAAAGATGGAATATCCAAAACCTATTTCACCTTAAGCTCTATTACTAAATTATGAGAAATAAATAGGTTCAATACCAATTGTTTGGAAATTCAATCTTTGTCCAAATATGACTTTAATGGATGAGATTCAAGACTTGGACTACAACAACATGAAAAGTTGAAACTTATATACAAATCTAAAAATTAAATTGCCTTAATATGGAAATACCATGATTAGATCCATCTTCTTAATGATGCCAAAAATCAACCAACATAACATGCTACCTTATGTGAACTTATAAAAATGATATATAAATAATAACATCACAATAAGATAGCAGCAATGAGGTACAAAATAACAACACAAGATCACCACATAACATATGATTTTATGTGGAGAAACCCTTGTGAGAAAAAACTCCACCAAGAAGAGATTCCAAGTATGCATTATCATCAAATAAATGAGATTACAATATGTAACCACTTTCATTCTCCTCTTTTCCTCCACCATGCAGCACCTATGCACTTGTGAACAACCTCCCTATGCATCACATTGTCATTGTTCCTACAAATAAAAACTGCATTCAACTATTCCTCCTTAATTCTACATCCAAGAGGCTAAATTTATATACTTGTGAAGGCATCTAATGCACCAAACATGGCATCCAAAGATGACCCTTCATCCCAAATTTCCCCAAACTTTGGATCACCTCCTCAAAATGTGAAAGGACACCAGTTTTGGCTCCAATACTTCCCCTCCAACTTGGATGCGCAAACATGAGAGATAAACATTACATTAATTGTAATAAATGATGGAAAACCAAGTGAAACCTAATTCCTCTTTCTAATAACCCACTTGGAGAATCCCAATAATCACTCATTTATCATTTTCTTTATCTTTTATTACCCCTTTATAGGTGTCCACATGTGGGGAAAACAATATTAAATATTTATTTCCACAACCCACCTTTACTGTTGCTAGTGGATCCGTCACCCATTATGAGTATATTACAAAATATCTTCCCAATACACCTTAAGTGCCTAGAGACACTTTCCAAGGATTTTGGAACTATGGCATAGGATTTACAAGGTGAATGAAACCTTAATCCTAACATTTTTCAGGAATTCTTCATCGACATTAGAGCTTCTTCATTGTGGAGGGATATCTTGTCTCTTTTTTTTCCCTCTTATTGAGGGTTTTTTTATTGTATATTCATGATGGATGTTTCCTTGGAAGGGTATCATTGAGACCTCCATACATCATTCATGTTTGTTTCTTTTTTCTATTTTAGAGAGGAGCTTTAACCCATTAGGTTTTCTCCTTTTCTCTATTTTTGAGAGATTACATTATACATGGGTACCTAACATGGCCTCATAGCCAGAACCCATGATATTCACTTTTTGCATCTTTGCATAATAATATACTCATTAAGTTTCACTTAAGAAGGGTTGTTGGAGTGAATAATTTTCTTGTACCTAGCTAATCCTAGCTAGGGGGACTTATTCTCATGTTAAGTTTACTTTGATTCTAGGTGATCTTCTAGAAGTCTTAGTTGTCTATATACTTGATCTTATCTTATCTTATCTTATTGATTTTTTTATCAAGTTAGTTTTCTCATAACATAGGATTAAGACACATGTCACAATATTTTCTAGTCATATCTCTCACATTGTATTTATAAGAAATGCCTCTCACACATGTACATTTGAATATTAAATATTTTAATCTTGAATCAATTATCATAGCAAGATATTCTTTCCATTTTCTCTCGTGGAAAATATTCTGGTCTAGCAACGGATCTTGGGGTGTTGGGAGTTCACCATTAACTCCTATAAAAGGTAGCTCATTTTATTCTTGGAAACCTTACTAATGAGTCACCTATTCTAGCAAGAATACTTAAGGAATAAATCTTTAGATTATATGGATTTCCCAAGAATATTATCTCAAATGGAGATGCATGAATGACTTCAATGTTCTAAAAAATCTTGTTTTCAACACTGGGAACTCAATTGAATATAAGACTGACTTATCATACATATGCATATGGTCAAATGGAAAGAGTAAATCAAGTGTTAGAGGATCTATTAGCAATGTATTACATAGATCAACAATATAAGTGGGAGGAGTACCTTCTATTAGTTGATTTTTCTTATAATAAATCATATCGTTCTACTATAAAAATGGCTTATTTTGAAGCATTATATGGAATGAAGTGTCAAACTCCTAATAGTTGGGATAAATTGAAAGATAGGATTAGCCTTGGGCCGAAAATATTGATAGAAATGGAGGAACAAGTTAAAATAATTTAAAAGTATTAGTAGAAGCAAATGATAGGTGGAAAATTTATGCCAATTCCAAGCATACTCCATGACTATTCTCAATAAAAGATAAAGTTATCTTAAGAGTCAAACCTCAAAAGAGCTCAATAAATTTCAAAAATTTAGCCAAGCTAGCACCAAAATATGTGAGTCCATTTGAGATCCTATAAGTAATCAACCCAATTTCTTATAAACTAGCTCTACCACAAACTAAATTACTCATACGCATAATTTTTTTTGTGTATCCTACTTAAAAAGGTATATATTTAGATCGAATCATATTCTTTATTGGAAATTCTCTTTAGCTTTAGGATATCCATGAGTAGTCATGATTGAGACTTTCAAAGTGTTTGAGGTTTCCAAGATCCACTTGCATAATAAATTGATCACTTAGTGCAAGTTTCCTTCTATCATAGATTTCCAACATTTATTTAACTAATATATTTCATAAAAAGAAAAAAGTTGTTCTTTTTTTTACTATATGTTTGAACTAAATCAATAAGGATGATTATGTTTAAGGGGTCGGGAGGTGTCACACTCCATTTTCAGACCAAGTTGATTGTGTTATTTTAACTAACTTTTAAGTTAAATATTTTGATGTGTTTTAAATTATGATACTAAAAATATATTTTATGGACATGTATACTATGATTGTTTTTCTTTATTATGTTGAGGAAAAAGAAAATATCAGCTAGATGTTGATTAAAAAGATGTAAATGTGAATTATTATCTTTGTGATGTTAGTGAATGATTTATATAATGTTATGATATTATGATTATTATAAACTACACATGGAGAGTAATAATACTTTGATTTTAAACAAAGAGCTAATTGAGCAATTAAGTCCACATAATGGAGACTATGAGTTGCATTAATTGTATTTAATTCACACTAACTGAAGTTAATGGATCCTTCAATACTATCACAAGGAATGCATATTGGAGAAAGAAAGGGTAGAAAGCAAAAAAAAATAGAGAAACCAAAGGGCTTGGTGAGATAAAGGAAATAAGGAAGAGAGAATAATGGAGAAAGGTTTTGGGGGAAGAGAAAAAAGAAACTTAGAATCTTTTAGGAAGCTTTTTGAAGGCTTGCTCAGTATGTTGATGTGTATTTCATTAATTTTCTAAGGATTGAACATGAAAAGTAAATGTTTTTTCTATGAAGAGATATTTTTTGGAAAGGAATGGTATTTATATTTGTAAATTGTATAAGAATACATTTTTTTTTGGTACTATGACACAATTTCTAATGCATGAAATATGTTTATTAAGGGTTTTCCATTATATTTCATTAGCACTTATAGGTGTAATGATAATAGAGTGTAGGGAATGCAAATATTTGTTGTTTTTATCGACCATTTTACAAATCTATGAATTTTTTAGAGCCATGTTAACACCTTTTTGCGATTATTTTTACAAAATACGTGATTTTATGATTAACCATTTTACCACTACATAGGTCTATGATTTTTAAGAATGATAATATAGTTGAACACTATTTCTATTTCATAAGATGGTATAGGTCCATGTTTAAATCTAGAGAAAGAACATATATGGTGTATGTCTACCAAGAATTATAAATACGAATATTGATCGTGTGGTTGTGTGTTTTCTATTAGCTTTATTTACTTCTTAACAAAAGTAATACAAAGTCTTGGTTACATTTTTACAATAGGAATTTTTTATGTGTATGTTTGTTTCAAAACCTTTTCTAGGTCTATGCTTTTTTCGACATTGTAATGATAAATTAAGACCATTAAGGTTTGTGATTGTTCGTGTACTATAATGACATGATATGAAAATTAAGGTCTATACTCATTTGAAGACTAATTTAATATTATTAAATACATGTGCTCATTCAAGAAATATAAATTTGTGTTGAGATCATCTTAGGCCTATGCCATGTGAGCCCTATTTTATTATGTTAAGACCATATTAGGTCTATGCTCTTTCGAGCATAATAAAAGTTATGATTAGTCATTATAAATTTTGAGCTTAATGAAAATTGTTAATGACATATTGATCACTGGCTTATACTCAATGAGTCTTATATTAATATTATTGCATTCTTCACAATAGATTATAATGTTGATATTGATATTGAAATCTACCTTCTCTTCAAAGATTTGTGTATTAATTTAAATAGAGATTGGTGTATTTACCTTGGAATGTCTATAGTAAATTATGAACACTATCATTTTTTACCCTATTAAGAAAATGATGCTATGAAATATGTTTGACTGATATGGTCTATGTTCATTTGAGACATTTTTAATCATTAAATGGGTAAGTGCACCAAGATGGTGCACAAAAAAGGGGGTCAAAAGTGGCCACTTTGTTTTCTAAAATTAGCTAAACTTGAACGTGGAGGAGTAATTTGAGATTCATGCACTCACAATTTGAAGATACCAAAAGAAAAAGAATTATAGTACTCTTAATATAGTTTCCAAACTACTAAAAAATTTCAAAAATAGATAAGATTAATAGGATCAAATTCTTTGTGCACAAAAAAGTGTTCTTTTTTTTTCTACAAAACATAACATAGTGTCTGGCGTACTCCCCACGATTTTTTTAGTTGCATTCAGTATTTTCAAAAACTCATTGGTAGAAATATAGTTAAGAGTGAGTACTAGAAGGGTTTTTCTTGCAATTTTTTTATTGAGTATTTATGTTATGATTTTTCAAAGTGGATGCATCCTAAAAATCACATCACCAAGCATCTGTGTCACATAACTTGCACTAAATTAATCAAAATTGTAAAAAAAAAAATCCAATGTGTAAAGATGAAGTGTAGAACAATATATTTTTTTCAAATTTCAACAAGTAGGTCAAAACTTATGAAAAAAATTCAATACATATGTCATTGATAACTATGGAAACATTAGTGAAATAAATTAAAAATTTAAATGTTAATGTAGTTCAAATCTAAAAAAATTATACGATTGCAAAGCTTAGAAGATGTGTGAAATTATGGTGGTAATTTTACTAAGATTTGATTTATAATGTGTAAACCTAATGACGAGCAAGTTGAGAAACAAGAATGGAGGAAAAATCATGTCAAAATGAGGAAAATGAACCATCCAAGCCTACGGCTTGTCATCCAAACCTAAGTACAATCCAAAATGTGTATGTGTTTTATGAAATCCAAAACATGTATGTGTTTTTTTCAAGCCAAATGGTTACATGTTTTGGCCTATATTAAAAGAATCCTATTTTTCAATCTTATTTTTCAGCTCCTTCCCTCCACCTCTATCTCTAACTCTCTCTACATCTCTCTCTATCAATATTTCTCTCTTTGTGCCTCCATCCCTCCCCCCAAAATCTCTCTATCCCTCTCTCTACCTCCAAATATTTGTCTCTCCCTACCTCTCCCTCCCTCCCTCCTCCCCTTTGTACTCTTTCTCTCAAATCTCTCTCTCTCTATCTCCCTCTCTCTCGCACTATATCCATCCTTCCTTTTCTACTCATTTTCTCCTATGTATCTCTTTGTGTATTTGTACCTATCTCTAATTCTTCGGTTTCCCTATCTACATATCTCCCTCCCTCTCTCCCTAATTCTCTCTACCTCTCTATCTCTCTCAATACATCTCTATCTAGACTATAATTTTCTCATGTTTCTAGAAAAAAAATCTCCCCCTTGCTCAAAAGTTCATCTTCATAGGATCATGTGTTTTGTAATGTTCTCATGTTCCTATGAAGATACAATTCCGCTTTGTATCTCTCTTCATATTTCTTTCCATCCCTCTCTCTCTCACACTCCATTTGTCTCTCTCTAATGCGCTCATATTTCTATGAAAAATTTAGAGTTGAGGGTATAGGTTTTAGTGTTAACTATTAACGTGAATATTTAGGGTTTAGTGTATAGGGTTCAAGGTGCATCTCCTAATGTTTATGGTTTATGGTCGATGATAGAGGGTTGAGGTTCTACCTGCCTCTTTATATATCACCACACATCTCCCCCCTCTCTACCCTCATCCCCATCTCTATTGTTCTCTATCTCACTTCTCTCTCGCCCCTAGATTTACCTCTCTTGATCTAACCTCTCTCTCTCCACTATCTACCTCTCTCTCCATCTCAACTTTCTATTCATCTCCTCTTCCTACTATGAATAAGCATTCATTGATCTCCCTTCGGGCTTTATTATGTTGAAGTATCAACCTGCACATTGCATTGAAGAGTCATTCGACCCTTTTTGATAAATGCCACTACCTATGCCACGTGTCTTCTCTACACTCCCCAAAGGATATCTTCCCTTCGCATTTCAAAATGGCTCCGTTGTGCTACCATGTGTCCACTCTATGCACAATTGAAAGCCGCTTCCCTTCACTTTTTTAGTCAAGCTCCGCTACATGCCACATATTTTAGCACACCCCACAGCTGGTACCAATGATAGGGTGGGTTACACATGTCTCCTTGACGTAAGTTTTCAACGGCGAAAGAAAAATATGAGCACGGGTTGTGCAATGTCGCCATGTGTCTATTCGGCGGGTGTTTCTTTTAAACGATGGATGGAGTGAACCAAGGACCACGATATCCTACCACGTGTCATAACTGCTTTAGCAGGGTAACGACACTTGTCTACATGACCTTATCGATACCACTGCCATCATTTGTAGAGGATGCACTTGAACTCAGAGCAACCAGATGCTTTTGTTGGAATATTTTTTGTTGCAACGACTAGGAGGAATCTTTGATTTTGCATAATTGCCAAGGATTCTCAAATATTTTTTGTTACTGCTTGCCAAGGTGGTGGGAGCATTTGGCTATATATACTCCTCTTTGTTTCGGAGGAGGGGTTCCAAAATTTTGCAGAAAGAACATAGATTTTAGAAAAGACACCAGGCCTTTGTTATTGTTATTTAATTATTGCAAAAGACTCGCAGATTGTGCCAATCATTCATCCTTTCTGTTTTCTTATGATATTTGATTAACTTTAGACTGTGTTGCTATTGTTTCGATGATTCATTTGCAAAACATCTATAAATTGAATGCAAGTTTGTTGGTCTAGATCATGTCTTATGACTCTTCTTGTTAGTAAATATGTGTACAAAGTTATTTTATGTCAATGAATGAATTGTTTATACTTTAATCTTTAGTTTTTTTCCTTTCTGGGACATCACAAATTGCTAATCGAGCCCTTAGATCTATGATTTATCATGTCTATTATCTAAGTCTTGGCACATCGCCTTAGATTAGACTTTTATTTTATATTTGTTTCCCCTTTCCCTTTCCAAACCCCAATTATAGAAGAAGTTGACTTCTTTAAATTCTGGAGGTCACTCAATTTAGTGCAATAGGTCCACCATAAACTAAGTTTTGCATAAAAGGGTCGTTACCTTGCCAACTTTGTGCATCAATAGTTTATTATTTTTTTGGCACGCCCGGTGGGACCGAAATTAAATGAATTTGCGCTTAAGGAGGGTGTATGAGTCATCGACCTATAACTAGATCACAAACCACAAAGACCCTAGTCTACTAGTACCACCACTAGGAACAGTGCAAGCTGCAAATCAATTGGTAACCGTTCTGCTTCCTCCACCCATTCCACTAACCATGTTTCCAGGCACCAATAGGAATTATGTGGCATGGGACATTGGAATTCCCCTCGTAGCGCTAGTAGCACCTATTGTATGGGTTGATATCTTGACCTCGGCTTTGAAGGCTATACTCAAGTTCATGGGAGATGGCTCAAGAACACTCGCAGAACATCTACAATATGTGGCAGACGTATGTCTAGTGCATGGAATCGCCGCTCAAAATGTAGTGCTAAGGCTCCTCGCAACTTCTTTCTGAGGTAGGGCATTGGATTGGTATTGACCCTTTTCCAACTAACACTATTCGTACCTAGGATGAGCTAGGGGACCCGTTCTATGACAGATTTTCAAATGAAGAGGATCACTCCTCACTGTACTATCAACTATCTACCATAAAACGAGCCCCCCAAGAAGCTATGATGAACTTCAATGCTTGATTCCACACAAACTAGAAGAGGATCCAGGTCGCTATCTGCCCACCTCTTGAGTTGGCATCCATATTCTACCTAAAGTCTATCAACCCTGATATTTCCATGATGATCCAGTCTTTGGCAGGGACCACTCTGTCAGGTGCTTACAACATCGTCGTTAAGGCAAAGAATAATTTGATAGATGTCAGAAAGTTTCCGCCTTAGCCCATCATGCCAATATTTCCTGAAATATCGATGCTCGCCTAGGAAGTCACATCGACTAGCACGCTCGCACCTCCTCAGTCAATGTACACATATGCGACAGTGCCACAAAGTGTTGTCTCTACATCCGCCTCTTCTAAGAATGAAATGAGCGATCTTAAGGAAATGTTATGAACTATGGAAAACGACATAACCACCCTCAAGTAGAACCAGTCGATGCCTCCAAATCCATCAGCTCAGATAGCCAACCAAATATTGTCGGTACCTACTTCGCTGACAGATGCTCCACCAAGCTCGAGTAGAGAATTGACTACAGGGAAAAACAACCTTGTCAATGACATTCATCCTTGGTGCTTCCCCTGCAACAACATGCACATGCCCTGGAACTACTCGCACGGAAACTTACAACAAAAGGTGGCAGAGCAACACAGCCAAGGTGCAACTTCATACCACAAAGGTTATATATATGCCTCTCAAATGGAAAATGTGGTCCTTACCACACAAATGCAAGGGATGTCCCTAGAACAAGAGTCAGACATTGCTTCTGATCATGCACTCTTTTCATGGATGGAAGAAGAGGAGGCAGTGTTCGCGAACGATTCTTCCACGTCGAACACCACAAGTACAGTCTGATTACAACACTCACTCTAAGTGAAGGTTTACAAGTGAACCAGTCACGTCGCAACTTGAAAGTGTATCTGATTCATCTCCAAGCATCACCACAGTTGCACAACATTTTCAATCGTGGAAGGAAATTGTGATAACAAAGGCCAAGGATCGAAAATCCTTAAACCCACCACCATTCAATGTGGTGAAGCAATTAAAGAAATCCTCCACTACTATGTCCCTATGGGATATCCTAGCTATCCCAAAGCAAAAAACATTGCTTCAAAAAGCTCTCCAGGAAGATGCTAGTGCCAAACCAATGTAGCAATTTTCAAAGGAAAAGGCTATAGATCCAGTACCTCAAGCCAAGGTTCTCACAAATAGTTTAGAGGAGCCCCCTACTGAAGTTAAAAGTAAGATGAAACCATTCTTCCTAACCCTTATTGTGGGCAACAAACTATTGCACAATTCAATGATTGATTCAGGTGCTAGCACCACAATCATGCCTAAACAAATAGTTGAAGCCTTGGGACTTAGCTATGAGCCCATGAAGAAAGGGGTTATGCAGCTTGATGGGAAGAAGGTTGAGACAATAGGGATCATTAAGGATCTTCCCTTAACTCTCTTTGGTTGTCAAAGCATCACCGTGGCTCAAGATACTGTCATCATTGATATTCCTCCTCTGTTTGGTCTTTTCCTATCTCAGGAATTTACTGCTAAAATAGGTGGATATTTGGCATTGGATTGGACACACTTGATTTTCTGAACCAAGAGAGGGGCTAAGATAAAATTATTGTCTAAACCTTTGTATGTGCAACACATTGCGGATGAGGCTATGATCAACTTTGAAGCCACCCACACCTCTATCACTAAAGAAGAGATGTATTGTGCTGAGTTGTTGGAAGACAAGGAAGTGACTAGAAATCGAAGTGATAAGGATGAGGCTCTTCTAAACGAGTTCATAGACACATATCCTTTTGGAAATTACCATGCTACTGGACTGGGCACATATGTCATTTATGATGAGGAGCAAGAGATTCTGAAGGTCACAAATGAATTTGTAAGTAGCTCGACCTCTGAGCTATGGACATTGTACTTTGACGAAGTAAGATGCAAGGTAGGCACAAGAGTTGGGATATGTTTAATATCCCCACAGAATGAAAACACACTAAGTTCTTTCTGTTTCTAATTTGCTTGCTTGAAAAATGAAGTTGAATATGAAGGACTAGTACAAGGTTTAAGCCTTGCAGAGCGGATGGGCATCAAGCAACTAATGGTGTTCAGAGATTCTAAACTGGTGGTCAACCAAGTCTAGGGAATTTTTATGAAAAAGAATGTCCACATGAGATCTTATCAGCACCAATTCTGGGACCTAGTTGAGGGTTTTGAAGCCTTCAATATCTAGACCGTCCCCTAAGAACAAAATAGCAATGCAGATCGCATGGCAGCAATCGGATCCCAGTTTGATTTTGCCTCCAACCTCATCCACAACAAGCACTTTGTATGAGTAATATTTTGATCAGTTATTCCCAATAACGATCAAAGTTGGAAAGTGTTTGAAAGTGATGAACACATTGCCTCGTTCATCCAACAATTGGGATAATTTTCCAATCAGCTCCAACCAAAGGTTACTGAGGCTTATGAGGGACAAATCATTCAGCTCAAATCTAACAAGCTCCCGAAGGGATTGGTCACTCTCAAAAACCTTTTCGATTGTGATGATGCAAGAAATGACAAGAGGAAGTTTGTGGCAGACAAAAGTGACTACACAGATCTTTAGGTCATAGATGGGAGAAAGCTTTGAGTTGGGAAAGATGTCCCACATCATGATAAAGAAAGGCTTATCAATTTCTACGAGAATTATGAAGGAGTAGCGGCCTGGTCCTATGATGATCTAAAGGGATACGATCCCGACATCATCTAGCACACAATCGAGCTAGTCGAAGGTGCAAAACTAGTCCAACAAAAGCAGAGGCTGGTGAACCCCAAGATTGAAGCACTAATGGCGTAGGAACTAACAAAGCTAATCCAATCACAGATGGTCTTTTCAATCAAGCATAGCACGTGGATATCCAACCCAGTCCTAGTCTGAAAGAAGAATGGATACATCTACTTGTGTGTGGACTTTTGAGACCTCAACAGAGCATCCCTAAAGGACCATTATTCGCTGCCTTTTATGGAGTCAATCCTGCAAATGGTGGCAGGATCAGAAATGGTTTCCCTACTAGATGGCTTCTCATGCTATAATCAGATTCAGGTTAAAGAGGAAGATCAACACAAAACTACATTCACTACAAAGTGGGGGACATTTGTGTATGCTAAAATGCCTTTGGCCTATCCAACATAGGGGAAACCTTCCAACGGGCAGTGGATATTGGTTTCAATGAATTAATCAATAAGATTATCCTAATCTATTTGGATGATCTTATTGTGTTCTCTAAATCTAAGGATGATCATTTTGATCACTTAGAAATGGTTTTTCAAAAATGCCAGGAGTTCGAGGTTTCCCTAAATCTAAAAAAATGTTTATTCAAAGTGTCGCAAGGCAAGCTATTGGGACACATGGTGTCCAAAGAAGGAATTTCAATTGATCCTAAGTGGGTGAAATCCATCAAGGAGCTTCCCCTTCCGATTAACAAGAAAGGTGTCCATTCTTTCCTGGGGAAGGTAAATTTTGTTAGCAAATTTATTTCTGACTTCACAGGAATAATCAAGCCAATCACCTTGATGTTAAAAAAGGATCAAACATTTAAGTGGACAAAGGAAGTGAGAGAATCCTTTGAGAAAGTTAAGGATGCTATTTCCTTAGCTCCTGTACTGATTAATCTGGACTTATCTAAGGACTTTATAATGTATGTATTCAGTAGCCAATCAAGTATAGCTATTGTCTTAACTCAAAAAGACAACAAAGGAAAGGGAGAACATCCAGTGGCATTCTACTCCAGGACCCTGAAGGAATATGAGACATTATAATTTCGTCAAAAGGTAGGAATTTGCAATAGTAAAGGGACTTAATAAGTTTTGCCATCTAATCTCCTACAATAAGGTGATAGTTTATGTCGTGCATTCTAGTGTGTGCGAATACATCATGGAGGAAGAAATCACAGAAAAAAGAGCTAATTGGATCACCAAGATCTTCGAATATGATATTGAAGTCAAAACCACCAAAATTGTCTAAGGAAGAGGACTATGTGAATACCTGGTGCATGATGAAGAAGTGGACCTTGAAGAAGAGCAACCAAAGCTTGTTCTGACAAATGAGTAAGAGTTTGAAGGCTGTTGGTTGATGGACAAAGTGATATTTATGCAAACAGGGAAGTATCCACCAGGTCTTTCCCCCCAAAAGAGAAGATACTATCGACTATAGAATTATGGATATGCACTAATTGAAGGGGTCCTTTCAAAAGGAACTTGAACGGTATCCTCCTGCGATGTGTTACTACAGAGCAAGAAAAGAGAATTCTTGACATTTTCCACGATAGCACTGCAGAAAAACACTTCTCTGCTAAGGCCATCAGCCTCAAGATCATGTGCGTGGGTTAATTTTGGCTGACACTTTTCAATGGCTCGCACTCCTTGGTGAAGGCTTGCAAGGAATGCCAGTTTTTTATAGGGAGAAGAAAGAATTCTCTGATGCCTCTCAAACCTATAGTGGCAGATGAGCCATTCGCACAATGGGGCCTGGACTTCATTGGAATGATCAATCCATCTTCCAATGTCGAGCACAGGTGGATCCTAATGGCTACAGATTACTTCACAAGGTGGACAAAATCTACAATGCTTAAAATGCAACCAAGGTAGAGATAGTGGATTTCCTCGAAGGACTGGTGACAAGGTTCGGCCCTCTGAAAACTATCATTTCCAACAAGACCAGAGCTTTTCTAGGCACAAAGGTATGTCACTTCACACTAACCAATGGAATATTCCTTAAGACATCATCAAATTATTACCCACAGGGGAATGGCCTAGCCGAGTTGACAAATAAGAACCTAGTCCAACTCCTCAAAAGGATTGGTTCGGAGCACCAGAAAGAATGGAATAAAAACCTTCGAGCAGTGCTCTGGGAAAACTACATAAATCCTAAGCAAGTCCTTAAGACTTCTCTTTATGAGCTAGTTTATAGAAAAGAGGCATTGTTTCCTATATCCATGGAGATTCCAACACTCCAATTGTTGAAATCCCTCAAGATAGAGCAAAATGGTGCCATGGAGGTTCGGCTAGCCAAATTATTGGAAGTACAAAAAAAAGGGAGAAGTCCCTAATAGCCATGACTAACCGCTAGTAGGTGGTTAAGTGATGGTTTGATAAAATGATGTCCGACCAAGGCTTAAAGTGTGGAAACTTAGTGCTAAAATTCGATAAAAGGGTCGCGAAGCCAAGTCAACATGGGAAATTTGATAGCCTTTGGGAAGGCCCCTTTAAAATAATTAAGTTCAAGGAGCATAATGCCTTTGAATTGGAAAATATGGAACATGAGGCATTGGGAATTTCAGTCAATGGGATTCATCTTAAATTGTTCCATTAAGTTGCACGCTTTTACTGGTGTAAATATGCTAATAGTTTATTTTATTTTATTTTCTTTCTTTTTGTTATGTTGGCTAGTCTTTTAATTTAATTCATGTTTATGGGAAAAGAAGTAACCCATCATTGTAGAGAGGACAGATTAGTTCATAGCAAAGTGGATGGAGAAAATAATACCCACATACAAGGAGAAATCAAAAACATGTGTTGAAAAGAATGAAAAATCATATTGCAGAATACCAAGAATAAAAGGAGCCAAGGATTTTATAAAGCTATATTTCATTATATATATGCTTCTATATCTACATGTAAAAATGGCTTAAGGGTCATATTTCAAAAATTATATAACTATATGTTGCTTCCTTTTCGTATATGCTATATGCAGGCCTTTTTTCAGGCATATGTACAAAAACTAGGAGATGGGTATTGTATCCTTAAGAGAAAAAAGCAAAGAAAGAGG